>CM052547.1:15648600-15784777 GCA_028533065.1 Trachops cirrhosus | reverse complement strand
GGGGGAGCTGGCGGCTGGGAACAACACAGGAAGGACGGAGGGTGGAGGTAGGGTGGCGAGGGCCAGGTAACAAGTGCATCTGCAAGTGTGTTCCTTTGGCGAGCCTAGGGTTGAGAGACTAGGTCGGGGGTAGATATTTACAGCTTAAAAGTCATTAGCTTTGAGGTGGCAGCTGAAGTTGCCGAATGTGCCAACTCCTCAAGACTGAACTGGATTATTGAGTCAAAGCACCTGTTTCAAAGACCAATCCATCCCAACTTAGGAGGCTGGGGGAAGAACATTTGATTCCAAGGTAGAAGATGAAGGGCAGAAGTAGAGAATTTACTGGCAGAACCTGTTTTGTTCAAAGCAGGCCCAGAGGGGGAGCAGAAAATGATCGAAACTGCTCGTCTTTCTGCCGTGGGGCTCAGCGTTCCAGGCAGGACCCAGCCACCTGAGGGAGTGAGACGGGCCAGCAAACGCAGGACTGTGAGACACGAGTCCAAGCAGAATGTAAGCTCCATGAGGGCAGGGCTTTTTCTTACCCGTGGATGTGTCTCCCAGTGCTTAGAATATTGCCAGGGGCTTACGAGACATTTGCTGTGAACAAACGAAGGAATAAATGAACCAAGGGGTAAGAATTGCTGTTGTTAAGCAGGGGAAGTTTGGGAAATTGAGACCTGCACACCAGGTGGGTTAGTGGAGCAGCTGCCCAAATTTATTTGGGACAAAATGAACCAAAGTAAGCCCATGTCATTTTCAGAAGCCAATGGGCTGATGCACTGGGATTTGGGGGAATGCTCCTTCCAGTCTAATGGAAGGCTTCACTTCCCACGTTGCCTGCTCTCCTTGCTTACCACCATCCGATCGCTGCCATATTCTCACTTCGAGGAAAACCCAGCTCATGGAGGATGGGGAGTGTTGACAGAGACGGCCACTGCCCTGCTTTATACTTCAGCATGTACATAGTTATGGAAAACAAAGAACTCCAACAGGCATAAGTTCTAGATAGTCATGGACTAGACGGATGTGTAATGTGTAAACTGAGACAAGTTTGATTTTTCGTGAGTCCTTTACTTTTTACTCTCGTGAAGATCGCAATATGGTTTACAAAGCGGGGTGGATATACAGCCTCTGCTGTATCTGTGATCATCTTTCTTTACACTAATATTTTTTCAGAGTGATGTGTGAACCATGGAAGTGGGCGATATGGGTCTGAACAGAGATTCTGAACCGTGTTTAGACAAATCCTGGGAAACAAGGATCTGCACCAGGTCTGAGGTGCCCACACTGGGAATTACGTGCGGATGACGTCAGGCAGAGGATGCGGGGCCGAGGGCGGACGAGGGCTCCCCTGGAAGGCCCGGGCCCAGGTGGGCGTACCACTGCGTGAAGGACACCTGGGGTGATCGTGTCAGGTGAGAACAGCCTTCGGCACAGTGTCAAAGAGAACGAGAACTCCAACAAAGACAAATATAAAAAGTTTGTCTTTGATTCTTAAGTTATCTTCTTTGAACATTTTTAGGGTTTAAGTTATAAGCCAAAGTGACAGTTTTTCAAGCCCTTGAATATTTAAATCATGCCTTAAATATTCCTTAGCAAGAAGTTAAAACTGAGCTCTGATAAATCAACATTGTACAGGAGGACTGTTTCCCTTCTGCCTATGGAAAGAACAATCTACTCCAAGTTATGGCAAGCACTTTGTAACCTGATGTTCGGTCTTAGTACTTCCTATGGGGTGTTTCCCAGTGACCCCAGCATGACCCATGGGTAGGTGAGCCAGACCTATGACATCCTCTCACGTGCAACAGTCCTGGCCTCCTGGTTATTCCAACATGTGCTGTCAATGGATTAAAAGCATATAATGAGACTTGTTTCCTTCTTCACAGTCACTCGGATGACTAAAGGGGATGAAGACATTATAGGAAAGGGAACAGACGAAGAACGCTCTAAATGATTCCTAATAAAGTGCAGGGGCTGAAGAGCGGAGTCTGGAGTGAGTCTACCTTGGACCCACTCAAGGATGGTTACGGCAGCGAAGTTCCAAACTCATGGAAATGGGAGGGAGAGCATTCTAGTACATGGGACCCCCAGCCTCAACAAGACAGGCCTAGGTCAGCTAGAAAAACCCACGTTCCCTTCCTGAGACTTAATTCTCAGACCTCCTGGAATCCGAGCGTCAGCACTGGATGCTAGTGGACATTCCACCTCGCACGTTGGAGTCTAGCTTTTAAAAAGAAGGTACAAATGTACACGAAAACCACACACACACAAATCCTGAGCAGCCCTAAGCTATGCCAAGGTAACTGGAATTCGTACGAAATGACTAGTGTGTAAGTTTACTTCTCAAGCAATTGTTCTAATAGAGTGAACATATACATTACTCAGCCCCAGACTCCTTCAAACTCAGTTTGTTTTCTTTGGGAAAGCAGCTGACGTGTTCCAAGACAAACAAACAAACAAACAAACAAAAAAGCTGTTGATAAAATTAGTTGTGTTTTTATCCCCTTGAAATCAATAAACATTACTAAATGATTCAAAAACTCGATCTGGTGTTTTGTATCACACTGTAAGGTATTGTCTTACTGTGTTTGTTCAATGTGTAGAATAGCCAACAATTAACTGAACACTCAATTGGTTGAAGACCCCAGGGCAGGAGGGAGGAATGAACGCACCAGAAAGAACTAACCGAAGCAGCCTGTCTAATTTCCTCAGGGAAACATGAACGGCGGGGAGCAAAGGCAGTGGAGAGGCGGGCGGCTCGGCCACTGGAGGAGGGCGGTGAGAAGACCAGCACAGACGTTATGTGGCTTGGGAACCAGAACCAAGAAGGAAAATGATGAAGGGAAACCTACCCTATTACGTACGATACCACGAAGCTAAAATAATTGAATGGTGTAATATCCCTCCCTCTAATTTGGATGAGATGTATATAATTTAGAATTTATACCTGCTATGTTATAATCACAGGAGCATGAACCAAAAGATCTGCATAAAACATCTCGGCTAGGGAATGTAGGATACATTTCATTTTATAGTTAAAAAAAGTGGCTGAGACATAAACTTTCGAAAGTTTTAATTTTGAAAATTTAAGATTTAAAAATACACGAGTACATGAAAGGACCGAAGCCAACAGCTCCTTTACGAGCCCTGCTGTATAAAGGGCTCCGTGGCCCACGCCCACCGGACTTCCTCCTTTCTCCTCACTCCGTCCTCCTCAACTGGCCCACGGACTACACGTTAGACACTGGGGTGTGGCACGTATAAAGCCAAGTTCCTGCTCTCAGGGGGCTGAAAATCGAGTGAACAGACCAAACGTAAATGCACACACTACACCTTTAAATAGCAACCTCATTGTTAAATGCCAAGAAGTGTGATACAGAGAGGGAACTACTGGAGAGTGTCCAGCAGGAAGAGGCTGGTAAATAGATCCGTCCCGTCTGGGATAGCCTTCACGGAGGCGGCGGGACTAGGCTCTAAGGAGGGAGCGGAGGGTGAGGAGGGTGGGCATGGTGGGAATGAAGAGCGGGTACAGGGGCAGGGTGGGGGGCAGAAACCAGGCAAAGGTGAGGATAGGTGGTAGGGACTAGGGCTCTAAATGTGGATTGGGGTCAGATTTTGAATTGAACCTTATTTTTCCTCCATTCTTCAGGCATCGTGGAGGGTGAAGTGGAGGAGGTAAGAAAGGCGGTGATGTTTATTAAAATGACTGGGCGGTAGCCATGGTGGTGGTGCTTGTGCACGTTATGGGTGTGTATGACGGAGGGGAGAGAGAGAGATTCCCCCCAACGAACTGCACCCATCCTCTCTCCCCACCCAAAAGTCACATTAGAGGAAGAAGACCCACAGACCAGTAGCATCTGTATCACCTGGGCAGGCACTTGTTCGACATGCAAATTCTTGGGCCCCAATTATTCCATCACTCAGGAAGGCATAAGGGAAACAGTGACCACAGGTAAAAAGGACTTCAGTTTTGGAGAAGGAGCCGTACGTGGTTTTCAGGGAAGGACGAGCACTGCAGAATTACGAAGGCATCCCAGCATACTGAGGCTGGAAAGATTTAGACACCATCCAGGCAGCTCCCTTATCTGACATATGGGAAATGGAGGACTAAAATAACAATGTTTTACTAAAATGTGGTAGAGATCTAACAAGAAATGAGTATTGGGCCCTGGCTGGTGTGGCTCAGTGGATTGAGTGCCGGCCTGAGAACCAAAGGGTCGCTGGTTCAATTCCCAGTCAGGGCACATGCCTGGGTTGCGGGCCAGGTCCCTAGTGGGGGGTGCACAGGAGGCAACCACACATTGATGTTTCTCTCCCTCTCTTTCTCCCTCCCTTCCCCTCTCCCTAAAAATAAATATTAAAATCTTTTAAATCAACTCCACATTAAAAAAAAAAGAAAGAAATCAGTATTGACTAAGTTGGACATAAGACATAGACAGAGGCTGGGAACCATCTACATGGAGCCTAAGAATACAGTGAAGATGATCAGCAAGAAAAAATATGGGAAAGGGTGGTGAAAAATGGTGCTTCAAGACAAGCTAGTGGGCCCAAACTAGGCTAGGAGCTCCCTAGTTTCACTAGCAAGCAATCAGTTGACAAAAAACTAATTAGGTCTATCTTCAAAGATGGTGGTGGTAATGGAACAGAGTTCTGGAATACAGAGTATCAAGAGTTCTTTCTAATCCGCAGTAGTAACATTCTCTTTGGTTTTAAATTCTTAAATTAAAAAAAAAATCTTTACCAGAGGACATTTTTTCACTGCCTTTAGAGAGAGAGGAAGGGAAGAAGGTGGAGGGGATGGGGGGGGAGAGAGAGAGAGAAGAGAGAGAAACCTTACTGGTTTGCCTTCTCACACCCACAACGTGGGTATGTGCCCTGACTGGGAATCAAACCCAGGACCTTTCAGTCTGTGGGACATTGCTCCAACCAACCCAGTCACACCAGCCAGGACTGGTTTTAAATTCTAAATGGATTGGGTAGGATCC
This sequence comes from Trachops cirrhosus, assembly GCA_028533065.1. Lineage (NCBI taxonomy): Eukaryota > Metazoa > Chordata > Mammalia > Chiroptera > Phyllostomidae > Trachops > Trachops cirrhosus. The sequence goes on along the minus strand of CM052547.1, from coordinate 15,779,810 downwards.
TGCTCATGGCTCATCTTCTTAACAGCTCAGTCAGTGCCAAGCTGTACAGCTTCCTCGAAGTGTGGCTAAGTAGGCAAACTGTTCAAGTACTTTGGGTAAATAATTTTAATTCCCTTTCTTGGGCAAAGGTCTCCCTGTAGTGAAAATGGGAGAATACAGATTAGGCTGGATGAAGAAATTTTTATCTTTAGGGTTCCAAGAAAGGAACACCCTCAGAGGGCTCACACAAAATGAATGGGTCAGCAACCAGAGGCCGGTTACCATGGTAACAATGGCTTCCGGTTCTATGGGAGTGGAGATGGCCACCCAGCCCAGCCAGCGACATGAGCCCAGCTCAGGAGAGTAATGGGGAGGGACGGGGAAGGCTGAAGGAGACTTGAGGCTTTTTTAAGTCATTCCAGTCACATTCCCATTTTTTCAGCCCTCACTCTTTGTCCCCACTTTCCTGAAACCAAGGCAGGACAATGAAGATAATTCAGAGATACACAAAACGAACTCTGGGTCCCCCTTTGTTCCAGCACGGCAACCAGACAGAGCTGCTAAAGTGCTCACTCAAGACAGAGTTTCGCTGTTTTGTTTTGTTATTTTACTGGCACTACTACAGCAGAAAAGGAAAATGCTTTTAATGCTCTGCTCTCCAAAACCAACACAGACAGAGGGCCCCTCACACATCTCCCCAGTAAACAAGGGACAGGTGATGCCGTCACTAATCAAGCATGACCTGGGTCTCCGGGCTCTGGGTCCTCCTGCCACGGAGGTGACATTCACAGAAAGCTAATGAACGTGAAGATATCATTAATATTTGTAAGCTGAAACAAAGACTAATCTTCCATTTACAAAGTAGGATTCATGAATCCTACTTTTCTGGTACAAAAGGGCAGTTTTACGTTTCATTCCTCCGTGTATTAGACGTTTAAAGACTGGCCCGTGGTATCTAAAACGGAGTGACGCACTGGCCCGAGGCAGGTTGGAGATGTGACTGCACTGGTGTAAACCCGAGTGATGCCAATTTCTGGGGGCAGCTGCCTTGCGAAGGGAACAGTTTACAGCTTCACCGAGTAAGGAACGACAGGGCAGGCAGGTTAAAGAAAGCAGGGATCCTAACTGACAGCCCAGGACACCACAGAGAAGTGACATGGCAGTGCCGCTCTGCACTCGGAGGGCGGCTCCTGCGGCCCGGGCCTCCTGCCGACGTGCTCAAGGACGGGGTCAGGCAGGACCACAGCGTGTGGAGTGACAGTCAGAAAGGGCGAGGCAAGGAAGCTTCTCTTTTCTCCACGGCAGAGGCTCTGTAGGCCTCGGACACGTGCAGAGGTGGTGCGAGTGTCAACTGAGGGAGCTGCTGGTCAGGCCTTGGAGCCTCCGTGTCCCATGTCACCTGCAGCCCGAAGGCCAAGGCTGGGCCAGGCAGAACACTCTGATGCCCGTCCTTTCTCCTCCCCAGCTTAGACGGACTGGGAGCTGCCAAAGGCAAGCAGTCGGTGCCCGATGCTCCTCGTGGCACTGGTCACACTCGCCATTACCAGAAAAAGAAAGGGCACTGTGGTAAGGAAACGCAAACTCTGCAGGCGAGTGCGGCTGTCTCCCATCTCGGCTACGGATGGCAGAATGCAGGGGAACTTCAGGACGTCTGACTTCTGGACCTGCCTCTGACACCAATAAACTCGGGAAAATATGTCACCTCTTTGACACTTGGCCGCCTCACCTGAAAACCGTTATTGCAACGAAGCCTGTTCTGACTGGCGAACTGACGCTGAAGACCGGGCGGGCCTGGCGAGGGCCGGGCAGGTCAGCACCGTGCCCTGCCTTCTCCCAGCACGGCCACAGCGTCCCTGAAAGAGCCTGTCCCCTGTCCTATGACAAAGGTCAGAGCCAAGGGAAAACCGGGAAAGAGAGGGACTCCGTCATTATTTTTCTTCAACTCAATGGCCCAGGAGGCAAGAAAAGCATCTGTAGGTGAAGTATCTGAAGATCCGTAGTCATTTCCAAGACACAACAGTGGTTTAAGTGGGAAGGGTCTTATGTTTTATAACACAGGCTCTAATTATTCCAAGCTTACACGTTTAAATAAAGAATGATGCACCGCTGCCCTGACCGGTGTGGCTCAGTTAGTGGGGGTCGTCCTGCACACCGAGGGGTTGCCGGTTCCCTCCATGGTCAGGGCATGTGCCTGGGTTGCAGGCCAGTCCCCAGTTCAGGGGGAGGTGTGAGGGGCAGCTGATCATTGTTTCTCTCCCTTCTCCTCTCTCTAAAAATAAGTAAACAAAAATCTTAAAAAAAGAAAAAGAAAGATACATTGCTTATTTCTTAATTTACTTTCAGGGACTAACCATGGGTAACTCAATTTGTTATATACACTGCAAGCACGGAAATTAAATAAAATTGGAATTTACTTTAAACATAGTCACTAAACATTTTAGAAGACCTTTGTAAGGGAAATTCTAAATTTAAATAATCAACATATTATATTTTAGGTTTTGGATATAGGAAACACTTAAATAGTGAATACACTTTTATACTTGGGGTTTATTTAGAGAAAAGAACATAGAACACATTTTTTTTCTTTTTAAAGTCAAAAATTTGGAATAAATAGGAAAACAAGGGGAAAACTGTAAACATCCCCCAGAGAGAACTACTGTATGTAGGTTCACTACGCAGGGGATGACCTGTAAGTCCTGGGGCTTTAAAAACACAGCTTGACTTCCAGAGCAGCAGGTCACGGGAGAGAGAGCGCTGGGCTTGCTGCAGGAGCCATTCATTTACATTGTTATCCGCCTTCCACGGCTTCTCCACACAAAACACCTCTGATGAGGAAAGATGTGTTGAGATAAAACTTCTGATTAAATCCCTCTTGGAAGGTGACCTGTTCACCCATGCATCCTTCCTTCCTTTGTATTAATATTTACATTTTAATTATAATCACCGAGGCTTTAACAAATGCGGTATTTTAAGACAATGGTGGATACAAAACAATGGCCTTCTTCGCCATCTGGTCGATGGGCCTACCTCATTTGTTGCGACTCTACCAAGGCCCCAGCCCGATGGCCCACTCGGGCTGTGTCCAGGCTGTTCTGGCGGCCAGGGCTGCGGCACTCGACGGGAGGCACGGGCGGCTGCCTCATGGCGCTGCAGTGTGAGGGCGACTGGCTGAGAGCCCAAGTTCAAGGCTGACTTAGGACCACCAAAGGCCCAACACTGCCCGGCATTTTATTAGGCAAAAGTGCCCACCAATGAAAGAACAGTAAGCTCATCCATCAGCTACAAGTCACCAAGTCATGGTCATTCCTGCTTCGTCTACTTCAAAGTTCTCCCCTCTGAATTATCTGGAGGCCAGTCCAGAACATTATATAATTTTCATCCCTAAGTGTTAGCCTGTAATAAACAGGTAAGAACTTTTGGCTGTACTTTTAAGATAACCTAATATGAAAATAAATTTAAGTTATAGAGTGACCCTTTGTATCATGAGTATTTAACAAAAAAAGTGAAATACAGTCCCTGCCCTTAAGTAATCTTAACGGCTACTCGGAGAGCCAAGAGGAATGCAAGTGGGGAAAGAGCCACTAGAAAGGAATCCGCACGGCAGCCCGCTGCCGGAGTGCCCACGCGCTGACCGCGGCCCAATGCGACGGTTCCAGGATGTGCACCAACAGGTCCGCGCGGCCTCCTCGCCCCGCCGGCCTCCTCTGCGTCACACAGACGACCAGCCTCTGCCGGAACCAGCTCCCGGGGCCTCTGCACTCTCCAGGCAGTTCCCGTTTCCACGCCTTCTCTGAGACTGCTCTTCAGAGCTGAGATGTCCTTCCCCACCGCAGTGTCACTTCCTAAAAGCTGGCTCGCACGCTTCCTTCCCTCCTCCACAAAGTCCTTCCGGTTCCCTTCAGTGCTCGGTCTGCCGGCCCACCTGCCCACAGGCATTTGTCTGTACAATTCCCTCGAGGTGCCTGAACTGGGTATGGCTTGTACACGGTTTCCCCTCGCTCCTGGATATAGATGTGTCGAAGGCAGGCCCTATGGATGGGCCACCTACAGTTCCCGGTAAGACTTTGCCGAGAGAGGAAGGTACCCCTGCCCAAGGCTATGGCGGCTTCGGAGAGAGATAGGCCCTGTGGATGAGAGTGGTCAGGAGAGGCTGATGAGATGGTAGGTCTGGGGGGTCCTGGAGGACAGAGGACAGGAAGGGAAGCATGCCAGGCAGAGGGAATCATTCAGAAGTCTGGCCAAGCAAGAAGGTCCAAACTCTCCCACGCACTGGCCTCTGGGAGGAGCTCCTGGGGGGTGAGGGTTATGTGAGCAATGGTCCAAGCCGATGGGGGTTCTCTGCGGCTTCCCAATGAAAACCTCGGCCAGAGAAGACAACTCGGAGAACAGGGGCTCTGCACCAAGGTGTGCACAACCCAGGCCGGGACGAAAAACATCACCAAGAATAAAAATAAGATGGACGTGGTAAGTATCATGTGAACTATACAGATCAGTGCAATTTATGGGAGTCCAGGGAAGGGAGAAATTACTTTCAATGGGGGCATCAAGTAAGGCTTCAAGGAGGAGGTGGCAACTGGGGGCCTGTAAACACTGGGTAGGACTCAGGTATGTGAAGGTGGGAGGAAGGGCATTCAGGGCAGAAGAGACCACAGAAGACGAGGCGTGAAGGCAGAAAAGCACAAGGGTGCCAAGGGCCAGCTGGTGTTCAGGCTGTTTGGAAAACAGAGAACAAGACGGGAAGCGATGGGCCTGGCTGGTGTGGCTCAGCTGGCTGGGCATCAGCCGGCAGGGCAAAAGCTCACCAGTTGTACGCCTAGTCAGGGCACACACTTGGGTTGCACCTGAGTCCTGCCATCGCGGCCGTACGGGAAGCCACCAACTGACGTTTCTGTCTTGCATCCATGTTCCTCTCTTTCTCCCTCCCTTCCTCTCTGTTTAAATCAAAGTTGGGGTGAGGGAGGAAAGGGGGGATAAATGATAGTGGAAAAAATATAATAATACAAAAAAAATTAAAATTAAAAGTTTATTTAAAAAAAAAAAGATGGGAAGCGATGTGAAACAAAGCCTGAAAGGGAGCTAGCTTTGTGGAGAGGCACGGAGCCCGACTCCGGACTCCGGTCTGTGCCGAGGAAAGCCTCTTGTACCTGGGCGCGAGCAGCGGCCGGGGCCTGAATGGCTTTGGAGGGTTTCTTGGGAAGCAGTGTGACCCATCTGGACTGGCAGGGAGGAGTGGACTCTAGGGGAGAAGGAACTGGGAGGCCAGGGCAGGGGTCCAGGTGGCGGGGAACAAGAGAAGACGGTGGGGTGGGGGGACAGAGAGGACGAAGGAGGGGAGGCGGCCACGCCACGGCGAGGAGCGGAGGGGAGCCCAGGCTCGGAAACCACAGGGCCGGAAGTAAACCCGAGGGTCTCCTCTGCTGACGGTCATGCGTCTGGAGTCCAGCGACCTTTGTTATTTTTGTTTTTCACTGGAAACAAAGGAGCAGACAAATGGAATTCCGCTCCCATCCTCGGTCTGGCTCCGCTCTAATGAGTCTTTATCTCTGTGAGGCGGTTTCTTGGAGCCGCCTGCCTCCGGGACAGGGTCTCTGAGCAGCTGCACCACGGCCCGTCCTGATAGCCTCGCAGCCCGACTGAGCAAGCTGTCTGGAAGAATTACCGAAATTCTGACTCTCCTGCCTCTATCTTCCAAAGTCAGGAAGGGGAAAGCAGTCCCGACACCTAATTCTGAAAGATGTTTCACTCAGTTTTGTCCATTTCAGGCTGTGGTCGACAGCCTGCCAACGTTGAGACAGCGGTAACAAGGGCTTAGGGAACAAGGTCAGACTGGCCATCACGACCGACTTTCTGACTGGTGTCTGTGAAGCACACTCCTATCTAGCTTAAGGTCAAGACCTGTTGACGAATGCCCTGCTCAGTCCCCAGGCCTTGCTTCTGGGATCTCCAAGGCCTGCAAACGCGCAGGGGCCGATGGACAGTGTGTGAAGCCAGGAACCCGCCTCCCGCGTGTTCGAGGAACAGCAGCAAACCCTTAAGATTCCGGGGATGGAAGTGAAAGCGGATCGAACACGAGGTGCTTCACAGGACCCACCCTGTTCCCAGGCATGGAACACACGGGTGCTCACACTCTTTGCCACGTGTCCTTCCCCTGCCCCCATTCCACCCTTGAATTATATGGAAAGGACACAGGAACGCTCGGGACACAGCAGAGCTAGGAGGTCTGATCCATTACTGGAATCAGTGGGGTGTATTCTCCACACAAAGTGCAGGAAAACTTACTCCCCTTCAGAAATGTGCTCGCAGGCTTCATTCCCAGGTTCTTCCTGTTAGATTTCCTCTTCACTAGGGAACTCGGGCATGGGGATGGAGAGGGGGACAGGAAGGAGATTATAATCAAGTCGGAAAGCCGTTTAGGGAACCTGACTTCATCTACGGGTAGAAGGCAACGGACTTCCCAAGTGAGGAGCTTTCTGTCTCTGGAATATTCTGCCATCGCTAGGATTTATTCACGTCTCATCTCCTCTTCCCCGGGTGGCAAACTGGAGACTGAGCCAGAACCCCACTAACGGGAACGCGCGCTGAAGCACACGCGTCTGGAACTAGAGAACACGCGCATCCTCAGGAAGCCAAGAAAAAGCAGGACAGACTTCCGGGGACCCTCCCGCGTGCATCGCTGTGCTTTCTGCATGGCTCCCCGCACCTCACGCAGGCCTGCACAGGAAGAACTCCATCGGAGGGATGATGGAGACACAGAGAGATTCTGAATTCTCCACCGAAGACAAGCAGCGTGCTCCTCCCATCTGAGCCAAAAGTTCCCTCTTGTTATAAAAGGGCTTAGGAAATAAGTTGTACTGAAGTTGTAGTTTGTAAGGAATCTGAAAAGGAAAGACACTGCATCACAGAGCCCAGCTGAGTATGGCTCAGTACGGTCCCTGACTCAGAGGAGCCCCGACGAGGGGATACCCATGGCTATGACGCAATGACATGGCCCAGCGTGGCGTGCACCAGTAGCCCGGCTCACAACTGCTGGGCGAGGCGCTGCAGGGGAGATGGTGGTTTCTAAATCCTGAGAGGAAGTACTTTAGACATTGGGGGAAAACAGGAAGAGCCATGTATGCAAAAACAATAGTAATTTCATCTTTAGAAAAGAGATAGTACAAGTGGTCACTGCCCAAAGAACTAAGTTTTTGATTTTTTTACGCATCATAAACTGTTTATTGTTTATATGCCTATATAGAACCTTATCATAAAACTCTATTATGACCCTGGCTGGTATGGCTCAGTGGGTTGAGTGCTGGCCTGTGAACTGAGAGGTCGCCGGTTCAATTCCCAGTCAGGGCACATGCCTGGGTTGCAGGCCAGGTCTAGTTGGGGGTGTGTGAGAGGCAACCAATCAATGTAGCTCTAACACATGGATGTTTCTCTTCCCCTTTCTCTCCCCCTCTCTAAAAATAAATAAATACAATCTTTAAAAAATAATGTAACTTAAAAAACTCTATTTTTATTATTCTTTTTTTATCAGAATTGCAATGCCTAGAAAAGTAGCATTTTTAGGCAGATGCCAGCTTGGAAATATAAATTCTCTGATTCCAACACAGGATGTTTCATGAACCTATTCACTGGTCAATAAAGATTAACTTATAAGATTTTGATTATTTTAAATGACTCTTTTTATCCTCTTTTCCCAAAACTCACTTATCACTTATAAAGAAAACACCTTTGAAAAGAAACATGCAAAAATTTATATCAAACACGTAATTTGGATAATAGATTTTTGTGAAGCTTCCCAAGAGCAAGCTCTATGATTCCGTATTTCCTAAAGAAACTGTTAATAGTAAAAAACTTCCCATTCGCCCTGGCTGGGTAGCTCAGTTGTTAGAGCGTCATTTGATACGCCAAGGTTGCAGGTTTGATCTCCAGTCAGGGCACATACAAGAAGCACATACAGGGCACAACAACCAATGAAGGCACAAACTAATGGAACAACAAAACAACGTCTCACTCTCTCTTTAAAAAATAAAATAAAATAAAAATCAATCAATAATTAAAAAAAAAAGAAATTTCACATTCATTTTCTGGGGACCACTCTGAATTTTCAGCTATGATCTATTTGACTAAATCCTACTTGAATTAAAAATAATACGAAACTCTACTGGGCTGATGCAAGGGAATTTTTAGCCTTTGTGCTTACATGTAGAGAGGCTAACGTCTATTTGAGAGCTCCAGCAAGAGTGTATCAAGTTCTATTAATAAATCTTCTGGGACACCATGTTCCAAATACACAATTTTTCCTGTTTAGACTTCTAAATCTGCAATTGAAATAAATCTAGTTTAATTTTTCCCATGTTCAAAACTGTAGTTTCTCTCTTTACTTTGAAATGGTGTTTGCAATTCAACCCCTTGGGCTGCTTATTATACATCTAGTGTTAACCTGTAGTTATAGCTAAATAACGACTCTTAACAACACAGATGCCCAATCTCTATGGATTTCTAAACTATAAACATATTATTTTCTCAAGCTTTTTACTTACTTGTAGAATTTAAATTAGCTACATTCTCACTCCTGGAAGTAGTGAACTGTTTAAGGTATACTTAAAGTTACTTTTTAGCTAATTCATTGTTAGATCAGAGAAAATAACTCAAAAATACAAACTGACTGAAAATACTCTGCACAGACAAATCACAAGGGTCAGCTCTGGGGTTCTCTGCATATCACGTCTCTGAAACACCCACAGGGGGCTGCACTTTTATTTTAGAAAAGCAGATATTCATTTCCCATTCCCATGCGCCTTAAAACCATGAAGTGCATTAACCCTAAGTCCATACGCTTATCGTATCATAATAACCTCCTCTAACTCACACTGCCTAGGCCATCTCCCTCTCTCTCTTTTTATTGTGGTAAAGAAGTACTCAATTCACCAGTGTTAAGCATAGTCAAGAACTTCATCTGGCAAAACGGAAACTCTGTACCCTTCAAAGAACCCTCATTCCCCTCCCCGCGTCCCTGGCAACTGCACCATTCTGTTTCCATGAATCTGGCTACTTAGGGACCTCATGTAAGTGGAGTCACACAGTCCTCGTTTTTTACGTCTGGCTTCTTTCACTCAGCACAGTGACCACAAGGCCCACCCGTGCTGCAGCACGTGAAAGGACTTCCTCCCTTTTCAAGGCTGAGTGGTACTCCACTGTGTGCGCGCCACGTTTTGTTTATCTGTTTGCCCACCGTTCGGCGACTGTGAACAAAGCTGCTACAAAAAGGGCGTGCCCATGTCTCTCTGAGACCCTGCTTTCAATTCTTTTGAAAGCAGAAGTGAAATCACTGGATTATACAAAAGTTCCATTTTTATTTTTTGTGGAATCTCCAAGCTGTTTTCCACAGTGGCTGCACCACTTAGTAATCCTACCAACAGTGCACAAGGGTTCCAATTTCTCCACATCCTCACCGACACTTTTTTAATAGTAGCACTCATAACGGGTGTGTTTCCAGTTAAAAATTAAAAAATTTCTACTATATGCTACTTTATTCTACTATATAGTAAAATAAAATATACAATTCACTGAAGAAAAATTTTAAGAGATTTAAAAGTATTATTAGTTACAATCTAATATAATGAATGTATAACACTTTTAACATGTATTCTTCTTGCCTTTTCTGGAGGGAGTGGGTGGGCATAGATCATATTTTAGGAGAGGAAAAATATTTCATTTTTATATGCAAATGGAAACAGGGGACAAAATCTAACATATTAATAAAAATATGTTTTCCTTCATTGAAATCTCGTTTAATGTTTCTGTCACATACTTTATTGATTTTTTTTAGTAAATGGAATCCCTCCTCTTTTTAGCCTTTTCTATTGTGAAAAATAATACATATACAGAAAAGTTTCTAAGCACAAATCAATTAGTTTAAGGCAAGCATTCATATTGCTACCACTCGGGCCTGCCAAAGAGCTCTTCCACAGTGTCCCTGGTGGGGTGTTATGGTAATCACTTCCTTGCTCCTTTTAAAACTTTTACCACCTACACCTGCATTCCTCAACACTGTGGTTGAGTTCTGTTTTTCCTTGAACTTCATATTAATGGAACTGTGTGGCAGACACCCTCTGCGTATCTGGATTCTTTTGCTGAGCATCCCACGTGTGAGGCTTACCTGTGTTGGCTTGCTGTGGTTCGCTCCTTTGCCCTGCTTTCCAGTACTCTACTGTCTGAACATACAACAATTTATGAATTAATTATACTGCTGGTGGACGCTGGGCAGCGTCCAGGTTTTGACTACAATGAGCAATGATGCTATGAACATTCTCTTATGTGTCTCCTGACACGCAAGGGCATATACTCACGTTAGGTATACACCTAGAAGAGAGTGTGCATTTATTCAACTTTATTAGATACGCCTTATTTTTCTTCTGTTTATACCACTTGGGTTTTTTTAAAAAGGTCGTCGGTGACCACACCAAACTTTGTCTATTGCTTTTCTCATCCCTGATCTGGCCTCTGTCAGTCCTTGCCGGAACCTGTTCGAGCCTGCTGCGTGACCAGCACACTAGCGTCTTGGCCAGCGTGGCTTCCTGCACTTCGGCCAGACTCACACCTTCCTGTCACGTCACCGAGAAGAAACATGCTGCGCGTGCCTGCTGTATGCAGGGTCCCAGGATGAGTGGCAGAGATATAAAGAGGCAGACACCAGGCCTGTTACATCGTGTTACAACCAAGTTGGAAAAGGGGGCACAGGGAAAGAAAGCAGGTCTCAGGGAAGGCAGCCTGCGTGAAGCAGCACATGCCTGGTGCAGACAGTGCGTGCTATGGAAGCAGACTAGAGAAAGGGGTGGGGTGAAGCGAGAAAATCTTGGGAGAAGATCGGATCTAAGCTGGGACTCGGTGGCTGGGAACGGAGGTCAAGGAAGGATGAGCGTTATTCCGGAATGATGGTCCGTGCCACACTCAGGCGCTCAGGGACAGAATCTGTCTCTCAAACAGCCAGGTAAAGACTCGACTGGTAGCCAAATAAGCTAAATTGAAGTGTGCAAGTTGAAAACAGTTCCCTTAGTCACCAATGTGCATGCAAACACAACTCCAAAACACAGTTCTAAAAATACGTGTGGTACTGGAACCCGGAGCCGCCGAGGCCTGGCCCGAGAACGCGGCTGCTCGGAGACCCACAAAGACCCTGATGTCACTGTCACAGGTCCCACGGCGCTTGACAAGGGGCTCTGCAGCAGACATTCTGCTGGTCATAAAGAGGGTGGGCAGGGCAGGGAAGGGGTGTGAACGAGCACAAAGACACCATCGACAGCCCGCGGAAACCCACGGCATTGTCTTTCTGTACAAATGATGGCGAGGGGCCAATTACCACTAACAGCTGGACTTCCACTCTTTCAAGGCCGCTCTGGTGGGCCTTTGGGAGGGATGTCAGAGGTGAGAGCCCCTTGAGTGAAGGGAAGCGTCACGTAGTACAAATGGAGTCAGGCATCCAGGCGCTGGGCCTGCACCTGCCCCCACCAGCCTGTGACCTTGGGTGGCAGTCAATTCTCCTCATTTTCTCTACCCATAAAATAAAGGGGATGACACAGGCTTCTAAAAATAGCTCTCTCTCTCTCTCCATTGTAACAACTGATGCTGAGGGAAGGGATGTGTCTTGGTCCCCTTCCTTAAGAAAGAGAGAAGCTCCCGCCTGGCTCCTGCCTCTGTCCTTAACAACGACCAGACTTCCCGGAAACCCTGAGACTCAGCAGGAAAAGTGCACAGTTTGATACTGTCCCTGAGAAATGAAGAGAATTCCAGAGAATGCTGTGCTTTAAACCACTTCAACAGTGCGTTAGCCTGGGCTGCTGGAGGCGAGACGAGGACGACAAACCAAGGCGGCCAGGGAACTGGGCTGGAAGCCCTGGCCCTCGGCTGCTTTCCTCACAACCTGAGTAGTACGTGAGGCTCTTACACGCCAAGGACAAGAGCGGGGTTTTAAACAAGGAACTGGCTTCTGTTACGTCCTCTCCAGGAGTGATCTGTGTTCCAAGCCATCTTTTTTATCCCAGTGGAAAGTGGTACACTTGTAAGACCGTGTCAGGGTCAAGGCTAATGAAAAATGTGAATACTTGTATATCTGCATGGAATTGATAGGTTTTTCTCAAAAATACCACATTAAAGTATGTTTTAAAAATACTGAAATCAAGGGAAAGTCTGTAGTGCCAGGTTTTCAGCTTTCGTATGTTGAGAACAGCACGTGCAGTGCGGACACGTGGATGACACAGAAGAAACGGGGCGACTGTGGGAGTGGCAGAGCCCAGATCAGAGCGCCTGGCTCGGCTTTACTGCGCAACACGGAACTTTCTAGATGGACTGGTGTATGAGTTAAAGGGATAACTTAGTCCCGACAGCGCTACTGATGTGATCACAGAAAATGGGAAATAAACTGTAAATTATTAGAAATGAAATAATTTCTTCAGGTATTATTTAAAAGAGCCTCTCGATGATCGCTTCCAAAATAAAGCAGCAAACCAACCAACCAGGTAAAGAATATCACGAAGGAACCCATCTGTTTTGAGGGTTCAGACTAGTGACCTGAGCCTTCTCTGGGCTTAGGTCGCTCGCTAGCTGTTCCGGAAGTCACGTTTCTCAAGGGCAGAGATGATATCTGGGGTCCTATATAGATGGCCTACAATTGCCCCAACTTTTCTTCTGTCAGAACCTCTGCAGGCTTGCTACTTCCTCTGGCATCATTTCGTGAATAGCACGTAAGAGTGCTTAGGCGACACCGAAAAGCGAGATTCACATGTGTTGTTTCCTGCTCCTTCCGTGGTGACATCGGGACACGGGGCCTTTGGTGTTCGCTGCTGTCAGTGTGCTCATTTGTGGCAGTTAAGTTGTGGTTTCTAATCTGTTGCAGACCAGGGCACCAGACAGCTAAGCTTGTTAAGATCGTGGCTCTGGCAAGGAGGCTGTGAGCAAGGGCCCACAGCCCCCCTCTCCAAATGATGAGGGGCATGAAAAGGGCTACGAGTGACCTATTCTGAACTGACAGCCCCAGTTCTTGGTTTTGATCTAGAAAAGTGAGCTTGATAGGAAAGTGGGAAAATACACTGGCTAACAATTACTGAGAGCTGACTTTATTCTAGGCACTTTGCTTCCATGGTCTCTTTTAAATTTCTCCAGACACCTCAAGAAGTAAGCGAAGTGCTGAGACAGACCTGTCCTTGAGGTGAGACACAGAGCTGAGGGGAGGGCCACCCAGCTTGCCTGAGACCACGCGGCCGGAGGAGACACGACCCACACTGCAGCCCCAGAGCATCCGGTCAGCCTCTTGGTTTACACGCTGCAGGTGCTGGTTTGGGGGTTTATATTCTCTCCACAGCCATTGCCACACTCAGAGAAATCAAGGTATCTCAAAGTCCTTCAGAGTCTGGGCTCTTTACGTTTCTTTTGCAGCCCTAACCTTAAGATCCCTCATTTGAAGAGGAAGAGAGAGGTCTTTGAGTGCTGCTTCCGAAGCTGAGCCTCCCTCAGTGAGAAGGCTCCCAGGGCCAAACTCTAGCAGAGTGCAGGCAGGGGTCCCTCAATCAATCCACACTAGATGAACAAATGAAGAGAAGGCAAGAAAATCCCTACCGCAAATTAAAACCTTGTAGAAAGAGAAATGTCAGCCACTGGATGTTGGAGACATTTATTCAAGGACTCAGAGCTCTAAGGACTGTGGGAACACCATAAGTAAAAAACATAATGATCGAGAGCCCACACAGTTCCCTGTCCCCCACGCACCCCAACCTGAAAGACCCTCAGTACTGGACTTGGTGTGTTTCTTCAGTGGGGACCGAACGGAGAGAGGCCACGTGAGGGAATGTGGGGCACACGCACAGAGGACTGAAATACTGACGTTCCACGTTCAGATCCTAGAGCACAGGGCTGGAACACATAGGGCAACACGGAGATGAAGGCAGTTTCTTTTAGTGCCTACCTGCTATGATTTTCCACCTCTCTATCAACAGGAAGATGTCGAATGCCTGAATTTGATAAGACTGATATTTACTTAACGGCAGCGGTTGTCAGAACAAGGAAAAGAACGAGGCACATTATTTGAACACTTTCCTTGGTGAAATTCCTTTAATGCACATTTTAAAAAAAGACTCTGCTTTCATCCCCTAAAACATGGTCTTCTGCGGCAAATATATTAGAACTAAATGGAGAAAAATAAGATCACTCTTGACTAAAAGTAACCACCCACTCCAGTCTGTGTTAACATTCTGGGATACAATTGAAACCATGGACACAATGCTCGAAATGCAATTCAAGTTCACAAAAGCTTATCTGCGAGCGATGAATAGAGAGAATGATTCATTCATTTACCCTTTATGGAATCAGTGTGTGTCTCTGGGGTTCAGCTTATGAGCAAAGCCACCAGCCAGCACAGGCTAAGGTCGGCTTTGTGACTCTTAAGTGTATTTTTAGCAGACGGGAGTCACGACAGTCCAGGGAAATGGTGCTCACTGATGGGGATTCTTCACCAACCCGGGGACCTGCACTAGTCAGGGCTCCAAGGGAAGCATCTCTAAAAAGCAGGGCCGGGGCGGGGGGGCTCAGGAATTCACTCCGAAGTATTATCAAGTTTATCCATTAAATATCACACAGTTAGTGACACAGGGAGAAGGGACAATAATAGACTACAAGGGGTCTCATTTATGGCATCTTGTCACGCGGACTACTGAAAACTAAGTAAGGCTGTTTCTAGCTGCTACTGCTATCAGCGAGCCAGAGCCACCTCGCCGGCCGTGATGACGGCCGCACGCACGCACGCACGCACGCACGCACGCGGCGCATCACCTCTGGGCCCGCTCACCCCACACGGGAGGGCGCAGCTGCAGACGGCGCTGAGCCGACCAGCCTGCAGCCGGACGCCCTGCTAGTCAGATTGTGTTTTACAAAATGAATTGATTCAGTACGTCAGAATGTTTTAGATAATTTAGCCCAGTTCCGCTCCTTAAACATATGAACTAGATTATACACTTTGTAATAACTTAACCTTCACTTACCCAAACATTTTCTACGCCACACTGCGTGCTTCTCTTTATTTTTGTTCCTTCTAGTTTCACAAAATTTCAACAACAGTCTCTGGTCTCAGTTACACGGTTGTGCCACCAATCAGGTGACTCACGTCAGTGTCTGAAGGCTTTCATTTTTAAAAAGGGAAAAGAAAAATCAGCCCTGAGAAAATGACACTTTTCTTTGAGAGACGAAAATACCAACACGGGCATAATTCCATTCCAAAGGGCCATCTTTTTAGACCTACGAAAGGAGCCCCCAGCCGCACTCCACGGTCTGCTCCCTACTCCAGCTCCTGCCCCTCCCTCGTGGGCGGCCTCAGACCCTCGTGGGGATGGGGGTCGCACGAGCCAGACCCGCAGCGCCGGGCAACAATAAAGAGTTAACGCGTCTCCTGAACTTTGGAAGAAACCAGATTTCGTCAGTGAGGTTTGGCAATGTGAGAAACCCTGTAACCAATTTCATTTCCTGATAAATGAATGGTCCACAGGGGAAAGCCGGCCAGTGAGTTTCGGAACTGTTGAGAGCTCAGACTTTACTGAAAGACTCCTTGAAGGAGCCAGCCAGCCCCACGCTAACGGGGCAGCTGCCAGACTCCATTTACAGCGCGGCAAAGCCGGCGTGCGCCGGCCCCTCCGACATGCAGTGCCCCTTTAAGGAACGGCACTGCTATCGCATGTCCTTCCATCACAGCACGCGCCTTAACCTGCAGGCTGGAAGCACGTGCCTACTGGAATTATTTTGGAGCGGCAGATTTAATGGTCTTTGTCATTTAAACATAATCCTCCTCATCCGGCCAAAAATGAAATATCCTCAGCATTCAGTTTAGATTTAGAGTTGGGGAAAGGCAATGTCTAAAAACAAACAAATACTCAAATAAGTAAGAGTGAAATGTGTAAAGTCAATCTGTGGGGAGTTACAAAAGGTAGACAGTACCTCCAAGTACCGAAACAAGTTTACCTGAAATGTACATAGTATAGTTAATCACAAGATAATTTACATTTTAAGCTGGAAGTGAGTATCTGCATGTTTAAGTCAACTAAAAGGCAATTCTCATAAATAAGACCATACGTGCTGCATTTATGCTTAAAATTTTTTTTTACAAAGTCTTAAAGAGCACTTTTCACATTAATTCAGAATTGGTCAAAGCATTTACTTTAAAGTCTGTTTGCTGAGTTCAAGTCCATTTTTGTCAGAGGTTGACCTGACATTTATGGCACCTAACTTGGGCCTGCTTGGAAAGCGCACACACTCACTTTGCATAAACAGTCCAGCGAACACATGGAGGCGGGAGAAGGGAAGAAGCCCTGAATAATGGCTCCAGGCTCTTCGTTACAAGGAATAAAGAAAACAAAATCCGAAGCGGGTGAGCTTTCCGGAGGCTCGCAGGCTCAGCCCGGCGGTGAGGAAACCTGGAGCTCATTAGCCTCCCCCTGCACACGTCACAGCGTCACAGGCGACGAGGAGACGCTGGAGGGCTACAGAGGGAGGACGCCACTTCGTCCACCGAGAACAGCGCCTGCTGCAGTAAGGACGGAGGCCGTCGGCCCATTAGCTGCTTCTTCAGCTGTTAACCTATGCCCCCTCCCCGCAACCTTTCCCATGGTTTGGGACCACGAGATGTGTTCCTCTTTTGATTTCAACCTTAGATCCTCGGTGACGCTGAGCTGGGCCTCCTCCAGGCCCGGGCCAGGGAGAGAAGTCTGGGTGTTCGCCGCTAGGGAGTCAGGACTGAGTTTGCTTTATTCAGGTCAAATAATTTGATAACAAAAGGAAAAGACCGAAAAGAAAGGGAGTTTCCTAGGTTGTTTTAAAGCCACCTGAGCTGTGACCCTGACCGGCCACAGGAATTGAAAAGGGTGGCCACTCAACATCAGTCGCTCTTCGGTCTTCACAGTGTCTAAAATCATGAGGAAAAAACAAAAGCTTCTAGATATTGTGCTTTTGAACCACTTCGAATTTTAATTATCTACTCATAACATTAACTGCATAGTACTTTTAAATTCAGAAAATAAGCAAAACTGGAAAAATGGAAAGGTTTAACTTAAAAGTGGGGCTCATTACCTGCGGTAGGACAATTAGCCTGGTTCATGGCACGAAAACGGAGTTGTTTGAAGGATAATCGCCAGTGCTCTGCAGAACAGAGCTCCGAACGACTACCGAGTTTAATGGCCAAAAGCACGCTGAAGGCCTTTAATCTCAAGAACTGCTTCTTGTGAATGTTCTGCAAAGCACACGAGCTGTGTATACATTCAGTCCCGAGAGCACTGAGACGCTCTTCTGAATGCGTGGCTTTCAGACCCTCTCAAACTCAGAAGCGACACAGGGCGGGGGTGGGGGGGGTGGGGGGTGGGGGCAGTGGGAGCCAGGCAGGGAGGGAGTGGAAGGCTTGCGGAGCGACAGTGTGGAGGCTGCAGTGGACAGCCTGGGCTCACGGAGCTCTGATAAGGAGCATGGGGAGGCAGGCACGGCAGGATTTCCCTCAGATCCTCAACTACTAAAAATCCAGGTCAGGGCCCTCACTGCAGCCTCCTCGGTGACAAACGGTGTGGCTTGTAGGGTCAGACAATGAATGGGGACCCGTGATCCAGGGTCTGGACAGTTAGGAACCGGAGGTGCCCACTGTCGGGGGCGGGGCGGGGGGGGGGTGACCAGGGAAACTCCCTCCTTCAGTTTGCTTCTCCTCCCTTCACGGTTGTTTTCCATCGCGTGAGTCACAGCACTCTCCTGTCTGAGAGCTGAGAGGGGGGAGGCCCCACTGCGTGGGCTGGGGGCGCAGCGAGCCTGAATGTGGGGTACTTTCCCACTCCCAGGAATCAGAGGCACTCAGAAATGTTTAATCGAAGCGAGCAAAGACGGCCACCACCCCTAGCTGAGGAAGTGAGGCTCAGAGAGGTTTAGGGAAGGACAGATAAACAGGGAGTCAAGGAGGGTCAAGAGGAAAACACATTTCTGGATCCTGACTTGGGAAACTGGCTACACTGTGGATGTGAAATTTCATCCATGTTTTGATGATGGGGGTGGCGGGTAATACCATAAAATGTCAGAATTTTTCCAACACTGAGAATTCAAAACATTTACTACTGTGAGTCTTGGAAACAAGGAATGGTGGTTGAAGTTTTGAGGTGGGGAAGCAGAGGGATCAAAAGAATGTTTACTCTGTTTTACAGAAAAAAAATTTATGAAGTGCTCTTTCCAGTGGAAGACATAATTATTATATTCTGCTGGGAAGCATTCTGGCCAGTTTACAGTAAGGGTCTGATATAACATGGGCAGAGTTTAGACTCCACGCAATTACAAGCTTGCTGACACGGTTTCCTCTGATGAGGCTGTGACACTGTTTGCCCTCCATTTCAACAGAGCAATGGCAGCGACGTGTCAGCAGGAGCACCCTGTCAGTGCAGACACAGAGCGGCATTAGGGTGCATTTTGTGAGAGCGAAGCAGGGCTAACCAACAAACCCACCCTACCCACCCTTTCTCTTACTACTCAAAGTAAGTAAATATTTTCATCTTGGGGGGAATCATCTTTCTGTCTCTCTGTGTGTGTATACATATAAATGTGAAAACAGTCGCAATCATCTGAAAAGTATTGCAGTGTTTTGAGTCTGGAAGACACGTTAAGGGAAACTGCCACGCCTTTCTTGTTCTAGATGACACTACAAGTTATTTCCTCCTTCTGGTTTATTCGCCATGCTACGAAGATGATGCCAGAAGTAAACCACTGAAACACGTCTTGGCAAAACACACTACTGTGACTGTTCAAGTGATCCGCAACTCCAAAGTAACAGCAAGCGCTGGGCTGTGCAGGTTTTGAGACAACTGTCCGCACCAAGTGATTTTTCTGGAGCCATTTTACACTTTATATGAAGGGTTATCATATAAAAACGTAGTAACAATATGCAGTGCAGAATGTGCACATCCTGAAGACACAGGAAGAAGTGCATTGCACGTTCTGCTTTCAGACGACCTTTGGAGGCCCTGAATAAGTATGGTACCATTACTCCCAGAATTCTCCCTGGCAGAACCACAGACAGGCTATGGATGCCGCCGAGCACACCACCGCTGCCACGCCTGGTAGCGTTTTGACAGATAACACGCTTAGATGGAAAACCTTCCTTCTCACTCCACCTAAAGAAGCTTGGCTTTTGGGGGTGGGCATTATGTAGCTCCTACTCTGTCGCAAGGACTAGTTCTGGGTGGTGTGAGAGGGGATGAGGAGGGGTGCTCTGGAGTCTTCTGTGGGAGCGTAGCGTATAGAGCGCCTTTTCCCAAAGTCTGAACTCGTTACGTGACTACCCAGAAGTTAATGCTTTTCACAAGCAGCGAAACATTCAGTACCCTGCACAACAGGGGGCCTCAGGAAGCACTTTTCCCTTGGGCAGTGTTCTTCTGCTCTCCGATTATATTTGTGAACTGAACTTTGGCATGTTAGGTGAAAATAACCAAACCAATTGTGTCCTTCTTTTTGTGCTGAGATTATCATACAATAAAATGCACTAATCTCAGTGTTCGATTTAATAAATTTGCCACTTGTATACAATCACAGACTAGTCCCCTGCCTCTAAGAAGCCCTCTCGTGTCCCTCTGCACTGGACTCCCTGCTCTGTCCCCTGGGCCAAGGCAGCCACCCATCTGCTTTCAGCCACAATGTTGCCTTTTCTGGCATTTTATTGATTTCTAATCATCTAATTTAACTTGAACGAGTCCACTGTTTTAAAAATTATTGAGACGTGTTCTCATGGCTCAAGAAGAGAGTCTACCTTAGTAAATGCGCCATGTGCTTTCAAAAGGAATGTGAATACTGCCATTTTTAGGTGGAATGTTCTATGAATACCAATCAAGTATTTTTCGGATCTCTGGCCAGCTCTTTTCTTGTTGGGTTGTTCTTCCAAATGCTGACAGAGGGAGAGTGAAATCTCCCAAGGATGACGGTGAAATTGTCGATCCTTCCCTTTAATTCTTCAAGATCTGAAGCTGTGACAGGTGCACATGTTACAATTACTATGTCTTCTTGCTGAATCGTCCTTTCAATCATTATAAAGAACCCCCTTCACCGGAGGTTTTGTTATGAAATCTGTGTTATCTGATACTAATCCAGCCACTTAGGCCTTCCTGTGCTCACTGGGTGCAGGTGTCTCTTTCCTTCTGTCGTTTGCTTTCGAACGATGTTTTCATATTGAAGGTGCATGCTCTGCAAACAGGGTGTTGTTGGGTTTTACTTTACTCTAACAATCCCTGCTTTTTAAAGAGTGTTTAGTACACTAAAATTTAATGTAATTACTGGTATGGTTAGGTTTGCGTCTGTCACCTTATTTTCTGTTTTCTGTTTGAATATTCTGTTTTGTTCCTTTGTTCCTCTTTTCCTGACTTGGAGACGTATTATTTGAATATTTTTTAGATTTATATTTTAATTTTTCTGTTGGACTTTTAGCAATTCACTTTTACAGTGGCTGCCCTAGAGATGGTAATATACATCTTTAACTTTTCACTGTCGATTTAAAGATCACAGTAATTTACTACTTCACGTAAAATACAGAACATCACACGGGACCACACTGTCCACCCTGCCCTGTCCTTTACACGATGGTTGGCGCGCACCCAGATATTTACCGTTTCTGGTAAATATTCATTCTTTTTTGAAAATCAGAGTTTCTATTTGCTATCATTTGCATTCAGTCCAAAGAACCTCCTTAGCATTTTTTATAACGCAAGTGTGCTGGTGACAAGTTCTCTTAGTTTTCTTTATCTGGTAACGTCTTTATTTCGTTTTCGTTCTCCAGTAATCTTTTCATTGGATACAGAATTCTGGGTTGTCGATTGTTTTTCTTTCACACATTAAAGATTTTATTTCATTCTGTTCAATGCTCTGTGACATTTAGTGGGAAGGGCTATGCTAACTGGACTGTAGTTCTCCGGGACGTCCTGTGCCCTTTTCCGCTTGGTTTTCACCACTGGCTTTCGGCACTTTTGACAACAGTGGGCCTTGCGGTGGGATTCTTTGTGTTTACTGAGCTTGGTGTTAGCATTTCGTATCTGCGAGTTTCTATCTTTTTTCCATTTGGTTCTATTTTATTGTTCATATTTATCAGCTGAGACTTCTTATTTCTCTGCTGAGCTTTTCATGCACTGAAAACATGCTTCATGCAAGGAAAACATTGAGGAAAGTTGCAGTAACTGCTTTAAGGTCCGTGTCTGTTAGTTCCAACATCTGGTTCATCTTGGGGTTGAACTGAATTGATTTTCTTTTATGTGGAGAACGTGTTCCATTTTCCTGGTGCCTTGGATGTCGGGAAATTTTGGACTGCATCCTGAATAATATTAAGTTGTGGAGATTCTTGTCTGGTCGTGAACTGCAGACTTCGTCTTGTGTAGCTGCTCCCGTCTCTGTTCAGATCTTTTGTCTTTAGCTGGGCTGTTCAAAGTCTCGTCTCAGGTGTGTGGGTCAACCTCTAGTCAGGGGTGTGGGTGAACAGAGTTTAGGAGTCCCCTTATCTCTTCCTCTTCTGGGATCCCTCCACTATTTCCGGACCTCACAGGTTCTCCGCTTCTCTTTTCTAGTCTCCAAGCCAGAAAGTGGGCAACTCTCCCAATGTGCCCCGTCTCTGCTGTGTGCGCCACGGAGTGCAATCACCCCAAGTTAAAAACCTCAGACACAGGAGGTAAGTCTGCTGTTTCCCACACTCAGAGCAGAAGTACACTCTCCACCAGATCCCTCCTGCATCTGCTCGCTCTTTATCTGCAGGGTGGCAAGTCTGGTCTTCGTTCAGACTTTTGGACTTTGGCGGAGCTGCTGTCTCCCACATGCAGTTCAGGGATCACTCAGAGATGCAGAGACACAGTTTGGGGATACCCCTCTGGCTCCTTCCCGTCTGGGATTCCTCTATTCCCTTCAGCACTCGCACTTTCTCAGCTTTACTTCTAGGATTCCCCAGGCCAGGAAAACGAAGAGTTTTTCCGTCTAAGTCTCTCCTCACCCCACAGTAAACCACAGGGAGGGTGCTTAGCCCCAGGCTAAAAGGCAGGGACATGGAAACTTACTTAGAGAGCTTCCCATCTCCCTCCTCTAAATGACCATAAGCTCCTTGCTGGACTCTGCTCTATTCACTTCCCAGTACCTTAAATACAGTTGTGTTTGGTATTATCTGTGTAGGCTTTATAGTTGTTTCTGTAGGGAGTGCCATCTGGGTAGGGCCTCCATCAATGATACCTAGAAACAAGTATTCTTAAGATGATTTTCAACCGCACTGAATTCATTCATTCAATAATACTCCGTGCAAGGCTGTGTATTATCTAGATGCTATGGGAGGGATATACATAGCAAATATAGCAAGAACTTAAAGTCAAAGGAGAGAGGTTAAAAATATATACATATACATGTTTATATACAAGATATCATGGAAACTTTTATTTTAGTAGCTTAAAACTGGGAATAATCCGAATGTCTACCAATAGCAGAAAGGATAAACTGTGGATGTATAATACTGTTTAATGTAATACCCACTCCATCGGCGGAAAGGCAGACATTGTGTGTAACAACATGAAGTCTCTCAGTAACCATGTGGAGTAAAAGAAGGTACAAAAAAAAAGCTGCATGATTTCATTTATAAAAAGTGAAAAAACAGGAAACTGTATTGTTTGGGGATCTATACACAGATGGTAAAATTATGAAGAATTAGACTGTCACCTCCGAACTCAGGACAGTGCTTATTTCTAGGGACTTCTGGGCTGTCGTAACCTTCCAGTTCTTGATGTGAATGGTGACAGCGGAGATACTCCCTTTACTATTACTCTTGAAAGGGCACTCCACAGTGTACGTTCTCATCTCCATGCATCGCTCACAATTTAAACAGTGAAATAAGGGGGCGCTTTATTAGTCGACGGGAGCTTGACCACATTCTAGACACCAGGCATGGCCTTGAACGAGTTATTATTCTTGTGACTCAACATACTTCTCAAAATGAATACATTACGTTCCTTTTAATCTCACTGGAAGACTAGTGAGCAACAATACACTTGCCTAACGCCAAAGAAGAGTTGACTTCAAGTGCTTTTAAAGAGCTGTTTTCTATTTCAAATGTAACAGGGTCATTTCCATTTGAAAGAGCATGTAAAAATCTTTTTGATGAGCAGAGATCCTTTCTGGACACAAATAATTAGCTTGCAATCGATCATTTTCTTAATGTTGGCATTTGTGTATTGGGTTTTCTTGAGAGGGGCATACTAGCAGTGATCTTCACAACCCAGTAACTGGCACTATATTAGTCAGAGATCAGGAAATCCCCTGCAACATTTGTCCAGATTCACCTTTTAAGATGTACTTGAATTAAGGACCATTTTATTATTTCTAAATTTTCAAAAATGGATTAGTTCCTGGTGACCAGTGGGTCGTGTGCTTCCTACTAACCTCAGAGCTCCAGGCACGGATCCTGTAGAGGACCCGGACGTGCTGGGTTTCCAGGACAACAAAAATTGTTACATTAGCTAATTATCTCAAACACACTGTTAAGCATGAACAGTATTCACCTTCCTCAGAAAATGATGCTGGGCTTTCAAGGCCCTCGGCTCCTCTGAAGCCCACAAATGCAGTACAAAGAAGTTCTAACTGGCGGGGCCAGATGCTGACCCGCATCCTCCGTGGGACTTTCGCGTGCCGTTACTGCTCCTTCTAAGGTGCCTCACAAGCGAAGCCATCTTGAAGAAAGCAGTTCTGTCCCCTAACTTGGCTATGTGTAAGGAATTACAGTGGTGTTTAAGACACAGAACTTTGGTTTCTTTAAAAAATCTTATGTCACCTTAAAAGTTGTCAGAAACTTTTGAGATATATGCCTAATTAAGAACATTTTTTCAAAAATCACAGGAACCAAACATGATTATTTACTTTTCTTATTCTTTTACTTAAAAAATTCTGTGTAGAAAAGCTGAGTTGAGAATACTAATAAAATAAGCAGAACCCATGGAACAAATTATTATAATCTGTTTGATCTTTTTATCAGAAATAATTCATTCTTCACTTATCACCATTAAAGATAAAATAATTCTATCAAAACTAACAACAGAGATTTAAAGATAAAACCACACAGATTAATGTTTCCTTTTCAGTGGAAAAGTATCAAAATTTTCCAGAGCTGCCCCTGCAACTTGGCCGTTGGAAACCATGGTTTGGAGAACTTGGCAAAAATTCTTTTGCTTACAAAATATTTTTATAATTTTTAAATTAAGTGTTTTAGTGTTCATGACTTCAAGATGCGATGATAAAGACTAAATTTTAATACTCTGGGCTCACAAGTAAAAACTAGGTTTAATCTATTTCTCATCCATCACAATGAAATAAAAATATCCCGTCAACTGCTTACAAATCTACCGTATATTTAATAAAACAAAAATAATGTAACAGAGTATAACGAATACCGCTGTTAGACTATTCATCAAGAGTGGCTGTTCTAAAAATAACCACGGCGAAGCCACGGCCTGTTTAGTGGCACTTCACTGCTATGTGTGAGAAGAGCCCCCGCCCCGCCCGGCTGAGCGCTCCGTAAGGTAGCCGTGGGCGTAACGGTCCACACACTGCAGAGGTTACTCCCAACACTGCATACAGACGCTGTCAAAACCACCCAGAATTAGGGCTACTATGAATGCTTCCGGTTAAACAAATCGGTCTAACAGTCAAATAGATTTGTGAGTTTAAAGGAGACAAAAATTTATGAGCTGAAAAAAGACTAGCTGAAGCTTACGGCTCAAAGATAAAATGACCTGAAATAATCTCGGTAAGTCATTTAGATTATCTTCAGTCTGCTTCCTCTCTTGTAAAATGGAAATTAACATTATACCTCCTATGGCTGTTGGGACGACTGAATGAGAACACCTGTATAAAAATACCTGGCAGACGGCCTGGCAAAGAGCGGGAGCTCAGTAAATACAACTAGATGTTAATGAGTCAAACTGAAAAGCAGATGCAACATTTTAGAAGACCAGAGACTTGAACTTTTCACTACTATTTGTCTAATGTATAAAATAATTGTGTGACTTCTGGTCAGGATGGCAGCATCGGTACATGGCTCACTGCCCGCACAACCACATCAAGTTACAACTAAAATATAGAACAACCATCACTCAGAACCACCGAAAATCAAGTTGAATGGAAGTCTGGTAAGTACTGCATTAAGAAACCACATCCAATCAGACTGGTTGGGGGGGGTGGAGACACAGAGCAGGCTGGTCCCACATCTACACGCGGTGGATAAAAATTCGGGGGGGACATCATGGGAGAGAGGAGCCCCAGCCACACACCTGGCTCCCCAGCCCAGGGTTCCAGTGCCAGGAAGGTAGTCCCCACAACTTCTGGCTGAAAAAACCAGTGGGGATTGAGTCAGTGGAAGAAACTTCTGGAGGCCCAAGCAGTTCCTTCTAAAGAACGCACACGTGGACTTACTCAGACTTACCCCCTCTGAGCGCCAGCACCAGGGTAGCAGCTGGAAAGGCACCAGTGGCACACAGGGAGGGACTGAAGTGGCTGGCATCAAGGTGGGAGCTGGGGGAGAGCTTTTTCCCTTACAGAAAGGTGGCCAGAGGCCATTGTTACTTTTCAGAGCCCTCCCCCCACACAGCCACAGAGCCACAGAGCCAGCAGGTGGGTGCCATATCTGAGACTCCATCAACCTGGCTAACACTGTTTGCCCTGCTCTGGAGATCCCCTGAGACTCCATCCCACCCAACTTACAGGCCCGCCCAAACTGTTAACCTTGACTTTTCCACATGAATGGCTGGTCATGGCTCATGCTTCACAACTTGCTAAGTCCTATCAAATGAGCAACATCTGGCCTCAGTAAGCTCCCAGACCCCATACCTCTTGCTAAGTGGCCCCACACCTGGTACTAGCAGCAGCCAGTCTAGATTAACAGCTTGGCTTTGCCTAGGAAGCTCCAAGCCCAGCACAGTAGCAGCCATCTCAGATTGCTTTATGGCTCATGCAGGGTGGTCCCTGGCAGAACACAGGGTGGAGCTGACCTTGGCCAGCAACACCCAGGAAACCCCAGAGTCTGCGCAGCCAGTAAACAGCTACAGACCATGTCGGAACACCACCACCCTGCCCCTGCACGGCTGATCCTCCACAAAGGGCGGAGGTTGGTGGTCAGTGGCCACAGCCAGTCCCGCAGCTGACTGGCCTGGGTAAATCCCTCCCATTGATCTGCCAACAGCAATTAAAGCTCAACTACAAGAGGGTGTACTCAGCCCACACAAAGGGTGCACCTTGAGTACCCAGCTGGAGTGATAGGGAGGCTGTGCCACTGAACCCTACAGGACACCTACTACATTTGGCCACACTACCAAGACACGGAGTCAAAGCAGCTCTACCTAATACATAGAAACAAACACAGGGAGGCTGCCAAAATGAGGAGACAAAGAAACATGGCTCAGATGAAAGAAGAGATCAAAACTCCATAAAAAGAGCTAAATGAAATGGAGTTAAACTATCAGATGCAGAGTTCAAAACACTGGTTACAAGGATGCTCAAGGAACTTAGTGAGGGCCTCAACAACATAAAAAGGATCCAGTCTGTAACCCTAACCGTTCTTTTTAACTGAGCAGAAGCTAGTCATTTTGATGTTTTGCTCTAATACTGTACAATAGATAAGGAAGGTTGAAGAACCAAAGGAGAATTCAATTATTTTTGCTGAGAGGAAAGAGAGACATAAGAAATCAAGATGAGGTGTGGAGAAGGTAATTTACACAGCGGATATGAATTGAATGAGTTTGGGTCCAGGCCCTGAGCAAGGTCCTGGGGGATGCTTTTTGCTATAATGGAAATATACGGGGATCCACGAGGCACCCTAGGAACGTGTAAGAATATGGAGAAAGAACACGCAAGTCGGCCTGGGTGCATCAGGGTGGGATTCGTAGACCTGAAGCATAAACAGTCCCTCTGACAGACCAGGCACGAAGCTGTGAGAAGCTGGAAGGAACAGGGAGGAAGGCAGGAGCAGCATGCAGCAAGGCACAGATGTCCGAGAATGCTGGCCATCTGGAGATCTGCCAGCAGTTGGGAGCACGAGATCCGTAGGGAAACAGAGCCAAAGGCACATCAGTGGCTGGGCGGTGAAGTGACCTGCGTGTGGACCAGAGTGGGTGCATGGTGAAGACACCTCTGGCTGCGGGGCTAAGGATGCTGTGGGAGGAGAAAGAGCGTGAATGTGGGGACACAGCTTGGAGGCTGTGGTAACAGGTGGGGTGAGATGTGGAGAAACAGTGCGACAGTGGAGGGAAAGGAGAGGTTCGGGGAACAACTAGAATTCAGGGAACTTAAGGTCACTTAGGTACTGCTGAGTAGGTGGGAGGAGGCCTGCTGGTCGTGTTCTCCCACAGGTGGAAATGCACGAGGGGAGCAGGGGCATTAGGACACAGAGGAGTGCGACGGTGGCCGGTGGCCGTGCTGAGTGCTGGTGCCTGTGCGACTCGGAAGTGGGGCCGCCCAGTAGCAGGGGCGCAGTGCAGTGGCCCCCAGAACCTGCTCTGAAGACAGTGAGCTGACAGACGTGGAAGACACTTGGGGTGGGGACGGAGAAAGATTCCCAGGAGAAAAGGTAAAGTTTTTTTTTTTTTTAAAGTAACATTAATAAGCTATGAAAATAATTCTTTTAAAAATTTAATCTTTATTGTATTTTCCCATTACCATTGAGTCCCCTTGTGCCTCCCTCCCCCCAGCAATCACCACACTGTTGTCTGTGTCCATGAGTCCTCTTTCCTTTTTGCTCAATCCTTCCACTCCCTCCCCTCCTCCGAAAAAAATTCTTGAAATTTCAGCTAACTTTCTATATTTCTCTTCATGTAACTAACAATAACAGCGAATATATTCTTAAAAAGTGGATATAAAATAAAAAGACTTTAAAAATCACTTATTGTGAAATTGGTTATCTACTTTTAATTCCTACCATTTATCAAGTGTCTTAACTGAATAAAATGAAAAGTTCAGTTAATGCCAGTCACTTATGTTATTCCACAGTTTCCTACTTACAGTAGAAGACAAGTTATCTTCTGGTTAATTCCGCCCCTTCCCCCCTCATGACCTAATTTTTAAATACTAAGTATGGCAAAATTCTTAATCCTCCAATTACAGATAATTTATTAAACCAAGAAAAGAGGGAACCTGGAAACTTTACACAGCTGAGTACGAGGCGGCGTGGTTGCAGTGTGAGAATGGGCACAGCCCTGGGAGAGGCCTGACCATCACCATGACATTGGACTTGCTCCCTGGGAAGTGAAGCAGGCACCGGGGGCATGCCCTGCTGTGGACGCAGTGGGAACTTTGAGCTGTGGCTTCTAACTCAGCTCCCAGGGGACACACTGACTTTATTTATTTCTTTCCAAACCCTAAGGAAGAAATAAGCAAGCAGCTTAGGATTTCAGGGCCTGTTCTTTATGTCTCTGTTTATGCAGGATAGTCCGAGAAAGCTAATTACTTGGTATTGCCTTTCCCAGACTTCATGAAATACCAGTGAGAGGAGGATGTTTAGAATGACATTAATACTATTTACTCTGAACAGCCAAGTTGTTTAACTCTATAGACAGATTTGTCCAAAGAGTATATACTCCCACACAGGATATTATACAAATAGTTTAGAGGGCTATGTCAAATAACATTTGATTGAAAAATATTTTATTTTGTTGAAAGTCAATTACTGCACCGTGGACTTCTAGATCTTAATGTCTACTTGCCCAAAATTGGAAGAATCATTTTTTTTTACAAATTTGGATTTAGTTCTACAATACAAGAGAAACTTCAAAAACTTTGGCTCATCTTTTCCAGCTGACATTAGCTGGTAAATTTCTTGAGAGTGATGGGCACTGTGCCCCTCTTAACAACCCAAATGGTGGGTGTGAAGGACTCTGAGTTGTCTTAACGTTTAATTTTATCTGAAGAAAGAAAAAGTCAGTAAGTGCACACTATTCCCCACTTTCATAAAGGGCTTATTACTGAAACAGCATTTCCCATGCGAGACACCCTCTTCTGCGTCAGTCTTGCACACAAAGCTATTATTACACACCCGACAATTACTTTATCAGCATATATTAGTAAACGACCCAAAAGACTATTATGCGCTGTCATGTGGTATAATACAAATATTATTCAACACACAGCTTGAATTTTCAATCAACTTTAGATATGGCAGTATTCTGTGAATTAAATTCTAGAGGTTTTAAGTGATTCGTTTTATTATAAACACTCAATCCAAAAAGATGATTAAAATAATTGAGATAAAGCTCGGTTATAAACAGCCTTTTTTCCCAGTAACATCTGTGGTAATAATGTGCTATCATTTAAACCAACTGAGGATGACTCACCATCTGTGAATAAATAAAATTTTAGTTTCTTTTCTAGTACGGGGGATGCCCCCCCTCTTTAACTGAATCATCCGTCCTCCATCATCTGTCCCTCTTGCCTAGTGGGAGATGATAAGCTGGAGTCACAGTTGCTTGCTATGATTCAGAACAAAATTAACTGGCCTACACAAAGGATTTATCCATGACCTTGGCCTCAACAGGATCTTGCTCTAAGTAAGAGTTGTCTGGCCTGGGACTGCCCACAGATCAATTATTCTCCCTCTTTAGCCATAATCCTGAAAAATGAAGAGTTACATTTTCATTTATATGTTCCTGTCTCAAATACACAGGACATTTTCTTTCTGAACATAGTATAATAAAAGAACACTATATTAACATTCAAACATAGTATATACACTGTAATTCATTTTGCTTTAAGGTAAGTGTTATGGTCAACTAACTTTCAGTATCTGTTATGGCCCACAGAGGGGCTCTTGGGCCAGAGTGTTCACTAAAGGGATCAGAAAATAAAGTCTGGAATTGGAATAAGTAGAAAAAAAAAAAGGACTAAAGACACAATTAGTAAAAGATAAGCCAAAATAAGGGAGCTAAGGTTTACCACAAGGGCGGGTGAGATATGAAAGAAGAAAAGCACCTGGGTACAACAGCAGAGTGACGAAGCGTAGGCCATCTAATGCTGTCCGTGGACGAGAAAGGAGATGGGAAAGAGCGGGCAGTGGAAGGCAGGTTACATAAGGTTCTAAGAAGAAGGTGGCCCAGCACCCAGGTAGGGTCATGTTTCCTAAATACCATTCATTAAAAACAATAAAAAAGGAACCAGGGCTCACTGGAGAGTTGGTTGACTCCAGGGCTGGGCAGGAAAGGCACCAGATGAGTCTGGAGCATGTGGCAGCACCATAAAGTAGACAGGTGCTCAAAACAGGACGGAGGCGAGTCAAAGACATCAAAGGATTCAGGAACCAACCTGGAGAAGCTCCCACTGGCCACAGCTAGACAATCTGAGCAATGAAATAGATGACAGCAATGTACTAGAACCCAAAGAGTAAAATACAAATTATCATTGGGAAAACACCACAGTAGTATTTGTGTAGGTAAGATCCAGTGGCAGATGAAAAAGATCAGTGGGCAAAAGTTTGAAGAGAAACAGGGTATTAGCAAAGTCTAAGACTCTCAGTCCTGAGATAGTAATCAATTACAAACAACAACAAAAACCCCAAAAAATAAAAGTAACAAGAAAGAAAACCAGTTACTTAAAACTGCTCCCTTCCCAACACTGTCCATCCTCTTTCTCTGCTATGTTCTTATTATTATTCACTATCTAAAATAGCGAATATTTTCCTTATTTCTCTCCCCCAACAAACAAATAAGCTCTATTTTGTCCATTGCTGTATCCAGAGTCTAGAACAGTGCCTGACACAGTTAAATGGATTACAATGGCAAAGAAGATGGTGGAATAAAAATCAGAAAAGCAGGCCTGGATCCAGAAAACTTTACTCCTGAATTCTAGAAGGCCCGGCCACTCCCTCCTCTTCAGGGAATAGAGATCTTCAGTCTAACGCTCTCCCACCTGAGCTACTTTGGCGGCTGTGTTCTTCAGGGAGTACAGAGTGAGCATTTCGTTCACATTCTCATCACACTATTGAGCAACTACTATGTACGAGAGTTCAAGGGGATGCAGGTGAGTAAGACATGACCCCTGTTCTCAAAAAAGTTACAGATGAATGGGAGAGAGAAAACATTTTCACAACTATATACAAGGCAGAAAAGGATAGGAGTCTCTCAAAATGTAAAAATATAAAATGCTGTGTACTTCTGGTGAAGATGGTGGCATAGGTAAACACCTGTTCACACAACCACATCAAATTACAACTAAAATATAAGACCACCATCACTCATCACTGTCAGAACTCGAGTTGGATGGAAGCCTGACAACTACGAAATTAAAGAAATCACATCCATCCAGACTGGTAGGAGGGGAGAAGACGTGGAAGGGGCTGGTCCCACATCATTTGTGTGGTAAAAATGTGGGAGGGATAACTCCGGAGCAAGGAGTCCCAGCCCCATCTCAGGCTCCACAGCCCAGGGTTCCAGTGTCAGGAAGATAAGTTGCCACAACTTCTGGCTGCAAAAACCAATGGGGATGGAGTTGGTGGAAGAAACTTCTGGAGGCCCAAGCAGTTCCCTTTAAAGAACGCACACGTGGACTTACTCAGACTCACGCCCTCTGAGCGCCAGCACCAGGGTAGCAGCTTGAAGGGCACCAGTGGCACACAGGGAGGGATTGGAGTGGCTGGCATCAAAGTGGGAGTTGGGAGTCGGCTTTCTCCCAGGCAGAGATGTGGCCCAAGACATTGTCTCTTTACAGAGCCCTCACCTCAAGGAGCCACATAGTCAGCAGGTGGGTGCCATATCTGAGACTCTACCAATCTGGCTAACACTGTTTGCCCTGGCCTGGAGATCCCCTGAAACTCTGTCCCATCCCAGCTGTTAACCGTGACTTTCCCACATGAATGGCTGGTCATGGCTCATGCTTCACAACTTGCTAAGTCCTATCAAACAAGCAACATCTGGCCTCAGTAAGCTCCCAGACCCCGTACCTCTTGCTAAGTGGCCCCACACCTGGTACTAGCAGCAGCCAGTCTAGATTTATAGCTTGGCTTTGCCTAGGAAGCTCCAAGCCCAACACAGTAGCAGCCATCTCAAATTGCTTTATGGCTCATGCAGGGTGGCTCCCCGTAGAACACAGGTTAGGGTGGAACTTGACCAGCAACACCCAGGAAACCCAAGAGTCTGCGCAGCCAGTGGACAGTTACAGACCATGTTGGAGCACCACCCTGCCCCTGCACGGCTGATCCCCCACAGAGGGCAGAGGTTGGTGGTCAGTGGCCACAGCCAGTCCCTTCAGCTGACTGGCCTGGGTAAATCTCTCCCATTGATCTGCCAAGAGCAATTAAATCTCAACTAGAAGAGGGGGTGTACTCAGCCCACACAAAGGGCACACCTCAAGTACCCAGCGGGAGTGATAGGGAGGCTGTGCCACTGGACCCTACAGGACACCTACTATTTTAGGTCATACTACCAAGAGAGGGAGCCATAGCAGCTCTACCTAATACATAGAGACAAACACAGGGAGGCTGCAAAAACCAGGACACAAAGAAACATGACCCAAATGAAGGAACTGATCAAAACTCCAGAAAGAAGAGCTAAACAAAATGGAGATACGCAAACTATCAGATGCAGAGTTCAAAATGCTGGTTATAAGGATGCTCAAGGAACTTAGTGAGGACCTCAGCAGCATAAAAAAGGCCCAGTCAGAAATGAAGGCTACACTAACTGAAATTAGGAACAATTTACAGGGAAACAACAGTAGAGTGGATGAAGCCGAGAATCAAATCAATGATCGGGAACACAAAGAAGTAAAAAAACACACGGCTAAAGAACATCAACAAAATGGAAAGGGAACCAACCGTATGGGAAAACATATTTGCCAATGAGACCTCAGACAAGGGTTTGATCTCTAAAATATGTAAAGAACTCACACGACTGTACACCAGAAACATAAGCAATCCAATTAAAAAATGGGCAAAGGACCTGAACGGACATTTCTCCAAGGAGGACATTCAGAAGGCCCATAGACATATGAAAAAATGCTCAACATCACTAGCCATTAGAGAGATGCAAATTAAAAGCACAATGAGATACGACTTCACAGGTCAGAATGGCTATCATTAATAAATCAACAAACAACAAGTGCTGGTGAGGTTGTGGAGAAAAGAGAACCCTAGTACACTGTTGGTGGGAATGCTGACTGGTGTAGCCACAGTGGAAAACAGTATGGAATGCCCTCAAAAAAACTAAAGATGGAACTGCCTTTCCATCCAGTGATCCCACTGCTGGGACTATACCCTAAGAATCCTGAATCACCAATTCAAAAGAACCTATGCACCCCAATGTTCATACCAGCATTACTTACCATAGTCAAGTGCTGGAAACAGCCTAAGTGCCAGTCAGTAAATGAATGAATCAAAAAACTGCGGTACAGGATACTATGAAGCAAGCAAGAAAGAAGTAACTCCTATCTTTTGTGACAGCATGGCTGGAACTGGATAGCATTATGTAAGTGAAATAGGCCAGGCGGTAAAAGACAAATACCATACGATCTCACCTATAAGTGGAACCTAATCAACTAAAGAAACAAATGACCAAAATAGAACCAGAGACTTGGAAATAAAGAACTGACAGTGACCAGAGGGGACGGGGATGCAAGGGATAACGGAGGAAAGAAGGGAAAGGGGCAAGCAAAGGAACACAAATATAAGACTCATGGGCACAGACAATAGGGGGAATTGACTGTGGGAGTGGGAAGGGACGGGGTAAGGGTGATCAACAGGAAAAAAGGTGGGACAACTGTAACTGAACAACAAACAAACAAATCAATCAGAAAAAGAAGAAAAAAGAATCCCCCAAAACAAGAACTATGTAAGTCTGACAACTTTAAGCACTCCAACATTTGCATCATAGGGGTGCCAGAAAGAAGAGGAAGAGCAAGAAACTGGAAATGTATTTGAAAAAACAATGAAAACTTCCCTAATTTGGTGAAGAGAAGAGACATGCAAGTCCAGGAAGCACAGAGAGTCCTAAACAAGGTGGAAGCAAAGAAGCCCACTCCAAAGACACATCATAATTAAAATGCCAAAGGTTAAAGATAAAGAGAGAATCTTAAAAGCAGCAAGAGAAAAGCAGTTAGTTACCTACAGGGAGTTTCTATAAGACTGTCTACTGATTTCTCAAAAGAAACTTTACAGGATAGAAGGGATTGGCAAGAAATATTCAAAATCACAAAGAGCAAGGACCCACAGCCAAGACTGCTCTGACCAGCAAACCTATCATTTAGAATAGAAGGGCAGATAAAGAGCTTCCCAGATGAGAAAAAAACTAAAGGAGTTCATCATCACCAAACTATTATTATATGAAATGTTAAAGGGACTTATTTAAGAAAAAGACCAAAACTATAAACAATAAAATGGCAAATAATATGTATCTCTCAACAACTGAATCTAAAAACAAGCTAATAAGCAAACAAGAGAAACAGAGACAAAGTCGTGGACATGAAGAATGTTTTGATGGTTGCCAGATGGGAGGAAGGTGTGGGGGAATGGGTGCAGAGTTGAGGGGATCAAGAAATAGGTAGTTACAGTGTAGCCACAGGGAAATAAACTACAGACAGGCATGAGGAAATAAACTACAGTACAGGATATGGAATAGCCAAAGATCTTAAATGCATAACCCATGGACATGAACGATCGTGTGGGGATTGCCCGAGGGATGGGGATACTGGTGGAGGGGGACAAAGGGGAAAAATTGGGACATAATCAATAAAATAAAATAAAAATAAAAAATAAAGTGCTTTGAGTATTAGAGGAATAAAAGGAAAGGCTTCACAAAAATTGTTAACTTTATCAAAGCCTTTATTGAATGCTTAGGATTTAGATATGCAAAAAGCAAAGGCCTGGGGCATTGATATACTGGAAAGTCAGATTTGTGTAAGCAAATCTAAAAATGCAAATAGGATGATGTAAAAGGCACAGGCAGTTCTGGCTGGCTGCGGTACTGGGTGGGTGCGGGGACATGCGGAGAGAAGCCTGCAACAGCAAGTTGGGGTTAGACTGTGGATGGTCTAGAATTCCACTCTCAGGATCATGGACTTCATCTGGTAGCAACAGGACACTGACCTCTAGATGTTTTTGAATAGGAGGAGGATATGACTAGAGCACTGTGCTCTACAAAAATTTATGGAATTGTAGAAGGTAGAATTCTAGACTCTTAACGGGAAGATGGAGAAAACTATACTTGAACAATAAGAAATGCAAAAAAAAAAAAAAAAGAATTTCAAGAAATCTTTGGGATCATCCTGTTTTTTTCTTTTTAAAAAGGTTTTATTTATTTTTTTTAGAGAGAAAGGAAGGGAAGGAGAAAGAAAGAGAAACATTTATGTGCAAGAGAAATATCGACTGGTTACCTCTTGTACACCCCCAACCAGGGTCCTGGCCCACAACCCAGGCATGTGCCTTGACCCGGAATCAAACTGACGACCTTTTGGTTTATAGGACGATGCCCAATCCACTGGGCCACACTGGTCAGGGCCTATTTAACTTTTTACAACACTTTCTTTCAACCTTTTCCTCAA
Organism: Trachops cirrhosus; assembly: GCA_028533065.1. Lineage (NCBI taxonomy): Eukaryota > Metazoa > Chordata > Mammalia > Chiroptera > Phyllostomidae > Trachops > Trachops cirrhosus. The sequence continues at coordinate 15,744,275 of CM052547.1, read as the reverse complement.
TGTTATTTGAGCTCCCTTGCCATCTGGTGCTCTTCTTACATTTGCCGTAGTGACTATCGTGACTACTTCATTATTTGATGAAGTCACATAGGAACTGCTAAACCACTTTCGTCATCAGAAAGCAATCCCTTAGGTTGCACTAATACTTGCCTCGGTTCAGTTCGCTCCCCACTGTCCTATGGGGTAAAACGAAAGGCTCGGTGCCTCTCTTACAGCACAATCATTCAAGCAGGGATTCTTCGTGCTGCTCCACCAGTTTATTTTGTTCCTATGGCTCACTGTTGGCCACTCAAGCAACCCAGGGCCTGAAAGCCTGGAAACGACATTTCCTAGGATCTCTTCGGGAAGGCTTTGGGTTAGACTGTGGCCATGAGAGGAACCTGAGGGGATCTCAGAAGACGGAGGAGAACCAGAGGTCACTGCTGCTCTGCTAACCGTGGTGGGCAGGCCAGTATGCCTCCGTGGACGGGAAGCCTTGCCAGTGGCTTCTAGCCATCTTCCCGTAGACCCCACGTGGATGCTGCAGGAGGCCAGGTCATCAGCGATGACATTCCTGCCACTTTTGACTTCCCGAAAGCCAGCAGTGGTTCTTGGCTCCCCGAGGCCTTTCAACAATTTCCCCTTCTGTTTGAAATGAGGGATTTGGATTTAATTTCCCTGACAGGTTTGGTAGGGAAAACAGAAGCTACTCACTCTAACTCAAGTATAAAGGATTTCATATGGGAAACAGAGGCTTATGCAACTGCAGGAAAAAACCAGGTAGGCAAAGATCAGAGAGGCTGCAAAGGAACAAAGCACGGGAGTGGGTGGTTCTCAAGCGCTCACTCAAGTGGCTGCAAACCGCAGTGCCTCTGGGGAGCCATCAACAACCTCTGCCATCTGTGGCAGCAAGCCGGGCGAAGGGCAGAACCTCTCTCCCTCTGGAGAAAAATGGCTTCTTCTCTTCACCCTTCCAAATCTCACTGAAGTGCCTTCTTTGGCAGACTAACGCAGAGCTACACAGCAGGGAGGATGCTGGGAAATGCATTCTGGCTTCTTCTCCGTGTGTAGAAGAGGTCGGAGAAGGGGGTGATGGCGATGCAGAGGTGACAATAAATACTCCAGCACAAATGTAATGTTTTTGTTATTTACACAGGATGACCTGTGATTGGAGAGTCAACACTTTTCTTTTTCAAGTCCTACACCCCTCCTGAATCATATTTTTCTTATGAGGCATATCCCAACTTTTAGCAAGTTGTGTTTCTTCTAGTGTACAGATCTGACTATGCTGTCCGCTATTATGAACTGAAAGGTGACCTCTTGTCATAAATGAACTTTCTCATCAAAGATATCCCCATCAACTGTAATTTAAAATAAAAAAATTAAAAAAAGATATCCCCAGATTAACAATTTTTCCTTATTGTTTCTTGTATCTTCTGAGAGAGGAAACTATTCTCAAAAATTTATGCAGTTTTGTGCTTGTGGAGAACAAGAATTTTGCATATGCACAAACAGAATTATACTCTTAGGAATGGAAAGGTTCTTAAAAGTCACATGGTTGGACCTTCCAACCAATATTTGAGTGTTTACAACCGGGATGACAAATAACCACACATGTGCTCCTCACTCTTTGCTCTTGTGGCCAATGGCAGGCGTTGTTAATGTATCTCAGCACTCTTCCTGCTGAACCTGAACCCTGCCTTGGAACCCTCCTCCACGCCCTCCCTGCTCTAGCCAGCCAGGGCCAATGGTTTAGAGCTGCACCCCTGCCAAGTGGTCATTAGCCTATTCCTCTAACATCTCTATCCAGTGAGAACGAATGCATCACTTCCCAAAAGTTGCCTATTCCAGCTGTAAATAACTCCATCTGTTAGAAAGTTTTCCTTACATGGACTGCAATGCAGGTCCCTGTATATAGCTTCTACCCACTTAGGTCCTATTCCTAAGAAGACAAGGAACAAGTCCAAGTCTGCTTTCATAAACAATTCGTCCAATACTTGAAGACGGGCCTCTTCCACTTGAATCTTCTCAACTGTATGAGTTCCTCTAATCACTTCCTGTGTTCCTTCACAATGCTGGTGATTCTCTGAGTTTTCCAGATTGCCCTAAAGTGTGGCATCCGAAGGTTGGCTCTAAGTTGTACAAGCAGCCTCTATACACTAGGAACACACTGCCCCCCGGGGCACTGCTGAGTTGCACAACATTTAGCAGAGTCAGGGTTCTAACCGTGACAGCCTCGGCCAACCAACACCTGAAAGTTGTCCCTGAGACCCACACAGACCAGTCCACATCTGCTTTCATCAACAATCCCTCCAATACACAACAGCCCAGTTCTTTAACCGGCCCGTCAGAACCATGATCAGCCCCCAGTCCCTGGAGCTTCTGTAATCAATGGGGACTGTGGCTCTCTCCTGGGAGGACTCAGGGCCCTCCTCTGCATCCCAGACGATTTCCTGGACTGATTCCACTGGCACTTCAACCTTTCCGCCACGGTCCGAGTCAAACAACAGTCTTCTCACTGGTCTCTCTGCCTTCATTGTCTCCTTGTAATCTAGTCTCAGCACAGCACTCGGGTAAGACTATTAAAACATAAGCCACATCACGCCGCTCCTCAGCATCTTGCAGTGGGCTCTCCATTTCCCGCACCTTCTTACCCCCAATTATGTGTTCACGTCCTACTACTCTCCCCCTTGTTCACGCAGCTCTAGCCACTCTGGTCTCCTCGTTATTCCTTCAGTGTGCCTGGCCTGGGACCTTTGCAGGGCCTGTTTTTACTGCTTGAGATTCTCCTCTAAATCAGCATGCTTAACTCTCACCTCATTTGCTAAATGTCGCCCAGATCATTCTTTGTAATTCTACAACTTTCTTCTACCGCACCCTCACCAATACTCCCTGACCCCCTGCCCCTGCCCTTTTTTTGTCCTTATCACGTACCGCATTCTGGTACACTCCGCTGTTTTGTTATTATGTTATGCTCACTGTCTCGGCCGTTTTGCTATTTATTGTATTACGTTCACTGTTCTTGGTCTATCTCCTCTTGCTAGACTGGAAGCCCTGTGAGGGCAGCACCCTTTCATCACTGACGGGCCCAAGCACGACAGCAGGGGCCTGGTAAAGACTCCGTGTCAGGGGGACCTCGTGCAAGCTCACACCTAGCGTGCGCACTGTGACTGGTCACTGCTCAAACGTCAGGCCCTCCCTCCAGTCGGCCATCTTCTCCTGCACTGTGGGCCCCAGACTGTTCTGTGCTTTCTCACCCCTTGTCCAAAATGCTGTTCGTCCTCCTTCCCATATCCTGCAAAGCCTTTCTGAGCCCCCATTTCATGGTGACTAAGTACCCCTACACTCTCCGTCCCTCTTCAGCTGAGATCTGGCTCTTCCCTCAGGGCCCCGGTTCCCCTGGACGCCTTGGAAAGAGGGGCTGCTCCTTCTTCGTTCCTTGGCAATTATTCCTCTTACCCTCTACGCTTAAGCAAAAAGCTCTGTCCTGTGAGACCGGTGCCAGCGTCTTCTGTCCGTGTGGCTGCCACCTGCTGACTCCCAGGCCGCGCTCCTGTTCACTGTAGCATCTGGCTCACAGTTCTTCTGTCCACGGCATGGCTCGTCCCTTGAGACTAGGATGCCCATGCAAATCACCCGTCCCTGGCTTCCAGCTCGTGGACTGGCCCAGTCTCACTGACTGTCACTCACGGCCAACCCCAGGCCACGTTATCACTGCGTGCGATCTGCTCCACTGTGGACGCCCTCAGTCTAAATACACTGCTCTCGAATTACGATCTCCATCACTCCCACTATGCTGGCTCTCTGGCTCATTAAAATCCCTCTTCCCTTGATCCTCTGTGGGATCCTTTCTTACAACCACATAATTCTGCTTCTTTTTTGACTTAGACACCAAGATCCATCACTTCCTGTGAGCAGCCACTCCATCCGCATGGATTTCCGTACTGCTGCACAAGGTCTAGTTCAAGTAAATTTGAGATAGTGCAACCCCTCTCCCCCCAGACACAAAAAACTCAGTGTGAGGATGGAAACAATATGAACTCCCTACCTTTACAGAACTGTCGGGAATAAAGTCAAAGCTGGAGTGTGCGGTGCACTGTACTTAGCTCTTAGGCTGCGGGGACATGGCGGTGCCACTGCGGCTGAGACAGAAGCACCTGCCGTCTCTGCTTGGCACCGTGAGCCCCGCTGCTGCTTTCCCGTGGTGGGACCCGGCGAGCGGCTGTGATGACTGACGTGCTGCTGTTCTACACGCCCTGTCACCGTAACTGAAAACACTTTCACACCCCACGACAGCATCTCCGGGCGTTCGTTAGGCAGTGCGTCAGTGACAGGGCCGAAAAGCACAGCCCCCAAATGGTAACTCTGGGACAGAGTCGATTGCGGTAAGACACTTCGCAGGAGGCGGACCGTCCACTGTGATGCCCTGTGCTGTTGACTAGGGCTGAGGAAAACACTCGGAGGGTAATGTCAGAAAACACTAAAGTATTAGAGTAAAAATATGGTGTGACGCTGTACATTCATGCACCCCACCCCAAACCACGACTTTCGCATTTTTCCTGTGGAAAAATTAGTCTGGAAGTGCACATTTCCTCTTGTGAGATCACCGCAGGAACACAGCTAACACACAACGTGAGTGTCTTCTTGAAATACGGTATTTCCCCCACCTTTTTCACGGAATGCTTCTCTTTCCATAGACACGCCCAAGCACACAGCGGATGGTGTGGCGGTTATGAGCAGGGACTCTGGAGCCAGACTGCCTGGCTATGAACCTCTCAGTTCCGTAAATCTCTAGTTTTATGATTTTGGGTAGGTTACTTACCTACTCAGTGTATTAGTTTACTCATCCGAAAAATCAGGATGGAAATAATTCCGACCCTGACCTTCAAGGGTCGCTGCGGCGACGGAATAAGTTAACGTATACATACGCCACGCAGAGCCCCACAGAGCACTGAGGAAGCACGAGGCAAGTGTCAGCCATGGCTGCCGATGTCAGTGTCACCGCCTCCACCCTCCCATCAACCCTCGATGATACTTACGTGGAGGAATTTAGTTCACTGGGTTAAAAAATAAGGTGCCCCTTTGTACCAGTTACTCATAATATATGCAGTGGTTACTCATAGGATGAACCGTGGTAGGAAGAAACTAGTCCTTCTTCTGCTACTATTGGGAAAACTGGGAGAACCCGTCCTCACCACAGTTCTGTGTATGCGTATACAGTGGACCAGCAATACTGCAAGAGCCTTTTCTAGTGCAGGTCCTGGGTCAGTGACGTGATTCTGAACGGAGCCTGCCCGGACACTAATATTTACATCAAGTGACACAACAGCACGTGTTTCGTGCGCCAGCCCTACCTTCAGCCTGTCTTTGGGCAGCGCCACAACTCCTTGCTTGATGATTTCCAGCACCCGTTCCACTGACAGCTCAGCTCCAGCCTGCAGCAACCTGGAGCTAAAGAAGGTGATCACCTGGAATGTAAAGCATTCGTTTTGAAACAAGGGGATGGAGGAGATGCATTTTCAGTAGATGCCTTTCTCACGTGGTAGACAAGCCGTCATTAACTGTACTTCTCAGAGCGCCCTGGCTTTTAACTCGCTAGCTCTCCTAACGCGATCCTCTCTGTAAAGAGTCTGATGTCTGAATCACAGCCAACCCTGAATATTCAGGGCTCATTACCCATTCTGTGAATCCAGCGGGCTCCTGAATTCTGCTCTCTCTTGTGCTGCCTCACCTTGCATTAGAAAGTGGAAAAAGAAAGCTAAAGCTAAAAACCTATTAATATTGAGGCTTAACAGTAACTCTCAAAAAAAAAAAGGCTCGATTAGAAAGAAATTGAAGCTAATGGCTAAAATGTTTGGGCAGTATTTGTAAGTTTAATTTTTCCACAGCACCCGTATCCTTAATCACCAGGGACAATGAACAGCAAGACATAATTACTTCTGTCTCATGTCACAGCTTAGCCTGTGCTCCGCAGCAACGTGCTAACACAGTAGCATTCTGGACGTAATACTGCCCCTTCGTATTTGTCACAAAACACTAAAGAATATCATCATATCTTAGCAAGTCATTTTACATCACACTGTTAACAACTCAAGGCAATTGTAGATCCCGTTGTTCGAGAACATTACACTTGAGTGTTTATAGTCAGATACGCAAAAATATAAAAACTTACACCTTTTAAAAAACGAGTATTTCCATTTACGTTTTCCATTTTATATTAAGTCATTAATAATTATTTGCAAACATTTTTATGAGTTTTCATTCAAGACTATTCTCCTAAATGTTAAGTGTTCAAGAGTACCACTTTTCCCCTAACCATTCTAGTGGAAAGCGCACACTATGACAAAATGCCACTAAAATGCATTTATTCTGAGAAGCGGAGTCCCGGGTAGAGCCAGGACCCTAACAAGCTTATGGCTGAGAGATGGGGTAAGGAGCGAAAACACGGCAGCCGACGGCTGGCTGGCTGCGTGTGGCTGAGTCCGGATAAGCGCTATCTCTATCTCAGACAATCCGCTGGCATCACCTCCTCTGCAAGTTGCTTATTTTGTGCACAGCTGGTTGTTGGTTTTTCAGCACATGCTTGTGGGTCTTATTTCCCCCAAGTCAGGTTTTAAGTGCTTTTGGGGAGTTCTGGGATAAAATTTTGTCCAGAGTTTGGACACAGCATGTACTCAAATTTATTTTTTAAAAAGATTTTATTTATTTATTTTTAGAGAGAGGGGAAGGGAAGGGGAAAGAGGGAGATAAACATCGATGTGCAAGAGAAACATCAATCAGCTGCCTCCCCTACACCCCCAACCCACGTAGGTACCCCAACCAGGATTCGAACTGGCGACCTTTTGGTTCACAGGATGATGCCCAACCCACTGCGCCACACGGGTCAGAACAAATTGATTTTTATAACAATGAATAAGTCTTTGGAGACAGACAGGACATAAAGAGACAACATATAGCAACAGTTGTTTTAAAATCTTATTTTAAAATATACAACAATGATGCAAACTAAACACCTTGTATAAATATCTTTGTTTTAAAGTGCTTTTCTGAGAAAAACTTTTGTTAACAATATGAAATGTTACTTTTGTAGGTAAAAAATTGTTGAAAATTGGTGATTCTATATGGTTTGGCCTAATATCTTTGCATAAAATTCTCTTCTTTGACCAAAAAATAAGACGTATCTGTTAAAAGCATATTCTAAGAAATAAAAAATGTCAATGAAAAAGTAGATAGATCTTACAGATGCGTAACGGCTTACAGATTTTTTGCCCTTTCTAGTATTTACCAAATGCAAGTTCACTACAGTGTGGTTTTTAGCTTGCAGCGGCAGATAATGCAGACAAGGGACAGCTCTCAAAGGTGGCTGGCCATCAAAAGCAGCCAGGAAGCTTTGTGAAAATACTGGTCCCCAGGCCTGGCCAGAGATCTTCTCCCTCAGTCCCTCCAGGCGACTCCGACCATTAAGCCACTGTCTAGACCAGAGGTCTCCCAATTTCCTTGGGAAGTTCACGCTTACAAGTGAGGATGTACTTCCAACACATGAGGTCTGTCCAGAAGGTATCTGGCCACGTAATATGAAAAACAGAGACATGTGAGGGGTGGGGCGGGGGGCACAGTAGGGGGAAAACCAAGGCAACTGTACTTGAACAATAAAAATAATAAAAGATATTTGTTTAAAAAAAAGAAAAATAGAGACATTTATTTTAGAAGATACTCACTAGAAGAAACATTGTACACAGGACAATGATGCCTCAGTTCCTTTCAAAGTAGGCACCTTGGGACCTCACACAGTTCTCCCAGTCGCCATCAGCTGCCCTATCGTATTTTCTTGAATCTCATTGAGGGCCTAAAATCTCTTCCCTTTCCAATGTGATTTGAGTTTTGGGAAAAGCCAGAAGTCGCAGGGTGCCAAATCTGGGCTGTAGGGGGGCTGAGGTACCTGGGTGATTTGATGTCTCACCAAAAAACTGCGTGAGAGCTGATGCACGAGTGGGTGCACTCCTGTGATGAAGCTGCCAGCCACCAGTTGCCCACAGCTGCGGCCTTCTGAATCATCCAAGTAATTTCAGCAGAGGAATGCTTAAGCTTAATACAAAATCTGATGCACATTCCTTGCTCTATTCACTCAGTCATTTTGAATGTGATGGCTACACAGTACCCATACTCACTCAACAGCATCTACTGCCCCCACTGACCAGTACAGTGAGGTTGTCATCGTTCACACAGTGCACTCCAGTCCACTGTCCTTGGCTGCCAGGTTACATCGATGTCTCGCAAACCATCCTCCTTATATTAACAACGGCTGGACTCCTTTCAGACAGACCTCATGTGTCCCATTTATTTATACATCATGCAACATTACTGGTTTGCATGTTATAAAATTCTTAAGTAAGATAAAAACAAAATAAACTAGATTTTAAAAATTACCTAACTTAGGACACAAAACATTTTTGTACTCAATTAAAATACTATCATTAAAATAATTTGGATCATTAGCTATCACATGTCTTGCTAATCATAAAGTCTTCAAATTATCACCAGCAAACAGTACTGCTCGTAGTAAGATGCACCGTGTTTATATAGACCCATATGCAAGCAGCCTTCTTGATTTTTACAGACCCATTTCCTGTGAGATTAGATTGGTTCATCACTGTTTTTACCTTGTAATGCAGCACTTGTTCTCGGAGGAGAGGGACATTATTGGCTCTGCCATTTTCTTTTTGTCACACATTATTACACGTATGACATACTTGAGTACTTATATTATTGTATTGCCTTCAATTTGTGGTTCCTTTGCAGGAGTCATGCCAATCATGCCCGTTATGTGGGGCTTATTTAGTTAAACCGAGATATAACCTAGACACCATGAACACACCAATGACAATAAACCTTAAGTGAATGAAAGGTGAGGGTACTCATGCCAAGCCCCCCGTGTTGAGAACTCCTCCTGTCTCTTCTCTCAGGACACCTGTAGAAATTACTGTGACCCGGGGGTGATTCATGCAATACCAAGATTAGTAAAGCTAAATCTGTTTATTTATTTAAACTTCTACTTTATTGATTATGCTGTTACAGTTGCCCTTACCTTTCCCCCTCCCTCCCCCTTCACCCACAGCCCCATTCCCTCAGCAAGGCCCCACCATTATTCATGTCCATGGGTCATGAGTGTAAGTGCTTTGGCTACTCCATTTCCTATGCTGTACTTTACATCACCGTGGCTACTCTGTAACTACCTGTTTGTACTTCTTAATCCCCTCACCTCTTCACCCATTCTCCCACACCCCCTCCCATCTGGGAACCGTCAAAACACTCTCCATATCCTTGATTCTGTCTCTGTTCTTCTGGTTTGCTTAGTTTGTTTTTAGATTCAATTTTAGATAGATATGTACTATTTGCCATTTTAGAGCAATCTTGGCTGTAGGTCCCTACTTTTCATGATTTTGAATATTTCTCGCCAATCCCTTCTAGCCTGCAGATTTTCTTTTGAGAAATCAGCTGACAGTATTAAGGGAATTCCCCTGTAGGGAACTAACTGCTTTTCTCTTGCTGCTTTTAAGATTCTCTCTTTATCTTTAACCTTTGGCATTTTAATTATGATGTGTCTTGGAGTGGGCCTCTTTGCATCCATCTTGTTTGGGACTCTCTGTGTTTCCTGGATTTGCATGTCTATTTTCTTCACCAAAGTAGGGAAGTTTTCTTGGCTTCATCCACTCTACTGTTGTTTCCCTGTAAATTGTTCTTTACTTCAATGAATGTAAACTTCATTTTTGACTGAATCTATGTTGCTGAGGTCCTCGGTAAGTTCCTTGAGCATCCTTATACCTCGTGTTTTGAACTCTGCATCTGATAGATTGCTTATCTTCATTTTGTTTAGCTCTTTTTCTGGCGTTTTGATCAGTTCTTTTATTTGAGCCATGCTTCTTTGTCTCCTCATTTTTTGTAGCCTCCCTGTACTTGTTCCTATATATTCAGTAGAGCTGCTTTGACTCCATGTCTTGTTAGTGTGGCCTAATGTAGTAGGTGTCCTATAGGGTTCAGTGGCACAGCCTCCCTATCACCAAGCTGGGTACTCAAGGTGCATCCTTTGTGTGGGCTGAATACACCCTCCTCTTGCAGTTGAGCCTTGGCTGCTGTTGGCAGATCAATGGGAGGGATTTTCCCAGGCCAGTCAGCTGCATGACCACTTACCACCGACCTCCGCACTCCATGCTCCGTGGGGGATCAGCTGTGTAGTGGCCATGTGGTGGTGCTCCAACATGGTCTGTAGCTGTCCACTAGGTGTGCTGGCCCTGGGGTTTCCCAGGTGGTTTAGGCCAAGGTCAGCCCCAATCTGTGTTTTTCTCAGGGTCACCCTGCCTGAGTTATAAAGCAATCTGAGATGGTTGCTACTTGTGCTGGGTTTGGAGATTCCCAGGCTGAGCCAAGCTGTGAATCTAGGCTGGCTGCTGCTAGTAGTGGCCGAGGGCTCACTGAGGCAAGATGTTGCTTGTTTGAGAGGATTTAGGCAGTTTGTGAAGCATGAGCCAAGGCTAGCCATTCATATGGAAAAGCAGATTAGGTGGGCCAAGTTGAATGGGGTGAAGTCTCTGGGAATCTCCAAGGCGGGTCTAATAGTGTTAGCCTGGTAGATGGAATCTTAGATATGGCACCAGTCTGCTGGCTGCGTTGGGGGAGGGCCCAGAAATGGCCTCTGCTCTCCTTGATGCCAAACACCTCAGCCTCCTCCTGCATGCCACTGGTGCCCCTCAAGCCACCACCCTGGCACTGGAGTCCACAGGGAGTGAGTCTGTTAGGTGAGTCCACGTGTTGGGTTTTTTAAGAGGAACTGCTTGCGCCTCCAGCAGTTTTTCCACTGACTCTGTCCCCACTGATTTTTGTAGCCAGAGGTTTTGGGGAATTTACCTTCCTGACAGTGGAACTCTGCATTGGAGGGCCCAGGGCTCCTCACTCCTGAGATATCCCTCCACACATGGAATTTTTAGCCACCACACCTGGGTGAAGGACCTGCTTCTTCTGTGTCTGCGCCCTCTTACCAGTCTGGATTGATGCGGTTTCTTTAATTTCATAGTTGTTAGACTTCCATTCAACTTGTTTTCCAATGGTTCTGAGTGATGGTTGTTCTATATTTTAGTTGTAATTCTGATGGGATTGTGTGAAGAGGTGAGCCATGTCTGCCTATGCTGCCATCTTGATCAGAAGTAATTCTGTTTCTTTTTAATGAATAAATAAAAGCTCTAATATTTTCTTCCCATGTTTCTGTGGACTGTTGGGCAACCTTTGGAGTATGTGCAACCTCCAGGGTACGTGTTTCATCCCCATTGGAGATTGCTGATTGCAGTTACAAACTACATATAATCAAAGCTAAGAGGAACACATAGTATTCCAACAGAGACCACAAACCAACGTAAAAGAGAGTACTTACACGTCACATCATTAAAGAACTCCGAAATGCAGCCCTGACTGGTGTGGCTCAGTGGATTGAGCGCCGGCCTACAAACCAAAGAGCTGCCGGTTCAGTTCCCAGTCAGGACACATGACTGGGTTGCGGGTCAGGTCCCCAGAAGGGGGCACACAAGAGGCAACCAAACACTGATGTTTCTCTCTCTCTCTTTCTCCCTCCCTTCTCCTCTCTCTAAAAAGAAATAAATAAAATCTTTAAAAACAAACCCCTCAGAAATGCAATGAAAGTCTAGTTTTGTTCACCCTATGGCCTGACTGGACTCGCCTCTAAGCCGCAAGGAACTCCCATTCCCACAGGGAGAGCCGCAGAGTGGGCATGAGACTCAGTTTCTAGGTAAATCCCTTTTTTCAAACTGTGTCTCATTTGCATGTTTTACAGCTGACATTCTTATGTGTTTGCAGTCAAACACATGAGAAAATGATAAAACCACCACTCCCAGAAGGGCAGTATAATTTATATGTCAACAGGAAGGGAACAGGCCTCTGCATGTTTATCATGGATCACGTGGGCTACATTTACTATTTATGTAATTCGCACAACAACCCTATGAGGCTGACAAAATCTGTCCTACAGAGGCGTCAACAGGGTCAGAGAGGAAGAGCTTGACCAGCCACGGCCGGGTAGGCGGCAGGGGTCAGATGCTGCGTCTCACGTTATCACGTTACCAGCGACTGTTGTGTAACAAAGGTCTCGTTCTCCTGACCGAAAATATTTGAGGTGAAAGGTGTAAGCTAGTTAGCCAAAAATTTCCTTTGGAGTCAGGATGTAACACTAGCAAAGGATGTGAAACCAGCAAATAATACCTCCATTCAAAGATATAAAGTTGTGTTTCCTATCACCAGGTTAGAATTTTACACACAAGTGAATTTAGTGACCAGAAAGTGAGCCCGTGGCTATAGGAAGGCAGCCTAAGGCTTAGCTCTTCCCGTCCCAGTGACGCAGCGTCTGCTCGTCAACAAGGTGCTCTGCGCCGTCAGATTCGGGGGCCTCGTGTTGCTCACGGTGGTTACGTGGTCGCCCAAGTATCTGACAGATTTTGCCTGCTCATTCAGGTAGTGGATCTCAATGAAGTCACCCAAAGGGGGTCATTTTTATCAGGAGCCACTGTGCACTTCTAGTAGTGATAGGTTTTCCAAGTGTCACGCGCGCTCCATTGTGTTAAGCTCCCAGTTGCCACAGTCTGGTTTCTTGACATCCTGAAGGAAGAGCTGGTTGGCTTTGCAGCTCTATCAGTTTCTCAGCGTGTCCCTCCCCTCACGTGAGTGGTGGAGGACACACGTGGCAATCACGGGCCAACTAGCAGATGTGGACAGGGAAGTGGCGCAGGCTCCGGGCCGATCTTAGAGTTAATGGCCTCTGAGCACTGGTGGTAGCTCTGACACGCCTGCACGTTTTCTAGTTTCTTTCTGTGAATCTTATCACTGATTTAAGACTTCTCTTCTTTAATACCACAAATTTCTCTCAAAGCTTTAGCTGTATCCCAGAAATTTTGATGTACTACAATTTCATCCTCACTACCTTTAAAATATGTCCTATTTCCTTTGTGACTGTCTCTCTTTCATCCATTGGTGTGCTGTTTAACTTCCAAACATTTAGGGTGTTTTCCAGATATCTTTCTTACTGATTTGTAGTTTAAGTTCATTGTGGTCAAAGAATATGATTCCAGGTCTTTTAAATTTGTTGAGGTTCGTTTTATGGCCTCAAATACGGCCTGTCTCAGTCAACGTTCCACATGCAGTGATGTTGGGTAGAATGTTCTATAAACATCAATGAAATCAAGTGGGTTGGTAGTATTGTTTGGGTCTTCTGTATGGTTACTAATTTTCTGTCTAGTTACTGTGTCAGCTACTGAGAAAGAAGTGTTGAATGCTCCGAGAATAATTATGAGTTTGTCTATTTCCCTTTGCCATTCAGTCAGTTTTTGCCTCATGTATTTTGAAGTTCTGTTATTAGGTGCAGCCACACTCAGAATTATGTCTTCTTGGTGAATCGACCCCCTTATCATTTATATGCTGTCCCTCTGTATTGCTAGTAATATTCCTTATTCTGAAGTTTACTTTATAATCATTCCAGCTTTCTTTTAATTAGTGTTTGCATGGTGAAACATCTTTCATCCTTTTACTTTTAAAGCTATCTATGTCTTCATATTCAAAGTGAGAGGCATTTAATTACTGACATGGTTGGATTTAAATCTACCACACTGCTTGTTGTTTTCTATTTGCTCACTATTATTTATTCTGCTTTTCCTGTCTGCCTTTGGACTGAGTATAATTTATGGCTCTATTTTATCTAGTTACAGCTCTATTTCTTTTCGTGTGGTTGGCCTCGAGTTTGTAATACATACACATCTTTAATCTGTCAGTCTACCTTCAAATAATATTACAGCATTTCACAGTGTCAAGAGTTGTGAAGAGTCTGAAACTTTACCCTGCTTGCAAGTTAACAAGCTCGTCAGTCCGTGTCATGGGTCCTGGAAGGAGGTTTCTGGGTCAGTCATAGGGATGGCTGGGCAGTCACAGGAACGGCAGTAACCAGAGCACCGGCATTTCTGCACTGGGTCCCCAGGCCCCAGTTTGCACAAGGGCCATCTGGGGAGAGCCGAGGGGCCTCTGCACATGCAGTGGGTTACATTATGGGAGCAGAACTTCATGCTTGGGGACCCAAATCTTTTCCAGTGGTCAGTAAGCATACCTATCTTTTGCTTCAGGGGGAGACACGGGCATGCCTCCACCCTACGCCTACGTTCTCTCGGCCTGGACACGCTGACTGCAGAACTCTGCACGGCTCACTCTCTGCCTCCTTCAAGTCTTCGCTCAAGTGCACGCTCTCGGAAAGGCCTTCTCTTACCCTGCTCTGTAGGTCTGCAATTTTCCACCTTTACTTCAACTACCACTAATTTCTCCTCCTCCTTTTTTTGGGCTATGCAAATAGGTAGATATTGATGTCACTTATTGAAATAAAGAAGACTGTGGAACAAAAAGCTGATTCATTTTGTGTTTGAATTTTTGGAGAAAACAAAGACTTCTACTTTAACCTTGTTCGTCATTTGTGGGATGTCACGCTGGCAACTGAATGGACTAGTTTGGAGTTCAGTAAGGACGGTGGGGTCTGGAAACGCACAAAATCTAACATGAGTTTTACACTGTGCTGAGATAAAAATAGTTCTTGCCTTTACCACACTATGCAACTACTATTGTTCACTGCTTCTGTTCTCTTATGTTCAGCAATGAAATTTCTTTCATGTCCTCTCTGGTTGGGTGCAGTAATTCTATTTTCTCCTGCTACTTAACTCAGCCAGATCATTTCATCTTATGAATTATATGGGAGCTACATGTACCAGTGACTAATAGAAACTTAGCCACTTGAAAAACACACATCCAACTCCTTTTGCAAAAGTTAAGTGCTCCAAGGTTAGTCCCTCCTGTCTCAGACACTGCTGAATGTCTTAATGAAAAATATCAACTCTCAACTCCCTGTCAGCTAAAAATAACAGTAGATTCACAGTGTCCTCTCCCAATACTTTTCAAGGTTAACTCTATGAAAGAAGAAATAGTAAAGGCTTGCTTATGCCAAAGTCTCAGGGGCATTTAGGGGAGGGAAGGGGAAGCTAAAGTGCTGAAAGAGGCAAAAAGCAGAGATGTTATTTATATCTCTGTCATGGCATTTCCCCCCAAAACATGTAAAAATAATTTAAAATGTTTTCAAATAAATTTCCAGTGGGCCCAGCACTATTTTGAGTGGCAGTTTTTGACAAAAAGTTGGTGGAAAGCCTGCACGTTTGGAATCTTACTTAGGTTTATCCCAGTGACTGCTGAAAGCCTAGAGTGTGCGTGAGCAGACCTGGATTCCCAGTCTGCGTGACTTACTAAGCGGCCCTCAGCCAACCGTTTCCCCTCTCAGGCCCTGCTCGGCTTCCCTCACAGGGAAGGTTAAGGGTCAGATGAGAGTGTGTATGTGCAAATAAGTCACAGTGACAAAGCCCTATGCAAACATGTAGTCTTTATCTATGACAATGATTCTTAGGCTTGGATTTGTGTTAAAATTACCTGGAAACCCTCTTTTGGCATCTGGGTTTTCTTATCTGGGATAATGGCTAAATATATTTAGGACATTCATAATACAGATATTAAAATGTGAGATTTTCAAAGAATTGATATTACAGAAAAATGCTAATGATATAAATGTTAAGAAAAATATTGGGTTGGCCAAAACATCCACAAGCTTTTTTTCCATGAAATAAAATACACATTTTTCATTTTTACCAGTAACTTTATCAACTTGGATATTTTGGGTATGCCAGCTGTCTTCTGCATGGTAGAATGCTGACTGCTCTCGACTAAAGTCTCGATTTGTTCGCTATCAACTTCAACTGGTCCACCTGACCACGGAGCACCGTCCAAGGAGAAATCTCCAGCACGAAACTTCGCAAACCACTTTAGACGCGTTCGATCACTCACAGCACCTTCTCCTTACCCTGCACAAATCTTTTTCTGCGTTTCAGTTGCATTTTTGCCTTTCTTGAAATAATAAAGCATAATAGGCCAAAAAGGTCACTTATTTTCTTCCATCTTCAATATTAAAATGGCTATGCAAAAATCGACCAATTTTGAAAGATTTTTAAACGTGTGTTGATATGACAGCTATCAGAATACAACCTAACACAACTGTCTTGAATGCAGTTAAAGACAAGTAAGCACGACCAGAGCCCATCATATGGAAGAAACAAAATGAACTTTCTGACCAACCCAACGCGGGCGAGCGCGTGCGTGTGTGTGTGTGCTTCTACCGGACACACGCAGGGTCCGGTAGAAGTGACACCTGCTTGACTGCAGTTGGATAGGGTAATAATATGTACAATAATTTATAGTTTTAATCTGAACATCTCACCTAAAATGTCATATGGGGTGCTTGTGTGTGATATCGTTATGTTACAGAATTACCTGCTTATGATTTTGTAATAAAAGAGTTTGTAATAAAAAAGGGGTGTTACTGGTGCTGGACCCTGTATGTCTGTCTGTGTGTCCAGGACATACACGGGATGCAATGCAGAATAGAGGGCACCTACAGTTAATGTTAAAGAGCCTCTTGTACAGTTTTTATTAAGGTTTGTTGAACTTCTCTATGTTAATGTTTAAAAAAGAACCATGATAAGTATCTCCACTTATACTTACCAGATCAATATTTTGCATTATATCCTGAAATGAAGGATGAGTCCGAAACTGTTCAAAGAGATCTCGTTTGTAGAGCAGCGCGTACACCAAGTTTGGGTTGTGGTGAAGGGAATTGGTCAGGCAGGAATTGATGATCTCCAACATCATTCGAATCACTTCTTCGATGACGTTTAGGTCTTGTGCCTGTTAAAGAAAATCCCCACACAGTCACTATTTTTCTCCTTGACCCAGAATTAATTGGAATGAGAGCAATTGCTTAAAAATTCTAACAGCAGTGGAAAGATCATGCAAAAGGACTTTCAAGATTTTTCCCCAGAATTTTTAGAATTACGTTTATCAGTTACTAAAGGATTTCAGTTAAGTTTTCCTGAACTTACATGGTGATAACTAGGAATTTCCCATAATAAACTGTAGACTCCCCGACCTAGAAGGAAATCTGGGGCTCACTGAGGCCCTCACTTTACAGATCGTTATGCGTATTCTCCTCGCTGTGTCACGTGAAATCATCAGGCTTCCAGGATTTAAAGTGGTGCAGGGCCTTATCATTTCCACTAAAAGTGTGTATTTCAGAATACGGCCTCATTCTTCTGCACTGTCGTTTCCGCCTTTATATTTATAAAGAGGCAACTGTTTTGTTTCTGTTTCCTCAAAGTCAACAGTCTTTGGGAATGTGAGCATGAAACGGTTATAAGACAGCAAAACTCAAAGCAGGCAATCAACAAACCTCTTGGGAAAAAGAGCAATATTACATGTAAATACAATCGACTTGACCTCTCTGCCTGAGTTTTCTAACTCCTTTGCCAGCTGAAGCGAAATTATAGCATTGTGTGACGGGGCTCTCAGGGAACCTTTGACAGTGCCCAGTTCAAAATCTGTGTTTACTGAGCTTTCAGTGACTACAGCTTTCATTTTTAACTTTTCTAAATAATTAGTTCTCCATCACATTCTTGTTTCGCTCCCGTTCTTATTTCATAATTATTTATTCTTTTTTATGAATATCACCCCTTAATGTATCTTTGAGGATACTAAAAAGAGTATTTTCAAAATGACTCTCTTAATTTTCAGTTCCGTGTGGATACTGCACTGACATTAGTTGCGACCAGGACTATGTCGGTTCTTTCGCAGGTTTCCGCACGTGTCTGGGAACTCTGGTTCAGCGGGCTACACAGTGCGCTTTTTTCTCCCCCGAACCTGCAGGTCATGCAGTGGCTTCCAGAGTCTGCAACTGCCTCGTTCTGAAACCAGGACCCTACGCCCTGCCCCGCAGCCACACTGAAGACAGCCAGGGCAGGGGCTGCCACCACGGCGGCATCAGTGTGGCTCACAATCCCACTGCGAGGCTGGTTCTGCGTCCTCCTGCCTCCCTCGCCATAGAACTTAAGAGCCATTGTGAACACCTTTGTTCGGGTTCTTTTCAGTAAAAATCGATTCCACTTTCTAACTGCTAGCAGGGAACCTGGCACCAGTGCACTGCCTCCCACCTGGGCACCTGGTGCCACCGCTGGGCTGCCCGCCGCTCCTGCCGCCTTCCAGACTGGAAGCCCCACACGCTCACCGCTTCAACTCCTGTATCTATTTCTGCTCTGAGAAATTCTACCTCATTTGGGGGTGTGGCTATGTGTTTTAAATGTCCTCTTGGTTTTCCTATGTTTCTGGAGCAAAGGGAAGTGAGTGGCATTCAAACTGAGAACTGACAACATAATCTTGACCAGAATTCTCTCAATTTATTTTCATCTCTTGTTGGTACTTGAGTTAGTCTAAGAGGAGGAGGAAGAAGAAACTTCAAGTTTCAGAATTCTTTCTCAAAGTCATTTAAGAGTGACCCAGTGAGACAGTACAACTGCAAGGCAAAACATTAGCTTTCTGCAGAATTTTATGTTTATAAAAATATTCCATATACCCATGTATGTTAAGTCCTAACATATGCAACTTAAATTTCAAAAACAAATTGCCTGTTGATAGTTTATAATTTCTGCTTTTAAACACACTGATAATTTATCCTCAATGTTTGAATGAGTTATCTGCTAACACAAACAGGGTAATATACCCAACACACAAACAGGCACCTGCTCATTTAAACCCAAACTAAACTACTGACCATTTATTTTAGTCCCAAGTCAGGTAAAGTATAAACTGGAAACTTCACATCAATAAGCATATTCCACACTAGTTCTCACTTTGCATCAATCAATCTGACTGAAGGCTCTTTAAGAATTATACTAACCCTCTTCTATTTAAAGGAGTTACCGCGTTTTTCATTTCTCTAGTTTCATTTTTATTTTTTATCACCACCTGAGGACATGCTGATTGGTTTTAAAGAGGGGACAGGAAGGAAAGAAACATCGATGCGAGACAGAAATATTGATCGGTTGCCTCTAACATGCCCCCAACTGGGGCCCCGGCCCGCAACCCAGGCACGTGCCCCCACAGGGCATCGGTCTGCGGACGATGCCCAGCCCGCTGGGCCACACCAGTCAGGGCCGCCCACGACTTCGATCACCCCTAAGGAGCAGCTATTCCCCCGCCTAGGTTGTTTCCTAGAAACTGCGCTCCTGTGGATCCTTCCATTTGGGTTACATCAATTGCAACTGCAGGCACCCGCAGGTCATGACATAATCATGGGCCGGAGGGGTAAATTATGCGCCAGGGGACTCTGGTTTACTACAGATAAAGTATCAAACTTTTGACCAATTCCAATTTCCAAGGCAAACTATGCCAATAATTACAATCCACAAGTTACCAGAATCTTCAAGTTGCTACCATGACTAGATTCTACTACATATGGCAAGACACAAAAGAAATCCTTTAGGTTTCATTTTGAAAAAGCATTATTGGGTAATGAACACCGCTTGTAAAACAGATGAAGAATTAGCATGAATTTGATGAGAGCTTTAAAATCACAAAGTCATCCATATCTCAGCATTTAAAGAGACCTACATGGTTATCTGATCTAATCAGTATTGGGGCGACAGCATTTCAAATGGTATTTAAAGAAGGGTGCTCCTGGATTCCTTTTCCCATGAGGATTAAATGAGGGAGCATTTGTAAAGTCCTTAAGGCTGTGTAACACGTGGTAAGTACCATGTGAGTGATATTTAAAGAAAATAAAAAAAACAAATATGTTAAAGTATTTTAAAGGAGAAAATCATTTTAATTTTGGGCATTACAAAAAGAACAAAAAGATAAATGACTTTTCAAAGTTGATACATTAATTCAATTACTATAACTATAGAGAACTTAGAAATCACATTTCTTAGTCTTAACTATAAGCCCCCAGTTCCACTTCTATTAATTTAAAAAATTGGTCCTTTAGAGGACAATGTATAGGAAAACTAACTTGCATTTATGGGAGAATGTAAGGTTTTATAAAAAGACACGCTTTTAAAAACTAACCATGTGTCATTTGTACTCTGTCAAAATTAGCTTTGCCAGAGATAAAATCTGAAAGCTCATTAGTAGAACAGCAAAACGCAAGGAGAGTATTGTGCCTTTCTCATTCATGGCATGTTATTTTTGGTGCCCAGCTTCCATTCCAGGAGTGGATCCCCGATCAAACAGACTTTCTTCTCAAAACACCTCAAAACTTATTTTATTGCAGAGCATCTCAAACACAGAAACGAGGACCCTGAGAAAACGGTCGTTTTCAGGTGTCCCTGGCGGTTTCCGTACCCGGCAGCAAGGACCGCCCAGCGCATTCTGCGCTCCGGGGTGATTTCACGGGGAAGGGACAAGTTGGCAGTTGGGGGAGGGGCCTGCCCTGTCAGCAGCACTCACGGCTGCCTCATTATATAAACTTCCTTTTCCCTTCTGAGAGGGAATCTATACAGTTAAATAGTTTCAAATCATTTATTTTTAGTTTCCTTAAGAGAAGCATATGTATCTTGTTTGTATTAGTTTTGGGGGGATTCCAAAAGAGTTGTCTAAATTTCCTGCATTTTCAGCAGAAAATAAAACCTTCAACAAAATGAATGAGACACTGCGGGGGCGGGGGGGTGGGGAGAGGGGAGGCACGGGCAGGCCTCTTTTCAAAGCCGATGTGCAAATGGCCTTCGAATCCAATCACCTGGCGATAGGCCCTCGCTATCAACGCTAACTCACTGGCGCACAGACTGGAAGGCTTTGTGGCCACGTTATTTCCAGCCAGAGCTGGATCTGTCCCAACATATCGAGCTTCCTATAGCAAGAACTAGCTTTATATTACATGCAGAATCACAGCTGAAGAATAAATGCTGTGACCAGATGAGACAAAGTGTAACCTTAATAATTCGAGGGGAGGGAGGAGGGGGAGAGTGCGGCCCCCCTTCTCCGTGTGGGAATGTGAAACGATGTGTTCTTTTTCTTCACTCCTTGGACAGGGCTTGAATGTGGCCGACAAGCCTACACTAGAACCCTGGGAAGTCTGTTATTTAAAACACCATTACTGGTGGCAAGAAGGCAAGATAATGGTGGCTGCGAGGGGTCATTGGCTAACTTTACAGGTTCTTCCATACTTGGAAAATAGCCAGAGAACTCACAAAAGAGGAATGTTCTCATCGAAATCCAACTAAGTTGCAGCCCCCAGTAGCCAGGTCACCTCAGGAGGCTGTTCCCCCTGGGCAGAAGGTGGGGTGCAGGAGAGTGAGCCTCCCCTTTCACAGGCCCTCCCACAGGCAGGCGAGAGTAGGCATACATCTGAGCCAGGGTGCCGGGGGGGGGGGGGTGCTTTCACAGTGTAATGGTTTGCCTTAGGAATTAGTGTTGATTTCCATTCTTCTTCAAAATACATTAGTGTTCTATTATAAAAAGCAATACCCCTCCACCCTATAAAAAAGTAATATCCAAGTAAAAGAATTCTCTAGGAAGATGCACTTTTTTTTTAATGGCTTTGATAGTCTACTGAGTGCTTCCCCTCATCCCACCCGAGATACAAGATCCCAGGTCTGGTCTCAGTTCAGCCGACCACTAGTCACGTGACCTTGGGTAAGTCACTCAACTCAAGCTTCAGTCTTTTATTTGCAAAAGCAAATGCTTATGAGATTTAAAAAATTCCCTCCTAGTTGTAAGTCTTAGTTTCCATTAAGAATGGAGAGAATACTGCATTTAAAAAGCAAATTTTATTAGAGAAACCCAAAATGTGATTGATCTAGAAAAATCTCTAGGGTGACCTCAAGCTTCAGTAAAATCCAGAATTTACTTTAGATGACCCCAGCTCCTGAAACAGAATCACTGTTAGTTTAGAAGGAAAAGGCCCTAACAAGCTTTGAGAGTAAACAGTGTAAGGCTACATATGAAAATAATCATTCTCTAAACCAAGGAACCTACTGGTTCTCCTACAACTCACTGCTCTCAATGTTTGTGGATTATCTTTGACACTGTTAACGCACAGAAGGGAAATCATCTCTATAAACTTGTATGTCATACATTTCACATCAGAGACCTGTGATGTCTGGGGTCCTTTTTCATTCTTCCTTGGGAGGAAGAGTCACTGGGGTTATGAGGGGCAGTGAAGAATCATACAGGGGAGCGAGAGCCCTGAAGTTTAAATTAAAAAAAAAAAGCAAAAACAGAGGTAGCTGCAAGTCACTAGAGAGAGGCCCTAGACTGGGTTCTAGTCCCAGCTTTGCCATGGACTGGACAGGTCACTTTCTGGGCTCCAGTTCCTGCAAATGTGAAATAAAAGGGCCTTTGGCAGGGAAGCTCCGTAAGGAGCCAGACTGGCTTCTGCTTAGGCTGTGGAAAGCTGCAGAGAATGCGTCTTCAGCCCTACCAATCCGGAAAGTGCAGACAGTTTAGCAAGCTTAACGTCTTCTTACAGCCATCAGAGAACGGCGATAATGATTCTGCAAGGCAATCAAATGAAGCCGAGTCCCGAGAGCACCAGTCCCTCTGCGGGGAGAAGGAACACAACACCCCGGCTCCCGGCAGCGTGCAGGGGAAGAGGTGGTTTCCACAGATGGGAGGAAGAAATCAGTTAAAATTTCAATGAATTCTTTTTTTTATTGTATTTTTTTCCATTACCATTTATTCCCCTTATACCCTCTTCCACCTCCAGCCCCTCACCCCAGCAATCCCCACAGTGTTGTCCGAGTCCGAGTCGTTTTTCCTCTTCGCTCCATCCGTCCACCCTACACCCCTCCGCCCAGAGCTGCCAGCCTGCCCTCCATCCATGAGTCCGCCTCTATTTTCCTTGTCAGTTCAGCTTGTTCATTAGATTCCACGTATGAGTGAAGTCACACGGTATTTGCCTTTCTCTGACCGGCTTTTCAATGAATGCTTGAAGGCTAAGTGTGGTCCAACGTGTCCGTCTGGAAAGATGAGGCCCCCGCCCCCCACCCCTGCCCCAGCAGAGCTCTCTTGGAAGCTCTTTTCCACCGCCCACCACCAGGTGACTGAGGGCCGCCACCTTGACACGCAGCAAAGAGAACGGGTACCGAGGATCTAAAATTAGATGCAGTTCTTACCCTGTATTTCACCCTGGAATTACAGCATCCTGTCAAAATCGGTAAGGCAGACATTTCTCAAAAATGCTTTTTTCAAGCTATATAAGGAATTGAACATTTAAAAAAGGGAAAACTTGTTATTTTTATTTGACAATAATATTGCAAATATAACTGAGAGATGCTCAACCTCAATCTAGATACTAAAAACTATTTTCATAGATTTGAATAAGGAGCATTATTCTATATATTAAAGACTCTCTAGCTTTACGGAAAATTGGCCAGAATACGGAAGAGGAATTCTGTGGCGGAGGAGTTAACAGCCCAGCCTCTGGCCTTGGCTCAGTCAAGGTTAATGGCAGTGAGGGTGACGCAGTCTGCTGCTACAACCTGACTGGCCTTTGAATGCTGTTCTACTATTTACTGCTTACGTGACCTTGGGCAAGATTCTAAACCTTGATTTCTTTATCAGCAACACTGTTACAGTAGAGTGGAAACAAAATAATGAATACAAAACACTCCTACCCCAACGCCTAACATGTAGTAGCAGCTCAAGAAATTGTTGCTTTTACTAGTCAAAGCAATAGCAATAATGAATGGAAGTTTCCTATTAGATACAGATGTACTTGGGAGGTATAGTAACTCTACCAGGCACAAAGTCAAACAACTCTAATGTTTCCTGACTTGAACTTTTATGTCTATTTAAAGAGAAGTGCTTCCATGACATTGAAATTTGAATTTTAGAACATTCATGTGCATTACAATGAAATGTACTGAGCTAACTATGAATCTGAGGTCTTTAACACCCTAAATGCTATCATTTCACTAAATGGCTAACCTCCTTAGGAAATATGATGTTAATATCCCAAGTCTAATGCTAAAATATACGTGACTTTTGACTAAAGACAGCTGATTTGAAACCCACTGCATTATAACCATATCCCATGTAATGACCGAAAGTTGTATTTACGGTTTGCTTAATGACTGGGACCAATGCCTACATTTTGTCCAAACAACTGCCAATGCTCACGATTCAGTCAAGGTCGATGGCAATGAGGGTGACTCAGTCTGCTGCTACAATTAGAGCAAGGGATCATTTGAAGACGTTGCCATGGAAACTGTCTATCGCCCAGCAATGAGGATTAAAGAAATTGGGGAGGCAATCCTGCATTAAATTTGCAATTTATTTCTTGTGGTAGATGCTAATTTTAAAACGAATTTAAAGGTCCTCAGAGTGAAGAAGAATGCTCACTAAAGGAAGAGTTACTAAACAAGATGTCTTCAGACTCAATGTCACTGGACTTATATTTCCTCAAATACACCTGAAAACAGAAACAACCCAATTCTTATCCTGCTGTCATTTGTGATACAGGGTTACAAAATAAAAAGTTTTCATTCATGATTATCTATTTTTGTGTTTCTATAACATAAAATTAGTTTTGGGGAATGAAACTTAATGTGTCACATTCATAAGGGTCTGACTGAGAACGGCTCAGCTTGGGGTCACAGGCCAGCAACCCATTACGTCATGGGCTGGGGCTGCCTGTCAGTTTTGCTATATGGTGTCAATTTCTTTGGAAGAGAAATATACCTAATTTTATTTTCTGGACAAAAGTTTGTACAAACAACTACCAATATGTCAAAGGTAAAATAGGGTGGGCAAACCCTTACGGAGAATGAACAAGATTCTTTATTTAAAGGCAAACAAAAAGTTGGTATTAATATAGAAATATAGGAAAAGGCTATTAAAGGAAGCTCTTCAGTCACAATGTAATTGGCAAGAACTACGATTCTGGCCTCTCCTCTTTTCCATTGCTTTCTTCAGTCTACTTGTATCAATTTGGGAATACGGAAAAGACTTTGTTACAACAGAGCTATGAAAAGCAAACAAAACACATTTCGGTTAATGCATACATTGTAACATTTAGCAACAAAGCTAAAATTCACTTAGTAGCATTTTCATAAAAGTGACAGTACAAGGAAGTGATATAATGAAGACGCAGCTTTTTTCTACAGCATGGAGACCATTAATTGGCAATTTAAGGATAATCCTCTTTGGTCGACTACCCTGTAAGAGACAGGCAGTTTTGGTTTTTCTTAGTTAAAGGAAAACCATGGCTTCCTTCAGGTCCAAAGTCAGAGATGTTACTGGCCACGCACCGGCTCCAGGGGGACAGACGGCATGGGCAACGCGTGTGGGTCACAGGTGTGAGACGCAACAGGAAGAGTTTTTGCATTTCACTCCACTTTGGCACGGACCTAAGTGTTCAATTGCAGAAAAATATTTGCCTCATTTCATCCATAAAACCAATGGCTAGTTAAAACTTCCCTGAAAATCACTTGGTTTTAACAGAAGACCACACTGGGAGTCAGGTAAACAAGAACTGTCAAATGTCCAAAAAGCAGCAACAACAAATGGCGGTATAAAATCAGTGTAATTTGCAGCCATCCCTCGGTACCCCCGAGAATTGGTTCCAGCCCCCAGCCCAGGATGCCGACATCTGTGGTGCTCAACTCCCTCATATAAAATGATGCGGCACGTGCATACAGCCCTACGCACATCCTCTCATATACTTTCCACTCTCTCTAGACTACTTACAACACCTAATAGAAGGTAAATGCCATATAGCTGTTACACGGTATTGTTCAGGGAATAATGTCAAGAGGAAGTCTGTACATGTTAAATACTAACGAGCAATACACTTCAACAATGCAAACTTCCCTTCCCCCTGAATATTTTCCACCCGAGGCTGGTTGTATCCGTGGATGTGAAACCGCGGATGTGGAGGGCCAGTTGCTTTCTCAATAAAAATACCTCTCTCCAAGCAAAATTTTTTAGGAAGCAGCTTCCCTCACACTTTATGTGTTTGATTTATATTTAGGAAACATACTGTAACATTATTTGGACTAATTTACTGGTTACTATTCAACAGTCATTTTTAACTCCAACTCTTTGGTATGCCAACAAGCCAAATAAAGGAATGATTATAACCTTCTTAACGACTTCAACTTCATGTCAATTAAAATGTGAGTAAATTGGATGAGGAATCAGACATGTTGAGAAAAAGAATACAAAAACCGAAAGACCAACAGAGACACAGAAGGAGAAAGTAAAAATGCATTAACTGTGCAAAAAACTAGCTACAAACTGCCTTTTATGAAAGATCTCAAAACAGTTGCTCTGAGTACTCCTTACACCTCCTAAGAGCTTCGATAACAGCAAAAAAATGGAACACTCGCTCACTGTTCTCTGCTCCCTGTAATTTACAGGCCGTGGTAGGTCTGGTTCAATGAACCCCAAGGAGCTGTTTTCCGTAACTCCTTCATTTTGCCAGGCTAACTGATGCAATTTAATCCTCCCAATAGCTACCAATCATCAGCCAACACAACGTCCCCGATGACACCTGTCGTGTGGCTGGTGTTACAAAAAAGCAGTGGACAAGGCACTGGATTAAAGCAGAGACCCAAGGACGCGACCCCCGCCTGGGTGAGGTTCAGACTCCAATGGCGGAGAAGGGCAGCTGCGGGGAAGTGCCCTGAGGCCAAGACCAGGGAGGACAGGGAAGAGTGAACGCAGCTCAGACTGAGACCTGAAAAGCAGCCCAGGAAGTACCCCGCTGAAGACTTCACGTTACCACGCTTTCAAGGTTTCAGTCTGTGCCATTACAGACTTCCAATTACATAAGGAAAACATCAGAAGAAAATGCCTATACGGAATGCATAATTTATTAGCAGTTTCAGCCAATCTCTCTCGAATCACCAAAATCAGACTACTTAATAGAGTGAGGATGCTGATGAGCCTTCCTTTACAGGCTAAGACTTTGAGGATAATATATTAATCTCATTTTTTAAAACGATCCCAAATACTTAGTGTACACAAGGGTTTGATTTCCTGTTATTTTGCTTTTCCCTAAACTTCTGTTTGAATTTTATCAAAGTAACAAATGAGTATAATTCAAAAGTCAAGAATAGGACTAGATCTGAAACACGAAGGGCAGCCGCCTGGACAAACTCTCCCCTTCCCCCTAGTTCCCACTCCCCACTACCTTTGTTTCCTTATTTCAAAATAATGTGTGTGCTGGTATTTTTTAGTTTTTAATTTTCAATGATCTATTACTGACTTCTCGAAAAATGAGGCTTTTCTATCTCTAAATTAATTTTAGAATCCACTTAAGTGTTTCTAATTTACTAAACCATGAAAATACTCATTTTTTAAGATATCCTATGAAGGAGACAACTAAAAAGAAATATATTTCTAAAGCTAAAGTCCTGAAAGAAATGAAACTAAGGTTTAACTGGGAACCCGAGAATAAGATCGTGACTCAAATTTTAGGACACTGCTTACGACAATGGCAGGTGACCAAATCTGGTCACCTTAGGTGCAGAAATGCGGGAGAGGGAGGGATAATTTCTCACACTCTGTTACTAGAGTCAAGTCTGATACCACGGCATTCTCCAGCACACCTTCTAAACTCAGGCCTCTCAGCTGCACCCCGCGGGCACTCCCTTTGACTGACAAATTCATTTTGTACCTCTCAGAACATAACGGATCCTAGGTGGCTGTTTTATTCCTTTTCTCTTTCTCTTTTGTTTTTTTTCTCTTTCTTTGTAAGAAGCTGGTATTCCCAAGAAGGCACAGCAGTGATCCTGCTGGCTTTCTCTCTCGCTCCTGTGTTATTACATTTAATTTGTATGCTTTTATAACTTTGTACTTACGCCCACAGGCTTTTGAACAATGGGTACCCATTCAATAAATCCAAGAAATAAATGACTTGATGACTGTAAGTGCTTTGAACTCAATGGACAGGAGGCTCTACATAAGTAATGTAATAGTAAGGACGGTAGGATGAAAAATTGAAAAGAAAAAAAAACAATCTAAAGCTTTTACAAAAGCCCAACACACACACATAAGTTTTCATCCTTTGTTACACAGCTCTCATTTCCCTCATTTGTACTCGGTTCTCAAAACCTCTTCCTCTGGATTTTTTTTTTAGGAAAAGGACAAACACGCAAAAGTACATTATACATGCTTTCAAAGAGTATTTCCTTTGAACTATGGATGGAATGGCAAGTTCAAAGCTTATTACATAATAATGTAAGAGATACTTAAATGTCTCATGCAGTCTCACAAAAGTGATTGCAGTGCTAGGAGGAAGCCATTCGGAGCTCCTATAACCTGAGCTGTGCGGACAACACTCCGCCTTCACTACCTGCCCCTTGGTTTATTAGGCATAACTGAATTTAAAATTTGAGAGACATACAGACTTCAAGACAATTAATCAGAATACTTCACTACTATGAGGTTATTATGAATTATTATTAATTAAGGCTCTGCTACAGAACTTGCATTTTAAATAAACTTAACTCATTAGCCCACACAGGAACTTCATAAAGTTGGGTACACTGAGCAATAGGAACAGGGGGATGGACGTATCTGAAGGGAAAGAAAGGCTAAATAGGAGACTGAGAATAATTAATTTTACACTCTTTCTTTCCTAAACTTCAATTAAAAACATCTATTCCCTAAAGAATCCTCACAGGACTAATCTAGCTGTCAGTTTATACTACCCAAAATGCTCCCCATTTTACATGACCAGATACCACCTGTGTTGCGCAAACTAGTGGGTATGTTTCAACCTGCATCTCGTCCTCAACATTTGACCCACAGCTGGTTTAGCACTTCTTCCTCTGCAAGACACGCCCGTCTGGCACCATGCACTCGGGGTATCGCCAGGTCCCGCTACAAACACTTCCTCTTCTATCCAAATTCTGAAGGTTGGAGGCCCCTCGGACTCTGGACTGGTCCTTCTACCCCGCTCCTGCCACTCTCTCCCTCACTGTGCTCTCATCAATTGCCGTGACTTTGAATGTCTTATGTAGGCTGATGACACCTACATTTCTGTCTCCAGCGCAGACGTCTCTGAGTTCCGACCCACCATCTTCTCTCAGCAGGATGGTTTGGCTAGCTTCTCAACCTCACCTCTTACCTCTTTAAATCACTGCTCCATAATACTTTTTCAAGGCTCCTTCCATTGTTCGGAACCCTCCAATGACTTTACCCTACACTACATGGGTGACCTCCCCAGTCTTACCATGAGTAGCCCACCAGGCCTGGCACAGCCCGACACTGGCCATGCTCCTCTCCCAGACATCTGCACCTGCTTACGGTTTGCTGGGTAAATGGAGCTACCTCAAGGCATTTGCACATGCTGTTCAAAACACTCCACCCCCACTCTTCCTCATGGCTGACTCATGCATCTGCCAGGTTTCAGTTAAATGCCACTTTCTCACAGAGCAGATACCCCCACCGCCCCTACACCCCCAAATCTAAATTAGGCTTCTCACAATTTGTCTTGAATTATATCAGTTATTTTCCCAAACCTATTTATAATTTTCTATTTATTGTTTGCTACATGGTTTTTCCCTCTACTAGCTCTCTGAGGGAGGGGCAGGGCCCATGTCTGTTCATTCATGATTTTGTCTGCTGGCATCTGATACCCGACAAGTCCTTTCAGGCACAGGATTGTCACGGTACGTGAAAAAGAGCAGGTTAACCCTGGGCATCCTACCCCAGTTAACCTTTAATTTGCCACAACCGCAACAACAGGGCACTCCAGCACTCCTGTAAACAGAACGGCAGTGAGGCTCCACTGATATGCAAAGAAAAGGCACACGCTGAAACTTCAAAAGTTGAGAAAAAGATACAATTTAATAGTATGCTCTAAAGCCCACAATTAAATCAGAAATAGATTATTCTTATGTTCAGATAAATTTTGTCCAGCAAGAGTATATGGAAAAGCTCATCTTAACTTCTATTCCTGAACAAATGATAAATATATTTGAATGAATATAATCATGGTGTGATAATATCCATCATTTACTGAAAACCTACTATGATAAGGCATTAGCCAAGACCATTATATGTATAATCACTAATATTAAATTCACCTCTACAAAGAAGATACTAGTATCCTCACTTGATAGATCACTGAAGCTCAGAGAGCTGTAACTTCTCTAAGGTCACTAACTGAATATTTTCGAACCAAGGGTGACATACCTATGAAGTGCTAACATTGAGAGTGAACTCATGTCTAACTTGCAGTGCAGACTTATTCCATCACACTGTGGTGCCCTGAAAAGAGACTGTTAGTTGGCCTTCCTTGGTGTGCAGTGATGGGAGAGTACAGGGCGTGTTCCCCGTCACTGAGGGGCGGAGGCTGCAGTGGTGATAACAAGCGGTGATAACAGGGACCACTGATGTTTACATCGCGCTTGTTACATGCCGACCACTGAACCGAGTGCTTTCTGGGCATTCTCCCATTTAATTCTCACAACAATACCATGGGTGAGGTGTAATTATTTTTATTTAATAAACAAGAAAACCAAAGTTCAGAGGAGTTAAGAAGGTCAGGGTCACATGAAGGTTAAGTCCAGTCTTTTCAGGTCCCAGTGCTCATATTCTTTAACAACAACAAAAAATTATAGTAAAAAATGCATAACATTTACATCTACCCATTTTTCTACCAGTTGGGCAGCGCTCAGTGTATTCACACTTCATCCTGCTTTATTCCCCCACGGGACCTTCTAACGCCTCATTCGTTGACCCGTTCGTGCGAGCATTCTGCATCTCTCTTCACTACAATGTACCTTCATGAGAGCAGGAGTTTTTGTCTCCAATGACGTCTTCACGGGGCAGAAACAAAGGCCTGGAGAAACAGCAGTTGCTCACTGCTTGTTGGATGAAAGAATGAGGCATGTCAAGCACCACGTGGAGTGTGTTTGTGCACACGTTACTCTTTAGTAACTGGTGTTGTTGTTAGCCTGCAGAATATTGGTGATTACAGGGAGCACTCGCAATGGGTATGGGAGACTTAGGGCTTGGGGTTGTTAGTAAGCTAACGCACTACTAATAATGAAACGAAAGTTACTTTTACTCTAATCTGAATTCACAGGCCAGGATGAAATAACTCTGTAAGAAAGACAATGCCTGGTTATTAAAGGCGCAGTACATTTGAGGCATCAAACATAACCCTAAAAAAGGAGGTAAATCATTAATTCAATCACTCAACTGATCAATTAGCACTGTGCGTTAAAGAGAAACAAGGTGTGTTTCAGAGCAACCCAATACTCCCCTCAGGACCTCAGGCAAAACACAAATTTGAGAACGTAGAAAATGCCCAGTGAGAGATTATAGGTGACTCAAATGTGTGAAAATAATTTACCCATTCCTGCCCTACTGACCATTAAACAAATATGCTACGTGATTTCATTCCTGCGGTACCAAGTATATTTTAGGAAAGAAATTTAGTTCTTATATGTCAACTATCCAAAAATAACTGCTTTGTTGCATGAGCAAATCAAGAAAACCAATATGCTCCAGTCATGGAAGAGCCTCTGACAACCGTCAAAGCAAGAACTAATTTGCTTTCGACTCCCCAAAGCACGCCACTCCTCATGACTGAGGTCTCAAGTATCAGAACTCAAGTAACCTATCAATAAATTAAGAAACAATTTAGGCTTAACTCTACCTAGTGCTAACTGAATCTTCTAATAACACCTGAAGTCTAGATAAACTCTGATGCTTTCATGCTCATTTTGCCAAGTATCAGGTGATCCCCAAACATTCTTACAAGGATTCTTAAGAATTTTTCAGAAATCCATGAAATTTCCAGAATAACAGGCAGAGCTGAATTCTCAAATACAATTTGTTTTCAGAAATTCAATTGGCTAAGAAAAGAGTTGTATTTCCACTCCTACAATGAGTAACATTACTGGTTTTTGGGGGGATCTTATCTGGAGAAACTACAAGCGCCATTTAAAAAACATTTGCAGCTTTGACTATAATCAACTGTAATAATAAGATACCAACTCAAAAAAACTCTTTTCATTTAAACCTCTTTTGTAATACTGCTTTTTAATAACCCTCATAATAGCCGAATTAAAGGACCCCAACAGAAATCATTCATCCCACATAAAACAAACACTGCCTTTTCTTCTTAGCTTTGTTTTACAAGCTACATTATTTCCAGATGACGCTTGAGGGGACTATGGTTTCAAGAATTAGATGTTTAAATAGACAGCTGCTTTCTATTTGCCATGTAAATCAAGGATATATCAAAGAAAATTCCAAATAGTAGACTTCTTTTCTTCCTATTAGGAACTACAAACTTGGACAGAAAAGGAGAGAGGGAGAAACAATCAAAATTTGAGCAAACAGAAAATTAAAATAATGATTTCTTAAATAACAAAGAATTTGAAAAAATCTCAGGAAAAGGTGTTTTTTGTTTTTGTTTTTATTAGCTCTGCACAGCAGCAGGTAAAAATTTTTTTCACTACAATGGGAAGGGAACAAAAAAGGAAACCGTGATCACGGGTTTTTTACAAATTTATCACACATTGCTACTGAATTTAATATGCATGGGTTTCTTTCCCCTGTATTCTTTAAACTTCACTTGGAACGTTAATTAATCATTGCCAGATTTCAATGCAAACACATCCTATTTCCTTTTATAAGCCAGAGGAAGCAACATAAAAGTTATTTAAGTATTTTTAGTGATAATTAAAAAAAATCCCTTAGAAGAATATTCTACCATACTCTGTAAGAAGGGACAAGACAAACTTCCTCTTCAGAAACAAAGAAAGGCCAAGATTGTTTCACTCAGTTGAGGTATGCTTTTTAAGAATGGAGGAATTATTATTACTATTATTTTTTAGCAAGAGGGGAGTGAGTCCTCCAAATAAAAACTGTCCTTACAAGCATTCTCCTTTCTGGAACTCCTCATTCAGAAGTGCATCCAAAGTTAAGTTATAATACAGGAAAACCAGTCTTATTATGTTAAAGTAAGGTCTGGTTTTTAATTAGGAAAAAAAGTGGCAGGGTGTGTGGGGAGCTCACTTGCCACAGGCTTTATTTGAATTTTTAAATCAATTAATTGTATTAAAGAAACTTCCTGGGACCTAATCAACGTGGGGCTTGGGATCCAGTGAAGTTCAAAGCAGTTGTGTCCTTTACGGATGTTCACCAAACCTAGGCACCAGGTTTGGGTCTTTTTTTTTTACACTAGTTTCTACATCATGGAAGTGACTATAAATATCTTGATTCGAACTGCATGATCCTCTATGGAGAATCGGTTGAGCTAAGGCTGCAGCAGGGAAAATACAAGATGAGCTGGAGCATCCTGAGGGTCTAAAGAAAAAAAGAGAGAGGGAGAGAAAGAAGGAAGAAGGGAGGGAGGGTGGGAAGGAAGAAAAGATAGAAGCATATCCAA
The DNA here is from genome assembly GCA_028533065.1 of Trachops cirrhosus. NCBI lineage: Eukaryota > Metazoa > Chordata > Mammalia > Chiroptera > Phyllostomidae > Trachops > Trachops cirrhosus. Next base: position 15,710,980 of record CM052547.1, on the reverse strand, counting down.
AGGGCAGGGGACACAGCCTGAAAGAGCTCCCAATGGCAAAGCCGGAACTACCTCCACAACGAAATGATGGTCCCGGTTTATAAAACAATGATAAAATTAGTATCCAGGAGGCCGCACTGACAGAAATAATAACTGCCTAAACAAACTCACTGGGGAGAGGTGGCAACTCTTTCTTGCAGAAGAATTCTATTAATAAATATAGAAGAAATGAGACAAGTAGAAAATCATTAATAAGTCAGCAAAATGTGCTGCAGGCAAGATCAATCAGTGAAGGCTAAAATTTGTGGGAAAATGTGTAAACAGTAACAGGTAAACATGACCTCACAGTATCACCGCAGAATACATACCGTAGTTATTACAAAGGGAGAGTTGGCAAGTTTACGGTGAAGGAACTTGGCAGACATCACCCGAGCGATGTGTTCGAGGTAAACACAGGTAAACATCCCCAGTTATACACACCAACATCGTGCATACGATGCGCTACCAAGGGTCTACGCCTCTGTAGTGTCCTTCCCCAAAATGTACAATGTCGATCTAACCACGAGAAAATGCCACATGAACCCTTGTTGAGGGACATTCTCCAGAGTAACTGACCAGTACTCTTCTAAAGTCTCAAGGTCACGGAAGACAAGGGCAGACGAAGGACAGGTGACAATAAAATGCTGTGTGGGATCCTGGACTGGATCCTCTGAGAGGAGAAGGGCATTGATGTCAAAGCCAGTGATGGTCAGAGATTCGTATTTGAGTTAACAGTACTGTACCAAGGGTAACTTACTAGTTTTGATAAATGTTCTATGGTTATGTAAGACATTTACAAACGAGACAGCTGGGTGAAGGATATGGGGACATTTTTTGAAACTCTTTTGTAAATATAGAGTTATCTGAAACAATAAAGAAAAGAGGAAGACGCAAGAGGAGAAAATTGTGTGCATACTTAAAAAAGATCTCAAGGTCTACACCTTGTTAAGAAGAGGAATATAATGTGAAAACTACAGAGTTCCACTTTCTTTACCCTCAGTCTGACTCCCCACAGGTATTTAATGGTTTTTGTACATCATGCCAGAAAAATTGCATACATATTTCAAGCGCACACGTACATCGACCTGCGTACAATAAAGTGCGGGTTTTGAAAGCCGATTCGAGTGTTGTATATCTTCAGATACACCCATACAGACTGAATTCACTCTGTAAAAAGTGGCTGCACAATATTGCACCGGATGAACTTACGCTTGACTTAATCAGTCCCTCATAGACGGACACTTTGCTTGTTCCCATTTATTTGCTCTTAAACCTGGCCGAAAAACACACTGTAACTCTTCATCTAATTGACGTTAGCAGTTTCTAAAGTCAAGCCACTCTACAGGAAACATGTTTTCCTTCTTCAAATATATTAACTTTTTCCAAGTATAAGATTTATGTTCCTACATTTACTCTCATGCCACCCACAATGCTGCTAAGCTGAAATCTATCTGCTCTCACATTCAACGAATAGTTCTTTTTCTTCCTAGTTTTTTCCAGTGCTCCGAGTGCTACCACTTTTTTTACTGGCTCTGAGATAAAATTCACACACCCTACCCTTCACCGAATTACAACATACAATTCAGTGGTTTTTCAGCGTATTCGCAGAGCTGTGCGGCCGCCCCCACAGTCCAACTGCAAAATGTCTTCGCCATCCCACTGGCGGTCACTCCCCACCTCGAAGCATCTACTGTTTATCTCTGTGAGAGCTGCCTATGTGGTTTTTTGCTGCTGGCTCCTTTCACGCAGCATGTTGTCAAGGTTTACCCACTGGAAGCACGCATCAGTACGCCATTCCTTTTAACTGTAGAATAATATTCCACGGTATGGACGCGCCACCTTGTATCTGTCCACGCACCAGCGATGGACGTTTGGGTCGTCGCCACTGTGGGGCCATCAGGAATAAAGGTGCTACGAACATTCGCATTTTTGCCTGGACATGTGTTTTCCATTCCATAGGGGTATTTATTACCATACGCTGAGTCATATGGTTATTCTTTGTTTAGTCTTTTGAGAAACTGCAAATAGTTTTCCAAAGCAGCTGCACAATTTTACATTCTCACCAGCAGTTTATATGAGCATTCTAATTTCTCCGTGCCCTCGCCAACACATGTGATTATCTGCCTTTTTGATTACAGTCATCCTAGTGGGTGTGAACTTATGGTTTTGATTTGCATTTTCCTAATGGCTAATAATGTTGAGCATCTTTTGATGTGCTTATTGGTCACTTGCATGTTTTTGGAAAAATGTCTATTAGGTTCCTCTGCCCATACTTTTAATGCAGTAAATGAAGCTCCGCTGCTGAGTGCCTCACAGGCCAACAGGGTGCTCAGTTCGCCTTCCACGAGACGACTCAGGGCTCGGACCCTGCCATCCTCTGAGACCTCAGGCTCTCGCTGGGTTTCCTGCCGCTGGCTCGCGGAGGACGAGGGGGAGAGAGGTGGGGAGACGGTGCAGTGGTGCCATCACTGCCACCTACATCCCACCAGGACAGCCAGCCAGATGCCCCCGTCAGGATGCAAGGGTGCTGGAGAATGCTGCCTAGCTGTGTCCTCAGGAAAGGACATGGTCTTTCTGATTCTGGCTCCTGCTCTCTGGCTTGCGCGCCTTTGCATTTCACTGCTTGGAATGCAATGGGAGAGTCTGTCCTAAGGAAAGATGTGAAAGTCCTTTGATGATCAAAGGCAGTACAACCTGGCTCTGTCGGGCCCCACCCAGAATGCACGCTGGGTTCCTCTCATCTCCGGGAGTTGCAAGGTGATTGTTAGAAGTTAGGAAAACAGAGCTCAAGTGACACTGTGATGGCGATTCCTAATTAAAAACCATCCTTCCAGTTTAAAAAGAAACTATAACTCATTCACTATTGTTGTTTCATTTTCTAGATTGAGGTTCCATTGTGTATGACCAAAGGTGTATGAGAGGTTTATTCCTATTTTTTTAAAAAACTGTTGAAAGATTCTCCTTCAATAATCCTCTCCTGCCCCTTCAGTCACAGAATTAAATTTTATGAAACCCTGATATAGACACAGTGCAGCTTAGCTGCACCAACTGAACATCCCCTGCCTTCCTAACGCGTTTCTCGCCCCTGTGGAGGCTGCAGAGCCAGCTGCCGCTCTCCGCAGTGGGCATTCCTTCTCTCCACAGAGGAGCCGTGTGCGATTTCTGTGTACTTCCCCCTGAGCAGCCAGGGCGTCTCCTCATCATCTAGAACTTAGTGGAGGGTTTCAGGTTGCCCCTGAGACATTCGCACAACCATGCCTGTACTACAGTAATAATACTGATGTTTCTGTAACTTGCTATTTGCTTTCTATGCTGTTACTCAATTGACTAGTGAATTATACAGTATAATGAGAATGAACATTTTCTTAATGAACTCAGAAACCTCTGGGTAGAAAGCACTCTATGTACTTGAGAAGAAAAACATATCTTATTTTAAGCACTAATTCACAATCTTTGCTAATACAGTTTCTCCTGGTATAGAAAGTGTACACCAGGGAATCCACGGCTGCCTTAAGACCCTTTCATTTTCCCTTTCCCTCTTTTACAAACTAGTGGTCTGAAGCATGAATCCAGGACATGCAATCTTAGGCAGTTGTTGTCTGGCAAAGACACTTCAGTAAAATTTCTGGGGAACAAGAGGAGGGAACATATTTTATTTCCCAGCTAACGACCAATTTAAAAGAGAATGACAATGAGAACATGGTTTCAAATGTGTAAATCACTTCTCTGTAATTTTTGAGCAATGAGAGCGGCCAATAAAAAACCCTGAGTCACCACAAAAGCTCCTACTGCAGCGCTTGCTTGTAAGGCTGCTGCCTTCTCCGGTCACCTTCAGATCAGCGGCAGGAGGAGCGACTCACAGGTGTCAGAACTACTGCGGAACCAGGGTTACCCACCTTCCCCGATTAACTCTGAGGAGAGGCAGCAAAATTCAAGTTCATAAACCCATTCGGAAAATGTCGTGATTTGTAAAGTCTCATACACACAAATGTTAAAATAAAGATTGTCAATAATAGATTCCAAATGGTATTTTCCCAGTATTTCTAGGAAGCAGATGCTTTAAGAAATTCATTTTCACCTAGTGAAAATTTCACGCAAGAAGAAAGCAGTCAGTGACTCTAGAAACTGTGAAGTTCATGGGAGAATTCACATGTCTGTTAAGGAGTTCGACGTCCTCTCGTTGCCTCATCACCTCCACAACTGGCAAATGCTATGAGATACGACCCGTCTTCCCAAAGGAATATCAGTTTTCTGGATTCTTCCTAGAAGGGACTGCTGCCAGAGCGACCTCAAGACCATGGACATCCGACACACGTTTGGGAAACACTGACACAGAGGCCCTGCGTAAGTCAAATAAATGGTGGTTGTGCCAAAATAACAAAACCTGTACAGACGGACCGAGTTCAAATTCTCAACAAACACAATCCCCGCTGCCACTCTGACCTAAACTGAGGCTTCCAAGGAGCCAGTAAGAGGAAATAAGTCATGGCAAGGACAGAAGTAAGTGAGCTATCATACTAATTTTTTAAGAAGTTGAGAATATTCAACTAGCAGGAACATCTAAACAACTTTTCTGTGTGTGTGTGTGTGTGTGTGTGTGTGTGTGTGTGTGTGTGTGAGACAGAGAGAGTACTTTGGAATTATAAACTTGATGAGCTAACAGATCGTATCACACACACACACACAGAAAATAAATAAATAGCAGAGAAGAAAAACAGCCCCAGCGGGCTGCGGCCGCACACAGCCATCTCTGCTTATCAGCAACGGCTGTCCGGGCCGGGTGCTGTCCCCGCAGCCTCCGATCAGCACAGCCATGTAGAAATGAAACAAACCACAGGAAACGAGCAAAACAACTCTCGGCTGCCTGGTGTGCATCACCACTTCAAAACAGAGTCTACGAATTCTCTCCTCAAGTTTCTAAATACCAACCCACTGAGCTGCTGTCCGGGGATTTAGGGAGGTCCTTGTTAGAGCCTGAAGAACTAACTGCTTCTGTGGTTTATGACAGGATAACGCTTAGCATATCAGGAATGTCACAGGCAGTGGCCTTGCCCTACAAGAACTCCCCTGTTACTACATCACGCTATTCCACCATCATCCCGAGGTCAGGTGGAACTGCGCCCCTCATCTTTAAGGTGCTGGACAGAGGCGACGTGGAGCTGCTGTTCTCTGCGGACCACGCTGACGAGGCCAGACCAGCGTCCTGAGCACCCTGAGCAGAGCCAATTGGAGTCTCTTACCCAGGAAGCGGGCACTGGGGCTTCCAGACTCTGGTCCCTGAGCTGACGGTGACCTGACAAGGACGTGGTGCAGGCCGGGAGGTAGGAAGAGGAAGGGCCGGGTTGCTGTTTCAGTTAGCCCAAGGAGAAACCGGCCTACGGGAGGCAGAAGAATAACACTGAAGCAAAGAGCAGCGGAAAACAAACTAAATGGCCTCAGAAAGACAGGATATTCCTGAACCCAATGGCTTTTCAATATCAGGTTCTCATTCTCTGTGAAATCCATGTTTACATCCCCCCTCGAGTGAGAAACCTTTGCATACTTCCTATGAAAACCCTCCTTTTCTTTTTCTGTCACTACAGAGAGCTTCTTGACTAAGGTAATAAGAGTCCTAATTATTTAAAATCACTGGTTTAGGGTTGACTTTCCTCAACCATTTGTTAATAGTCATTAAATTTTTTCCCCTTGATTTAAGATGTCACTCCCTTATTTGCATGTTTGGGATTTCTAGGGCGCCAGGATCACAGGCAGATCTTGAGAAGAGAGGGATGTTTTTGTTACTCATAAATTCAGCAATGAAAGGAAAATTTTTATTGACAAAGTAAGATAACTACTTACATAATCTGGTAGAGGGACGTCACTGGAACTTAGCGAACCTCTCAAGGACTGTGTGGCTTGTTCCAGAACTTTGTTGTGTTTTTTAGACAGCAAGGAAAATAAACTGAAAAAAACAAAACAAAACAAAACAAATAAAAACCCCATTTATATTAAAAGAACTGAGTATCTTCTTTTCTAGGTCGTATGTGGAATTAGAAAGTTCCACAGAATGTCGATCATTCTAAAATACACTTGCAATGATTTTTTTCGCTCCTGTGTTTATAGCAGGATTAACAATACTACTGATATAACAAAAAATAAAGTGAGGAGAATGTTTAAATGATAAGGATTCAAAAGTATAAAAAAACTTGACACGTTAAAATTGTATTTCAAACACAGGAGAAATTTTCAGGAGATTACTATAGTGGAAGAGGTATTGACAGAGACTTAGAAAACCTGGGTTATGAAATGACTCTGTGAATAACTCACAGTATAATCTATTATAAGCCCTGTAAGCTTGTTGTTCCTCAATTTTCTCATCTTTCAATCAATTGTGTTGGATTAAAGTATTTCTCTAGTATAATATAGAGACTATGATTTAGTATTAGAGCTTTATATTCTTATTTCTCAAGAAGAATGACTTGAAGTATACACATTGCAAGATTTCTGCCTCTGACCAGGATGAATTACCTGGCACTGAACTGAATAACTCTCTTGCTGTAAACAACTAAGAAACTGGACAAAATATACGAAACGACGGTCTTCAGATGTTACATAACATCCCTAGAAGAAAAGAGATCTACACGTGATGAGTGTCTACCCAGAGAAACATTCCAGAGTGCGGTTCGGAACAGTGGGATGCAAACAGTATTTGGGGCTGTCGTGGCAGCTGGGATTTGCAGGGCAGATTATCAGATAAGAGAGAAATGTACGAGGGAGGTCAGGAGACCTGCTGAAGGGTCTTCCTGAGTGTCTGGCTACGTACTGAGCTGTGCGGTACAGAGAAAGGCCCCGCCTGGTGGGGGCCGTTAAACAGCTACCCAGGAGCTGGAGAGAACTCGCTGAATGTGGGCATTCAGGCGAACTCTCGGAAAGGCCATGCTGCAGAAGGGGAGCTAATCTAACCCGGAGTGAAATTCCTCCATTCTGAACCGTACCCTAACAGGCCTAAAACAGCAATTTTCAAAGGATAACGTTAACTTATATTAAATATAAGTGACCAAACACTCCAGTTAAATGGCAGAGGTTGTCGGACTGGATAAAAAGCAAGATCCAATCACATGCTGTTTACAAGAGTCACACTTGTAAATTTAAAGACATAGGTAAGTTAATACTGAAATGATGCAAAAAAGACAAACACTAATCATAACGAAGCTGGAGTGGTTCTATTAATATTGGAGTAGGCTTCAGGACAAGGATATTATTATTGTATTCGAGATAGCGAGATTTTATAACGATAAAAGGGCCAATTCACCAAGAAGACAAAACAATCCCAAATGCTTCAAATATACATAATTATATGATTATACTATTAAGCCTCCTGTAGCTAATGAATAATGAATTCCACCCTGGCTGGTGTGGTTCAGTGAATTGAGCGCTGGCCTGTAAACCAAACATTCGCTGGTTCAATTCTCAGTCAGGGCACATGCCTGGGGTATGGGCTAGTCCTGGGTAGGTTAAGGGGACGTGAGAGGCAATCACACATTGATGTTTCTCTCCCTTCCTTTCTCCCTCCCTTCCCCTCTGTCTAAAAATAAATAAATAAAATTTTTTTAAAAAATAAAAAATTCCTCTTTGGGCTAGATGGCAACTTAAAAATAAAGGCAATTCTGATTCCATGTACTTTTCCATATAAATTTGAGATTAACTTGTATTATTTTTTAAATGCCAAAAACATTACTCGCAGTATTTCTTAGTGACACCCTGTTAAATAATGTATTATTTGAATATCTATTTAGGAAAACTCCTAGTTATTTCAGGTAGTTTAAATGGGATGGCCACTGAAGACAAGGCTACTAAGTATTCTTTCTATATTAAGTTTCAACATTATCAAGAATAAAAATGCCTTAGACACTTCTTGGTAATGCTGGATGTTATACAAAGCAAATATAACAGAGGCAAGAAACTTCTCTAAATCTATACTCGAATACAACTGAAAGAAAAAATAAGTGAAAAATTACTAAATGAGTAAGTGTGAAATCATATAATACTATTAAGTGCTAAGCATTATGTTTAAGAGAGAGTTTGTTCTTTGAAATGGAATTGCGTAGCAAAGTTTCATGAAGGCATTAGATCTTATATGGAGTCTGGAAGAAAAAAGATTTGTGCAAGAGAAGAGCCATTTCTAAACAGAAGGCAGAGCACAGAGGCAAAACAGGCAAAGTGAGAAGGTAGAATGTACGTGTTTCATAAAGAAGCAGAAAATAAGGTTCAGTCTATGAGGGTATGTGCATTTTTTCAATCATTTCATCTTTCTGGGTCTTGTCCATCTAAATTTAGTTTTGTTCTGTTTTTCCTTTTTAAGTAAATACTTTCTACTCAAGCCCATTCCACGACCCGTGGGTAACCAATGTTAGCAGTTTATAGTATACGACTCTAGAATGTTACGTGCATCAAGGAATAAATGAATGCTGTCTGTTTACATCCACTTTTTTATTCCACAAAATATGAACTGTTCTGTACCTGCACCTTTTCTACTTCACAATGTATTCCTTGCTTCATTCAACAAACATTTATTGAGTGCCAGTTACTCGATACCTAAGCATATGGATAAACCATAATTTAACTAGTCCATTATCAATCACTGCAGTATTTCCAGTTTTCTGTATTGTAAATAGCACTGCAAAGAATATCTTGGTACACAGTTTTGGGCCTACCTGAGGGGAGACTACCTACAGGATAAAGTCCTTGTAGGGAAACTGCTAAGTAAAAGAATGACCCGACATCACAGTGAACTGCATTGGGGGTGTATACTTTTCAATACAGATTATTTTGCAGGTGATACAGAAAGGTAAAAATATACTGGGATATTGTATAATGCACATTCACACGGGAAATGAATGAAGAGGGAAATTTAGTGAAAGTCTTCTAATTGGCTGCAGTACATTTTCTGGAATAAATGGAATTTCAGAAGTCTTTTGAGACAAAGAACTTTGGATTGTAGCAAAGTGCACAGCAAGACTCAGGAGCATAAACTGGACGCCCAAATTAAAAGGGAAAGCAATAAATGCCCCTGGAAGAAGCGAGCTGGCAGTGGCAGTCAGCCTGAAGGGAGCGACACAGCACATTCGGCGAATTTGCAAGAGGCCAGAACTCAGGTGATGATTTATGGGTCCAACAAACTGGGATGCGGTGTCCGGAGAGTGTAACTTCAGAGAAGGGCAGAAGAGGTAATCTATGATAACGTTCATCATCAGTACAAGAAAAATATTGAACGAGTGCTAGGAATCAAAGCAAAAAGGATGTAAAAGTGTTTCCTTTGGAGAATAAAGGCTAGTTTATTTATTTTAAAAGAGAATACTAACAATCCTCTTTCCTTGTTAGTAGAAGACAAAACAAGGAAGTTAGCTTCAATTCAAACAGAAGCTCTTTCACTTGGGCATAATGGAAAATCTGACTGCTGAGGGCATACATGTTGAAATGGCCACCTTAACTAGCTGTGGCTACTGCCTCCGGCTGTTTTTAAGAGAGTTGGTGTAAGCACAGATGATTTGAGGCCACTTCGGGGTTTCTGTCAAGAATGAGAAACAGAGAATTCACACTTCACATTGTTATTTTTCCACAAATTAGTAGACTTTCCCCCAGGTCTTATGGCTAGAGCTTTCAAAATTTTATTTTTTTTAAATTTTAGTTTTGGCTTTCATTTAGCATTTTTAAGGCCAAATGACCTAAATGTATATGAGACATGACTTGCAAATTGCTGAGAAAAGTCACTTTTGCCTAAAGCTTTGCATTCATTGTACCCACCCTAGCTTAGTGCTAGTGTAAGTAATACATGATATTTATATTAGAGGGCAATTCTGATTTTAAAAGTAAAACTGACTTTCAAATGTGCTTAATATTCGCTCAGTCAGGATATAGCTGCCAGAATATTTTTTTTATTAGAAAAAGACTAGATTTTTCTTTTTGGACATGAATGCTCATTAAATTGATTTAATAATGAAACATTGGGGAAAAAACCCTGATCAAGAATAGAATGGATAAATAATGATGCAACACATAATGATACGACTAAATCTCAAAAACACTGTTGTTCTATAAGCAAGAAACCCTCATAGAAGAATGTGAACAAGGTTATATTATTTATGTAGTGTTTTAAAAACATAAAAAGTATTACATATCCCTTACAGCAAACACGGGAAATAATGAAATATATATGGAGATGATACACACTACACACAGGATGGCCATTATGCTCTGAGAAACCAGGCAAGGAAATGGAATCAAGGAGGAAGAAATAAGGGATTTGATGTGTGTGTGTTCCCTCTCTCTTTCTCATATATATACACCTCACGTATACACACACACACACATTTCTTTTGTTTATACTGAATACATACACAGGATATCGCCACATTACTCTTTCTTTTTGGTGTGTGCCTGAAATATATACATTTTAAAAACTGGATGAAAAGAATACACTTTCCTGAAGAAAACAAAGCGCCAGCCAGTGGACAGCAGTTCAGAAAAGAAAGCAGCATGTAAATAGAACACATGTGGTCAGCCCACCCCACAACGTGCTCCGAAAACCACACACCGCGGAAAAGGCTACAGCTGAGGACGCACAGTTGGTGGCAGCAGACAAGACCAGAATGGAGACAGTCTGAAGACAGACTGAAGGGCTTCTATGGATCATCAAAAGCCCTGGTCTTTGTTCCGTATGGAGTGAGAGGCTAATGGAACATCAGTCTCACAAAAGGATGAAAGAGACATGGTTCCTTGCCTCCAAGGAGCTCCAGTCTAGTGGGATAAGGAAGAAAAATGTCTATAGTTTTGAAACCAGAGAATGCTGAGGGTCTGCAGAGTGTGCTGTGGGAACACAGAGGAGGTTTGGGCACATTTCACAGAGAAAATCTATTTGACTGTGACCTTGAGGGTTAGCGGATTTGCTAGCTGGGGAACAGTAAAGGGGGAGGAAGAGCAAATCAGAAAGGAGACACGGTGTATAGAGAGGCACAGAGAAACTTCAGAAAAGTACTGATAGCTTATAAGGCCAGAAAAGTGAAAGCCCACGGGGTGAGAAGTGGTGAGAGACAGAACCAGCAAGATAAGCAGGGGCCTATTAAAAACAAAACCCTGCTAAGAGGTTTGAGTTTCACCTCGTCAAGTCACTGAGACAGACAGTGAGTCAAACCTTTACCAAGAACCTACGCTGTGCCAGGCAATGTGCAAGCTTCCTGAGACCCAGGGACAAGCAACAGCAGCACAGTCTTTGTTCCGCCCTCCCTGGAGGGTGCGGTCAGGGCAGGGAGGGCACACCTGTCACACGGAAGGTTCTACCGGCAGTGTCGCGATGGCGATGAGCAGTGCCATGGGGTTACCTCATTTCTGGAGATGATGCCAGAGCTGAAGGTGAAGGAACAGTGAGGAGTTAGCCAAACAAATGAGGCCGCGGTAAAGGGAATCTGGGCAGAGAAAAGAGCAGGAGGACAGACAGAGAGCTGAGCACTGCTAGTGCAGGCAACGGCACAGCACACACATTTACAATGTGTTAGGTATACGGTGGAGCACCACAATAAGGCTGGGGGAATGGCGGGGCAGACAGTTCATAAAGCACCTCTTCAGGGTCTCACCTAGACCACGAACTTCATCCTGAGAGCCAGGTGTTTTATGACGGCAGGGCTACAAAAGCCAAGCGGTTGTTTGGTGTTCGGGTGGGGGGTGTGGGGCGTGGGGCAAGGGACAGACAGGAAGGGTGACTGATCATCCCTGCTCGCCTGCGTCCTCCATCTCTCCCTGACGCTCACTCATCTCGTGGAGGCCACAGAGTCCCTGCCCTAGAACCCAGGGGCTCCAAGGAGCAAACCTGGAAAACTAGACCCAAGCAGGGAGGTGCAAGCACGTAACGATTAGATGTGTTTTAAAAGGATCCCTCTGCCCCTAGAGGGAACTGGACAGGAGCTGGCAAGAGAACAAGAGTAGAAACAGAGAAATCCTTTAGGTAACTTTTGCACTGCTAAAAGTAAGAGAGGTGGCCCAAACTAAAGCAAATTATGGACTATCTGGAAGGCAAAGGAGGCAACACAGAGAGTGAAACAAGGGAATCACTGATGATGACTCTAAGGTTTCTAACTTGGAAAACTAGGTGGCTGGCTGAGAATCTGGCTGCACATGCTGGGAATGAAAGACCTGAGGAGGAGGGAAACAAGGAGCAGTGCCTTAAAAAAAAAACAGCAGTGGCTTCTTTATAAATCCCAAAGAACTGCTGAAATGCAAAGAAATACAAAATATTAAAGTCATTAAAGGCAGAGCTATGTTTAGAAACCAAAGCCCCTTATGTCAAGCTTCACGCTCTCTCCTCTGCAGGCTGAGTCCCTGGAGTAGCAGGACCCCCACTGCCTCTCGGCCCATCTGAATGCTGACTCTCCTTCAAGGCAGAAGAACTCCATGCTGATGACCCTCCCTGCCCTCTGGGGCAGGTTTCCCTGCCCTGTGGCTGCCTCTCCATTACTCTAACTTCACTACTTAGCTGGCACTTAAACACAATCTTACACTGCCATTTACCTTACTTTTAATCAGCTTCATTGAGAAATAATCCACATGTAATAAAACTTGATTTTAAGAATACAACTTGGTGAGTTTTGAAACATGCAGACTTCCACATAACTTGTCGCCATCATCGTGATAGCGAACATTTCCATTACTCCAAAAAGTCCCCGCACGCCCTTTGCCGGCAGTCTCCTCCCCCACTGTGCCACCCGCCCAACCTGGCCCCGGGCAACTGCTGACCTGCTTTCTGTCACTACGGTTTGGCCTTTTCTAGAACTTTATGTGAGCGACATCATGCCCTATGTACTATTCTGTGTTGGCTTCTGTCACTTTGCATAATGTTTTCCAAATCCATCCCCCCTGTTTTGTGTTCATTCTTTTTTTGCTGCCGAGTAGTTTTCCACCCTGTGAGTCCACCTCCATTTGTGTATTCATCAGTTGATGGACATGTGGGCTGTTTCCAGTTTTCAGCTATTATGAATACAGCTGCTATAAACATTCGTGTACAAGTTTTTATGTGAACACATGTTTCCATTTCTCCTGAATAACTACCTAGGACTGGGGTTGCTGAGTTGACGCTATTTGTCTAACTCTGTAAGAAACCGCCGAACTGCGTGTTCTTGCTAGCACTTGGTACTTCAGTCTTTTTAACTTCAGCCCTTTTGTTGGGCTAAATAGATTTCACCGTGGTTTTAATTCTCATTCCTCTAATGAATTTTCTTGTGCTCTTATGTTTGCTTTGGCAAAATGTCTATTCAAATCATTTGCCCACTTAAAAAAAACCCATGCTGTTCCTCCTCGTGCATTTAAGAGTTCTTCAAATATCCTAGACACAAGTCCTTCATCGGGTAGGTCCACTTCTGTAAATAATTTCTCCCAGAACAGGGGAGGAGGGTCTCTTTTCAGTTTCTTACACTGCGCGGCCCTTTGTGTATAACATCTGGTTATGACGATATGGACGCTGACTGCTGATCGACCTAACACCGCTGCGCAACGGCACTGGGAGGCCAGGGCAAGGCGCACCCTAGCGCGTGCGCAGGAGACTGCGCGGCTGCAGAAGAGTTTAGAGGATGCCCTCTTCTGAAATACTGGTCTCTTCATGTGGAGTTTCTTACACTGCGCGGCCCCTCTGTGTATAACATCTGGTTATGACGATATGGACGCTGACCGCTGATCGACCTAACACCACAGCGCGACTGCACTGGGAGGTCGGGGCAAGGCGCACCCTGGCGCGTGCGCACGAGACTGCGCGGCTGCAGAAGAGTTTAGACGATGCCCTCTTCTGAAATACTGGTCTCTTCATGTGGAGCGCTTTTAGTCCTATTCCACTTCTCTTCTCTACCTCATGAAGAAATCCCTCTGTCCATTCAGAGTAGGGCTGACCGACGATTGCCAAGGGCAAGATCAGGCAGCCTTACTCCAGGACAAGCAGCCCAAATCGAAGGGGGAAAAAGGCTGAGGGAGAAAAGGACAGGTATGGGGTGGCTCTAATAAATGTGGAAAAGGGCTGAGGACTCAAACCTGCTGATAGAATCAAAACTCATCAAGGCCTATGAAGACTGGAACAAATTCTTCTTATAAGACATGCCTCTTTTACTTATAGAATGTAATAGAAATAGTAACTTCCCAGGCTTTCCCTCATTATCAAATTATTTTATTTGTTTTAAATATGCTGTTTTATATTCTTAAATGGCTATACACCTGTAAGTATGGCGTGTGCGTGTATATATATATATAATGCACATGTGGATTGTAAACATGAGTTTTTCTTCCATGTGCAAAGTTCATTTAAGGCCTTGATTGTATATCTTTTTCACAGTGTGTACACATGAAAGGGACTCACATCTGCTCGTTACTAATACTTGTCTTTCTTCCCCTTCTCTTCTCCCTTTCTCACTCCAGTAACTGAAACTGTGAAGACGTGAGTGTTCCTGCCTCACAAAACTGGAAACAAAGTCTTTGTATTTAGTAAAAGTAAATAAATAAGTAAATAAATCTTATATTAAGGACCTAAAATTAAAGTGGAGATGGTTTAGCTACATAATTATCTTTGCTAAGAACACTGACATTTATAAAAAGAAGCAAGGTTAGAGCAAACTGCCCATCCATTCGTATTTAATTGACTTAATAACCATAAACATTCTTTTAGATATATAATAACTAGCTTAAAATTTATTTGCATCTAAGACAAGTGCTAAAAGGGCACTGATTTGATGGCATGGAAGGCAGAATACAAAATAAACATCACCACCAGCTCGGTGTAGAGTAAGGCTTGTTAAAATGCAAATGACTCGTGGAACAGCCGCCCTCCGCTGAAGCGCAGAGAGTGTGTCCATCAGCACGCTGAACGCACCAGGGTCCATTAGGACCTATATTGCTCCATATGTCAGCACTCGAAGGAAAACCCGTAACTCATCTTCTTGAAAACTCTGAAGTAAAAACAAATGGTATGAAGATATGCACTTATAAAATCTAGTAAGTGAGGTTCCCACCCAAAATGCACACCTTGAACTGCAACAGGAGAATCCAATCTTATTGCCAGAGAAACACACACAGGTATTTTAGCAAGAACCTGAAGTTACAGTGACAGGCCCAGTATGACTGCATAACCAAAAACTTTATGTAGAACCAAACATAGCTAGCCATGCAACACAGCCAAGTATTCAACTGACAACGTTTCTTAAAAAAAAAAAAAAGTTAAACTCAAATCAAATGTCTTCTGGTTAGCATACCTAAATTAGGAAGACACAGGAGGAAAACTGAAAGGTAACTAACTTTAAAAACAATGTTACATGAATTGGTATGAGTGTAAATATTTTTAAAGTGATGGATAGAATACATGATCTGTCAATATATGATCTGGTAGTTATGCCAAAATACAAGTGAGTAAAAAAAGAGAAACTGTCATTCAGCTTTAAGACAATTGCTTTTACTTTTCACAAAGTCATTATGCAAATTTCTTATGTGTTTTAACTTTAAAGTAACTCAGTGGGAAAATATGTAACAAAAATAATAAGTAAAAGGATCATTGTCTTTAGCAAGTTTGTCTAAGCTTGACTAAATTAGGTCTGAAATACTACTTAGGAAGAATGACCTCAGTATTAATAAATCAAAAACTTGGTAATTTGATTTATCTCGAAAGAAAAACTTTGTGGTTTTTTTTTAATTTTTTATTGTTTATTCAATTAGAGTTGTCCCAGTTTTTCCCCTTTCCACCCCCCGACTCAGCCCACCCTCATGCCCTCAGTCAATCCCCTCTCCACTGTCCATGCCCGTGGGTCATCATACATGTTCTTTGACTAGTCCCTTCCCCTTCCTTCCATTGTTTCCGTCGCCATCTCTAATTCTGACTTACTTTTTATACCTCTTACATGGATAATATACTAACATATTTTATGGTATTTTCTCTTCTCCATTAGAAAACACATTTTTTTAATAAAGATTAGAAACAGACCTTCTGACTTGAAAGAATTTAGGCTGTCTTGCTCTGTCACCCTTTCTTAGTCCCTTGAGAAAACTGCATGCCAGGCAGAAAACAAACTTACTCCCTAAAAATATTACATAGCACAACGTCATTAATTTATGACAACAATTAGGACTCAAATAATGCTTAATAAGAAAGTTCATTAGAAAGTGGGATTAGCTCTTAGTGAACACAGGAGGAGCCAGGACGGATGGTTTAGAAGTTACTGTCCCGAGTTGTAAGGCACTTCCTACGTGTGAAGAAATTTCCTCTCGGGGAAACCTACCAAACAAAGTAGGCTCACCACACGTCAGGTTTTATGAAGATGGTCACAGGAAACGACACTAATAACTGTACTTGGCAGTGCTGCAGAATACCTATTCTTGTACACAATTTTTCAGGAAGATGCTTTCTGGGCGTTGGAGGCTTAATTTGGGGAGCCCAACTAGAACTTTGAGATTTCTTTTTGCTTAGCTCTTAAACTTAATTTAGCAAATAGAATTAGCCTTTGAGAGAACTACAGGAACAGAAAGTCTAACTTGGAACTATAGGTCCTTACTAGTAAATGCCCTTTTTTCCCAACTTCTGTCAGCCTCATTCCTATTAAAAATCTTTATGTCTGTAAAAGTTCTATCCTTTTATCTCAATGTCCTTTCAACCTTGTTGTACTTAATTACAAATTTAGACTTGCTTTATACATTTTTAACATGTGTCTTCCTTTAACTTTTGCTCATGTATCTATCCCATTTCTCCTCCGAACACAATGTCAAGGGCACGAATGACCGTTTTTCTTCTTTCAAATTCTTTGCAATGTCTCCTGTGAGTTAGGGATTCCCCGTCCCCATTTTCCTTTTTAAATATCCTGATCAAATTCTTAAAATATGTGGCTGATTTGGAGTGGATGCAATTTATCTAGAATTAAAGCTCAGAAATACTTTTTCGAAAACCCCCCAAACCAAGTATGTGTATTCACAGTAACTTCATCGGAAACCTGCCTCTGCCGTGACTCGTCTTCAGACACAGGCGCAGCCTCCTTTCCCACCTGGGAGGCCACAAGTTCAAACCACAAACGAAGAGAGACAGATCTCAGGCACGAAACGGTTATCAGGGCCCATGAGAAGAGAAAGCTGTGAACTCGTCTCAAAGTCTTATCAATCTGAGTGGACACAACTCTCAACAAACCAAGCCGTCACCTTCCTCAGCTAAAACTCCTAATACTAAAATCAACGAAGAGGGGAAACCAGGCTGGAAATGTAAGAAGGTGGAGAAAATTTCACAGTGTAACCAAAACACAAAACAAAAAAACCCGCTTTGCCACCAAAGCAGGAACAAACTCGGTGTGCCGTCCCTGTTCTGTGCCGGGTCGCTGTTCGCGGTGATGGCCGCAGCACGCAGAAACGGACTCACACGTGCGCAAGGTCTCACACGTGCGCAAGGTCTCCTGCTTAAAACCGCGAGCGCGGCGGCGGCGGCAGCAGGTCGTCTCGGCTGAAATGCTTGCGGACCGTTTTTAAGATAGTGGTTTCAGAAAACATACTTCTGTTATCAGGAAAATATGTGGAGCTCTGTAATCACCAGGGATACGAGATAAATGAGCTATCACTTAAACAGGATTTTAAGAGCCTGTCATATTTAAGCCACAGTCCCTTTTAGTTCTGAGTTAAGTCCGAACAGCAGAGTTACTACAGTATCAACCAGAATATGATAAAATTACAAATATTTTAAGATTAAAATATGTTTAACAATACAGAACATAAACTATAGCGAACCTCATGAATAACCAACCACTTTCAAGTGTCTTTTTAGAACACAACTCTGTTTAACTATTAATAATTATAGAGGTAAAATTTTATCAGTAGTTGTAAAAACATCACCATTTCAGGACAAAATTAGAGCTCAAATCAAGTTGGCCATAACTTGATAAGAGCTAATCTCCTGTTTTAAGAACTGCGGTTACTGTGTAACCACATCCAACTCCCCAGTTTCCCTGCATCCAGGCAGGAATCCACGCCTTGTGCTCCCTCTGCTGGCGCGACAGCTGTTTTCGCACAAGGCTGTCCCCTCACGACGCCCTGCAGAGCACGCTGTACCTCACACTGGCGGTCTTAAAGACGTAACCCAGCCCTCGCTTTGAGCATTTAGGAAAAGAGGAAAAAAATGTAACTGGACCACGGTCGCCTAGACTGCTGAGAGACAGAACAATCTGGTCTTTCGACTCCCGATCCAGGGCTCCTTCCATTCCGCAGTAATCTCAGTGACTTCGTACACAAGACTAGAGTCTTGCATACGACTACATATAGTTCAATTCTAGCGTAACTGAACTATATTTTGCTACCTAAGGTTACCGGAAGCTTGGTACCTTTAGGCCACACACAGATTTTTCACTGAACTATAATTACAATTGATAAGGGCATTTGACCAATATTCAGTGCAGATGTATTAGGCTTAAGCAGTAACCACGATTGTAATATTCTTGGATAGTACCCAATTAAAGTATCCTACTATAAAGTTTCTTGAGACACTGAATACTTAAAAAAATTTCTCCTAATGTGCTTCCACCATTTGCTTACGAGTCACACGTCACAACATTTGCCTTGGATAATATGGTCGTCACACAGTATGTCTTCCTGCCAGTAAAAAGCGCAGTCATCTTGTTGACGATGATTAAGAGGAGGAAGGGGACAGAACCACCCACAGTGTGCCCCTTCCATGCCAAATACAGGGCTGGGCCTTTACAGAAGTCGCTGCGAAGGGCAGCCCACCAGGCAGGTATCGCTCCCTGCACTCGACAGAGAAGGCGGCTGGAAGCAGCGTGCCGAGTGTCAGCAACAGCCCAGGTCCCGCCACGCAGGCC
Source organism: Trachops cirrhosus (assembly GCA_028533065.1). NCBI lineage: Eukaryota > Metazoa > Chordata > Mammalia > Chiroptera > Phyllostomidae > Trachops > Trachops cirrhosus. The sequence goes on along the minus strand of CM052547.1, from coordinate 15,692,120 downwards.
GCACCCAACCTCCCGCAGGAAACTAAGCCTTGGGCAAAAGCTACCTTATTAAAAACATAAATCTGCTTGATTTCTTTTAAAATTTAAGCTAAAGTGGGAAGGGTTAATACTTTCCTTACCTTTAATAGAATAAGGAACATGACGTATACTATAAATGTTCATTAACCCATACCATTAGTTAGTATTTAATTCCAACTGACTTTTGCATAACAGATGTATTTAATATTTAACTATCTGTCAGGCAGTCTGCGTGCGGAAAACTGAAAACCCTAGCTTTAGCCTGATAACAATACTATTTACACAGTCACAAACCGTCTGGGACGAAAGAATCTAATCTGCTCAGACAAAACGTAAATATTTATCAGCTAGAACATACAAGTCTATCTTTGTGAGGAAGAGACATTTGTTCCTTGATGAAAGATACAAATTGTCATCTAAATCATGGGCAATTTTTATTCAAAGTGGAGTTTAAATTGTGTTCCTTCTGAAAACAGAAAATAAAGACATCAGGGCCTACCCTTGCTCTCTGGTAGCAACTACTAGTTACTCGTGGAGGGGGATCATGGTAAAGCAGGAAAATGGTGTTAAAACGAACATATTCTTTAACTGCTTATCAGTAATGATCTGGACAAGGCAGACAACAAATGTCAATGTTTTAGAAAACAGAAAGGAGCCTAGATTAGATTGGGCCTTAAGGAATTTAGGGAAAAGTGACAAGTGACCAATTTTAACCTAGCATAATTTAAATAATTGGATGAACTTGTTACCCAGGGCTCTGTAGCTGGTATCATATGTAATAATATTTCTGGATATTAATGGTGTTTTCAGCTGAAGTGACAGATGAAAATAACTTCCTTTCTGATGTTACGAAGAAAGGGATTTAGGGTAATTCCGACGCACTAGTGTTTAAACACCAGTTCTCCACTCACTACCTGTGTGAACTTGGACACTTCACTTTTCTGAGACTCTCTCCTTAGATGTGGTGATGGTGATGGTGACAGCTGCTAAAGAAGTGCTGCTGTAATGATTAAACGAGAGAATTAATATGAAAACCTTTAGCAGGTCCTGGCCGGTGTGGCTCAGTTGGCCGGACGCCGCGGCGCACACCAAAAGGTCGGGATTTGATTCCCGGTTGGGGCGCGTATGGGAGGCAACAATCGATGTTTCTCTCTCACATCAATGTTTCTCTTTCCCCTCCTTTCTCTCTAAAACCAATAAACATTTAAAAAAAAGTTTACTGTGGCATTCCAATCTCTCCAGAATTACCACTGGATCTCAGAAGTGCTGGCCACAGGAGCACCACTCTCCCGTGCAAACACCAACCAACAGACAAAATCCTTAGCAGGAAGTCTGAGGAAAAAGCCACCTGTTGGTCCTATTGATGATGGGCATGTAGGAATATGGGCTCTGGGTTACCGGCTCTCTCAACGCTTACACTGTGTGTGTTATTTATGTCAGCAACAAATTCCAACTTTTTAACAACACTGGGAGAACAACGCTCAGCTCCTCTCTGCGCCGAGGCCCGACGGCCAGCTGTCAGCGTGCAGTTTCTGTCCGGGAGAACCACTGGAAATGCCACATGTCACGAAACAGGACAAAGCATCTGGAGTCAAGGTGTTGGGGGCAGATGAATGTTCTAGAAGAAAGAGATGTGCTCTGGCAGGAAAACTTAACAGTGCTGGTTAAGATGATTTTATGAGAGACACTCAAAGGAAAAACTGTGTTTTCTGGCACACCATGCTTTTGAGATAGCTCAGTACTACATTTACAGCCCAATTTAAAATCTTTGATTTTTACGTAAGTGTATTTCAATTTAATCCCTGATTCCCCAGTAAGGAGAAAATGTTATTCCCTGTCCTATCACAGACAGACCAGTTGCTTTATAATAGACTCCAGAGTCTCCACCATATAACATTCACATGCCTGGGATACAGCCGAAAATCACTCAACATACAATCTTGGCTAGAAGTACATCAGTTTTATTGATCTCAAGGAATAAACTTTTGGTTTTATTAATATTTCCTACTGCTTTTCTGTTTTCTACATCATCAACTTCTGGTTCATATTATTGTCTTTAGTCTTCTTATTTTGGTTTAATTTGCTCTTTGTTTTCTAGTTTCTTCAGGGAGAAACTGAGGTCATTAATTTGAGACCTTTCTTTTCCAACAGGCATTTCGGGCTATGTATTTCCCTCTAAATATGGCTTTAGTGGCATCCTGCATCTTTTGATCTGTTGTATTTCATTCAGTCTTTGTGTTACTGCATTTTATTTGCACAATTAGTCTCTTATAGATTATAAATGCTAAACAGTCCTAATCTTCTAAAACACTATTCTTCATTACGGAAATCTACATATTAGGTTCTCTCTACTTTTTTCAGATAATGTTGTAGCACCTTCAGAAAAGACAAACACCACAAAGCAGGGTTAATTTCTAGGTCAAGTCTACCACTCCCTGCTTCACTGGACACATTATCCATATATCAAGCATCTCCCGAACACACCATGCTTTTGCTTGTGCTAACCTCCTGGCCTACACTTCTCTTTCCTACATAACTCCGCCTGGCAAATTTCTACTCACCCTTCAAAATTAGAGAAAGCACTGATCATGTTTTTCTAGTTAGTTGTATCCATGTTTATCTCCCTCACTAAAACACTAATTTCGTGAGCATGGAATAATTCACTCTGGCCTCCTTGGTACTTAGCTTAGTACCTGTATGTTTAAAGTTTTGCAAAAAAAAAAAAAAAATGTTTAATTGAACCGAACTCACAAGTGGAAATAATTTGGGATGCAATGTGTAACGGACTGAATGTATGTGTCCCTCCAAAATTCATGTGTTGAAGCCTTTAATCTCCAATGTGGTTGAATATGGAGTAAGGAAGTACTTAAGGCTGAATGAGGTCATAAGGGTGGAACCCTGATCCAATAGGAGCCCTGTCCTTATAAGAAATGACACCAAAGAACGCCCCCACCCTGCCACCTTTCTCCATGCGCATATAATGAAGAGATCACATGAGCACACAGAAGTCGGCTGTCTGCAATCCAGGAGGAGAGCTCCCACCAGACAACAGAACTGCTGGCACTTGCATCTTGAACTTCCAGACTCCAAAACTGCGAGAAAATAACCTTGTGCTGTTTAAGCCCCCCGGTCTGGTATTTTGTTGCGGCAGCCCCAAACGACGGATACACACGGACACGTGGCTACGGTGGGGCAGTTCCTCTCTCCCAACTAGAAGGCTGGTTAGGGCTCTTGGGTCTCCAGAACCAACGGCGGAAGTTCTCTTCTGTTGAAAAAAAATTATTTCTGCCTTGTCTCCGGAGGGCTGTACTTGAAACATGCTGCCATTCTGTCCTTAGACACAGCCACCACCACTCAGTCCAGACCCGGAGTATCAGACATTTCATAACCCCTTTAAATAAGCAAATCAATTATATATTAAAAAATAGCTCGGTTCCCTGAGGACTGAGTTACTGAGGTATTAGAGAAGCACACATTTTTATTCCATTATAGGGTTAAAGTTTATAGTTACTCCAGCAATATATTATCTTAGAGGTAACAGTGCCTCTAAAATAACTGTCATTTATGAAAGTAAAGATAAAGAAAAAAATGAGGAGTGTGGAAAGGGCTCTGATTTTGGATGGGGTAGTCAGAGATGGCTTCACTGAAGAGGTCACATTTAAGCAAAGACCTAAAGAAAAGTGAGGGTGTGAGGTGTGCAAATATCTGGGGAAGAGGACTCTAGGAAAAAGAAACAATAAGTACAAGTGGACCAAAGAAGTTCAATTATCACTAACAATCTCATGAATCTCTTAAACATAATGCTGCTGAAAATACCTTTTAAGACTTCCTTGAATACAAAACGAGAATTACTGTCTTCGGTAATTCAACAATGTGACTGTGAAAACCTGTCTGCTTCTGAAAAGTGAGAAGTGGAACAGACAGAGGCTAGATGTGAACTGCACCATATAAAGCTGGAGTGGAAAATAACATGCCGACCTTATTTCCTTCATATGAATTATCACTGCAAGTAAAAGGCAGAAAGCTGCCGGGAACATCAGAAAGCTTAAAGTATTCATTACTTTAGATTAGTTTAAATGGAAAACATGGTAACCACCAACAAATGAATAGTAGTTGTAGCAATCATGGGAAAAGTAGTAAAAGCAGACTTTGGGTGCTTAGTATGTGACATTAGTACTGTGCCAAGCATTCTGCATACGTTCTCCCGTTTAAACCTGACCTCGACCCAGAGAGGCAGGTTTTCCTGTTATCTCCACCTTACTTGCTGAAGATCACTGGCATCTCAGCGGCAAACCAGCACTCGAGCAAGGCAGCCAGACTCGACACCCAGGCACCACGCCACGCTGCCGTGAAAACACCACTGTCTGTAAGTCATCCTCAGTGACGAGTCCACCAGCCCTGGCCAGAATCTGACACTTAACTATTTACGGCTTTTCTTTAAAGAAATAGTATGATGTGTCCTGGCTGGTGTGGCTCAGTGGGTTGAGCACCGGCCTGCAAACCGAAAGGTCGCCTGTTTGATTCCCGGTCAGGGCACATGCCTTGTTGTGGGCCAGGTCCCCAGTTGGGGGTGTGAGAGGCAACTGATGGATGTTTCTCTCACACATGAATGTTTCTCTCCCTCCCTTCCCTTCTCTCTAAAAAACAAATAAAATCTTCTTTTAAAAAGAAACAGTGTATGACTTTCAAAACCCAGGATTTTAATTTTTCCTACCTTTGTGACACGCTAATGAGCTCCAAATAATTATTTAATAATAATGGGATAACCATATGCTTAAAAATGTCCTGATTTGGCCAGCAAGTCCCAATTTATGAATTTCGTCCCTATGGAACTATTAGACTTCCCTTACCTTCTCTTAAAGGGCCCTGGCTTAAACAATAAATTATGTGACCACCCGGTTAACAATCACTTCCTCTTTCTGCTCTGCCCATTCTCTGTCTTTCTTACCAAAAGAGAGACCCACTGATCTTCCGCCGGTCTTCTTTCGGGAGCACGAGCCCAACACACCTTTCTCTGACCGCAGCGCCGCCCTCTCGACGTCTGGAGTGCAGCTTTTTCCTGTCCGCAAACGGCTGCACAACTCTTTTCTGATCCTTAGTCTCATCTCGTCTCCTCTCCCACACCCGGTCCCATCCCCCATTCTGTTCTCCTAAATGAACCCTTTGTCTTTCTCACCTGCTCCTGCCTATGTCCTCTTTCCACCTCTAGGCCACCTTCTTTACTTGGAACCACCCACTAATCCACCAAATATCTATCCTCAAATCACTTTCAAAAGTCACTTTAGTCAGTGAGATCACCCGTTTAGCCACGTGTCCTGTTCATGAGCTGCATCCATCAGACTAGCCAGGGTGAGGCTCGCACTGGAAATGCTTTTTGTCATTGCTGTGAGGTCCATCACATTCATCACACCAAAGAGAATGTGAGTCCTGACAAACTTAACAATCTGAAAATAGAGCTTTCAGAGATCTCTATAACCAACGGGGATGCATAATCCAGAGGGAGCTAATTATCATAAATCCAACCACCGCTTTCAAAAGACAGTGTGACAAACAGTCAGATGTGGATATTTGATTGCCGAAGGGGAGACCACACTCATTGGGAGTACAGTCTGAAAACAGTCACTCCAGGTTCCTGGGAAAAGCTGGTGAATGGGAACGCTGCTCTAACCCTCCTATCACTACAACTTGGCCAGTTCTGAACACTGTGTCTGTTTGTCCACGCTGACAGTTACAACAGTAATAGCTGCTACAGAGAAAAGTTAAAAACACAAAATGGCTCGTGGAAAGCCATCTCTTTTTGGTCAAGGACTAGTGATTTAGTAAATTAGTCTAATGAAATAATGCATGATATAAATCTCATTCAAAAGGTAGGGTATGGAATGAAACAGCTGCAATCAATAAAATCTACAGAAACTGTCAAGAAGACAGTATGAGCGCCCCTACTGGATGTGTGGTTTAAAACCAGCAGAGACCAGCGCAATCCAACGTGATGACCAATTTCACCTAAAGGTAACCCGCAGCCTAATTTGCACTCATCATAACATGAGCATCCTGAACAACACAGCCCTTGCCACCGAGATCAGAAACGGAAAGCCCATAAAGGACACAAAATGGCCCACAAAGCTTCTCCAAGAAATCTTCACCCGTTTCCTGGGAAGATCCTGAATGTTCCCACGCCTTACTGACTAGGGGGCTGGTCTGCGGAGCAGCCCACTCCCTCCATCCCATGGCTTTACTAATAAACTCGCTTCCACTCTAAACTCTATGCTGGCTCACGTCTGAATTCTCTCCTGCAAGATGGTAAGAACCCGCAGTTGGTCACAGACCCTAGGGTCCCTGGACCCCTGGACTACTGCATCATTAGCATATTATGTTTTTAGTGGAATTATATCTTCAAAAAGGAACATAATTAGTTCTAGATAACACTGTAGTTTAATTTTTTTAAATCCTCACCAAAGAACATGCTGATTTTAGAGAAAGGGGAGGGAAGAGAGAGAGGAGAGAAACACTGAGGTGGCAGAGAAACATCCATTTGGTTGCCTCTGGTATGCACTCTGACTGCAGACCAAACTCACAGCCTAGGCGTGTGCCCTGACTAGGGATCGAACCTGTGACCTTTCAGTCTATGGGCTGATCCTCCAACCAACTGAGCCACACTGGCCAGGGCAACACTGTAGTTTTTGAACTTCATGGTTTGTCTAAAACAAACAATGAATTAAAATTCAAAACTGAAACAGAGTATGAAAAGATATTTAAAGAGATAATAATGTACCTAAAAATAATAAAATGAAGACTAAACTCGGAAACATATTTGAATGACAAACATTAATAGGCAGGGAAAGAACTACTGGATTTACACAAGTACAGGTCATCAGAAGAAATGGCACTTGATTACATAAGAGGGAGAATCAGCTTCTCTAAACACACAGAAATAGACAACGCACCTGCAGAACCAGATTAGAGATAACATGGTAATACACAGAGCTTCTTTACGCTAAAAAACACGACATCATTGAAAAAGCAATTCTACAGTTCTGGCTAGAGGAGGCATGTCAATTCCCACAAGTGAAAAATAAAAATAAGGCCACATTACCCTCTGAGATGACTGCTTATTCTTTTTAGTTCGTAAACAGAACACTGACTCAAATAAAGGTGTACATTCCCCAATACATAAAAAGCAGTGGTTTAAGGTATGTGCCAACAGATTCGAATCTCAGACCACAGATGCACCGGAGCTGAGCTGGTTAACAAAGCACTAATTTTAAGAGGTCACTGCACTCTTTGGGATAGCATTCTCCCCGGAGCGGAACAAGACATCCACTATTTTGACTGTAAAAGGCTTTGCAAATGGACTGGGTCTCACTCAAAGAAAAGATACATAGGTGAGTTACACTTATGAGTCTGTAATGCTTCTTAGTTCACACCACGATTCTAGCTCAAGTGGGTCATCTTTCAGTGGGACCACACGTTCTTAATGAGCACAGATGCAACATACACACAGGGTACCATTATCATCACCATATTCACCAGGGGGAGGAAGGGGCCAGAAAATCAGACAGCGGGGGGAAAACCAAGTTTCTCTAGACCACGGTAACAAGGCATACCTCAAACTCTTGCCGTAGTCACACCAACACCCACGCACAATTTGGTGGCCTGGAGATCTCCTGCATTTGCCACTCAGCAGTCACAGAACTCAAGGGGCGGTGGCTGCTGAGAAGGAATGTTTTAAAGCTAGTGAAAACCAAAGCTCTTTTTCTTTCTTTGAATTAGAATATCACAACACATCACTTCAACATCTTGCCTGCTGCAGTCATGTATTGTGAGGCTAAACAAGAAAACAGCAAGAATCAAAAACTCAGAACAGAAGAAGCCTGCCCGGTGTTTTGCTGACCAGTATTTCATCCACAATGATGCTCTCTAACCGGACCGTCTGAGGACAGGAGGAGGAACCCAGAGGCCACTGTACAGTCAGTTACACTATGAAAAGTACTCGCGAAACGCGCTGTTCTTACTGAATGCTTAGAAATAAATTTACCTGCAGCTAGCTACTCATGCACTGGTTTCAGATATGTTAACCCTTTTTTAAAACTTTTTTTTACAGAAAAGACACTAAAATATCATTGTAGGTGGTTCCACTGTCATCTTTAAATATGAGTTAGTAAGTTTACAAGTACAGGGTATTACGTGGATCCTGAAAGGTGGACCCACCTCTGTAAGACACACCTGCTCTCTCTGCCCAGGACGCAGAGCCCGCATTCTAACTTCATCTACTGTCACGGATAATAGACGTGAGCTTTCTATTTGCTTATGCTCTGTGCTACTCGAAAACAGAGGCACCTACGAAAAGGAATTACTAGTGTCAACATGGAATACACCAAAAATAAACTTAGAAATAACATTAATGTTACCTGTATACAAACATGCATATATCGATAGTAACTATATTTCTAAATCTCCAAGAAAGATCTGCTTATTTGTTTATTTAAAGTTAGAAGAATGACATGATTGTTAGTCCCTAAACAGAGGAATCACAAGGAGGCTGTGAGACTTTCTGTCACTATTAGAAATCATATTCAGTAGCAAATAGCTCTCATCTTTTCTGTTCCTAGTGGTAAGTAAAATATGAAAGTTACCCTTTGCTTACGGTAAAAATCTGCCTATGCTTACTACTTCGTGAAATCTGGTGAAAAACTTTTAAGAATGGTTTGTAACTACTATTACTTTGAGAAGAAAAAAAAACAAACCTATTTCAAAAATTAAAACCAAACTTAGACATTTGGGCTACAACATGAACTTTTGTAAGGATTAGGGGTTTTGTAAGAGACACTGCATGTTTAGAGAGTAGAAACCAGACTAAATAGTACATACAGAATTTAGAAGACCAAAAAAATATAGTTTTGAGTTTCTTCTGTTTCTACAGAGTACATATTAATTTTAAATTTTAGCCAGTTTTTAAAACTATCTCCAAGGAAAACTATGACTAAAGGACAGAAGTTCAAGAATTTAAAAACAAATATTTAAAATATATAGTCATCAAATAATACCAGGTTGGCATTTGCCTCTAAGATGGGTTCAAATTATTTTAAGGGCAAAGTTACTTAATAAAATCATGTTATTATTACAAAGTGTCTAGGATGGCAATACAAGGTTAAAAGTTTGGCTTTTATACCCAGAATATTTGAATTTCAATACTGGCTTTTGTATATTCTAGCAAAGTACGAAATCACTCTGTGTATCAGTTCCCTCATCTATATAATATGGGGGTAGTAATATTAACTATCTCACAGAATTGCTTTGAGGATTAAAAGAAAAAAAAGTTAATAATTAGAAGAACATCCATTACAGAGTAAGAGTCAATATATATTAGCTATTATCGCCACTACTGGACAGAGAAAATATTTTGTATGTACGCTGTCTTCAATACACAGCCTTTAGGAGATCTATACAGCACATCTGAAGTTCATTTAAAAATTAATTTTTAATGAATTGCTTTCATGGACAGCCAGTTTGTAGAGCCATTGTGTAAAACAAGCAACTGGACTCTTGGAACGTATCTGATTCTAGTTTAACATCAATATAAAAACGTGCATGGAAAATACTCAAAAAATTAGTAACTCTTCAATTCCCATTCTAGCTCAAATCTGTAAGATGGAGATTTAAGAGGTGGCAGGGTTAAACTGAAATTTTAAAGTCTCAAAACATGAAATTAAAAAAAAAAATAGAAGCGGCTATCCACTGAGCATAATTCCTTACACACACGTATGGGGAGATGCATTTGTTGCACTTTGTATAAAACTCTGTGACATTCCATAAAACAAAACTTTGATCAGAGCAGGGACTCTGGAAACTTGGATTCTACTTCCAGTTTGTGTGATCTTTGCCAAACCATTTAACTTCTATTTTCTTCTGCTTCCTCATCTGTTGTAAGATAGAAAATAAATAATTTCATTGTCTATCTAACTCAGAGGGATGGGATTTGAGGAAATGCCACTGCCACTTTGACCAGATGGAAAAGGATTTGCCTACTCGTTCTGAGGGTGACGATTTAGTTCCTTAGTGCCAGCAGGTGAAACATTCACTTCTGATTTACATCACCGCCTATTTAAATTCTGGAAGTCAAGTAAATGGAAGGACTGGCATCTGACGTGCCAAGGCACAGGGAGTGGATGGAATCGCTTTTCTTCCATATACGGGAAGCCTGGTATGTCTGTTAGACATTTAGTAACCAAGAATATTTCTGTAATAAGCGGTTATGCAAGTCTGCGTGTCTGAATATGTACATGAAATTCCCTACAAATGGAAGCCCTAGGAGAAGAGCATCCAACTGGGAGAGTTTTGTATCCGCTCCAAATCCTCCACACGCCGTCTCAACTGCATGAGAAATTTTAATTTTGTTATTTTGTTATTTTAAAAGCACATATCTTCTGCCCTTGTGGAGCTTACAGTCTACTCTGAGAGACAGATGGAAAAGGAAAGAACGTGTGTGTGAGATGAAGCAGGATATGAAGTGTAACAGTGGATCTGGGCATCAGGGAAACCTGTCTGAGGAGGTAACGAGTGTAAGAAACACAGCGCAGGGAAAAGAACAAACCGGACAACAAAGAACATGTAAAAATCCCTGAGACAGGAAGCAGGTCAGCAAATCCTGGGAACGAGCATTAGTGCACTGGAGGGTGCACCACCCTGAGGGCAGAGGGGAGCACTGGCAGGCTTTAAGCAAAAGGAGACGATCTAACGTCGGTTATTTGAAGACGCTGCCTCCACGAGGACTTCGGGGGAGTGATGCAACCAGAGGCGGAGAACCAGACAGGAGGGTTTCACGGTCTAAGGGTGAGATCAGGATGATCTGAGAGAGGGGCTGGTGACGGGGACAGAGAAAAGAAGAGAGGTTCCATCTACGTTTTGGGTACAGAACGGAAATGGACAGAGTGAGGATGGATGTAGGGGGCGAGGAAAGAAAATGACGATGATCCTCATCGGATGAGCCTCAGCAACCTGCCGGACAGAGGCACCAGCTACTGAGACGGAGGCGACGACAGGGAAGGCTTGTGGAGAGATGTTAGCGTCCCCTGAAAGGCAGGGCACGTGAGAATCTGAGTGGGGACGCTAACATGAGGCAGTGACAGTCGCCGACCGTCAGGGTTGGAGCTCAGAATCTCACCTGGAGTTTCACTCTGGGAAGTACTGGTACATGATGACACGCAAAGTCACAAAGGAGATGAAAATGCCCAAGGTAAGAATGTGAGCAGTGAGCAAGGAGGACCTTAGGATCGAGCTTCAAGGAATTCTAATATTTCAAGCTGTGGAGATCAAAAAGAAATGCAAAAGGTGGGAAGAGAGCCAGGAGTGTGCTGTCACACTTGCCAAGAGAAGGGGGTGGGGCAAAGCTGTCCGTCTCAGCTGAGACCAAGCAAAGATGGTGAGTAGACAGACTGTGGAGCTTTGCCCTCCTCTCTTTTACAGAACACACAGCAATGATTCATCCCTATAATTCTTGTTTTAAAAAAAGTCAATTTATTTATTTTTAGAGAGAGGGGAAGGGAGGGAGAAATACAGGGACAGAAACATCAGTGTGAGAGAGAAACACTGATTAGCTGCTTCAGGTATGTGCTTGGACTGGGGACCGAACCCTCAACCCAGGCATCTGCCCTGACAGGGGACGGAAACGGTGACCTTTGCTTTGTGGGGTGATGCCCAACCAGCTGAGCCGCACCAGTCAGGGCTCATCCCTAGAATTTTTGAGAAGGAAAAAAGAAATCCAAACTCCACAAATCAGAAAACGTCTGTTAGAAAAGTGATTAAAGAAAAAAACTGCTCATTATTTATTATTCCCAACTTCTCTGATCTGAATTTACCTGTCCTACTTTGACTCATACAGCCCTGAGTACTAACATAGTAAATCTTAAGACTGAACACATTATAGAAAACGGAATAAGCTTGATGACAGAATCGAGTAGTGAGTATGTAATTCAAAAGGAAACCATAATGGTTTAAGCGGGACAATACATTTCATTTCATGCCACAGAAGTGGCACAGAAATCAATAAAGCACGTAGCCGCAACAGAATTATTAAGACAGTATCACATGAAAAATTATTACTCTGGCTTCAAATACTTATTCAGCACAGGTTTAGTGAGTGGCATATCCTGTGACAAGACGGTCCCAGCGATCTCACAAACCTTCCGAGGAAACTCATTAGCATGTTGTCTTGGTTCAGACTGAGGATGCAGTCCTTTCGAAGCAATAAAATGGCACCAGATGTGATTTGTTGAACCACGGATAAAAGGCACATCGAATAGGTTAAAACACTCCTAAATTTGACAGTGCTACAGTTTAGATAGAAAAATGACTTAATGTTGTGTTCATTTGGAATTATAAGCCTATTCAGTTAAAAAGAAAGAAAAAAAGCATTTACAAAAATTCTAAAATAAGCCATGAAAGAAATCTGTGATCAGATTAGGGGACTCCTGTTTATTCCCATAAACCACTTCAGCTCTTTGCCAATTAATAAAATGACATTACATCATATGGGAGGGGGGACAAAAATATATATTTAGCTTGGGTAGTGAAAGGAGGGCAAAGAAAAGAAAGAGGAAAAACTTATAATTTAAATTTGTGCACTGCCCTAGCTGGTGCAGCTCAGTGGACTGAGTGCCGCTGGCCTGCAAACCAAAAGGTCGCTGGTTCGATTCCCAGTCCGGGCACATGCCTGGGTTGCGGGCCAGGCCCCTGGATGGAGATGTGCGAGAGGCAACCGATGTATATCTTGCACACTGATGTTTCTCTCCCTCTTTTCCTCCCTCCCTTCCCCTCCCTCTAAAAGTAAATAAAATCTTTTAAAATTTTTGTCCAATTTTTTTAATAAAGCCTAAAAAAATAAAATGGTTTTTAAAAGAAATGTCATGGATATTTTACTAGTGTTCCACAACTATTTTATACATTATCTAGGTCTTGTCCATATGGGTATAATTTGGTACAGGTGTTTTAACAGCACTATAGTTCTACCCTTTTTTCACTTAACAGATCAAATGTTTTCCACATTTCTACTCTTTTCTTCCTCCCATTTCCAATGGCAGGATGGTATCCCATTGGGTTGACAAAATACAGTTCACCTGACCACTCCCTTATTTTGTTCCCAAATATAATGATTTCCTTAGGATAAATTCCAAGATATTAACATTTTGATGACTTTCGGTAGATATTTCTTTGTGGTGATCCACTTTTTTTCTTAACCACTTTTATCTTACTATACAGGCAGAACGGCTCAGGTTTTCGGTCTCTTTTATAGCAGTTGTGTGTAACGTTCTAACTAAATCAGTTGCAATGTAAACTCGGAATTTAGAGGTAACTTCTATTTTTGTTTTTTGAAGAGAAGATCTATAATTTTCAATAGATTCTACAGGAGTTCAATGGCCCCACCTGCTTAATTTTATAAGAGAACATACTGTTTTTAAAATCCCTACATGTCAGAAAGTAACTTTAAAACATTGCTGGTGCCCTTTCTCAGCTTTCTAGCATCAGACAGTAACAAACGAAAGCCCCGAGTTAACAGTAACTCAGAATAAGTGATACCTTCAAAAGAGAATTATGCCAACACTAAGCTTTTCTTTGATTTCTCCTGTCTCAGGCTCAATTAGAACAATATTTAAAAAATAAAACTAGCAACTGTATTTTTGACATCAGCAAAATATATAAGTCACCTAAAAATAAGGAAAAATAGGTATGTTGTTTTCATAGACTTCTTATAAAACTTATTTACCACTTCTCCCTAAACCTAAGAAAGCAGAACTTAAAACTAGATGTGAAAATCCAGGCAGTCAAAGCATTGGCTCCCTCAAAATTCTAAATTTGATTTCTGTGGATACCAGCTCTCAGGCTGGTACCCTGAGGCCTGATTTTAATGCTTCCGAGGGTCAACGGAGGAAGCTACCGGGGCTGCCAGGCTGACAGCCTCCTCAGGTGTGACTCAAACAGAGGAAGAGAACAAAACCCATGTATTACATTTAGGTAAGAAGGAGCCCAAAGCCCTGCAATTAGGTTCGACTCATCAAACGCCCAGCCAGTCTGGGAGACGCGTGTCCATGTGAGAAGGACACGGGAGTTTTCATCAGCCGGGGTGCGCCCGCCTTCACAGGGCCGCGGGGTTCGCCTCGGGACAGACATACAGGACAATGGCAACTGTAATTTATGATTTACATATTGTAATTCAGAAAGGTCCGAATCATCAAGTACAACTGAAACACTATATCCAATTCTAGATTCCAGAGTTTATGATGGGTGCTGACAAATAGAGATCATCCAGAAAGGTAAGAAAAAGCCTGGATAATCTAGAAATCATCTGTTTCAGGAATGGTTACAGTGGCCAGGCTACTTAAGCTAAAGTAAGAAGATTACGGTGAGTCATGGCACATGTTTTTACAAGCCGGAAGGGCCTTCATTAGCAGCAAAGTTCACACATTTGTGCGTTCCTTCCAAGCAGAGCCAGACCAATGCGCGGAGTTACTGGCAGGGGGACGTATGTGACAACCTTCTAACAATGAAGCAGCAAGAACTCCACTGCCTCCTGAAGTAGGAAGGGCCCAGAAACTAACTCGGAGGGACACTATTAAAACAAACAAACAAATAAACAAACCAAAACATTTTACACCGGAAAGGAAGTTTACAGCAGAATGACCGAGATTTCTATCTACAGCAGTAATTCACATCAGACTCGGGTAAATTTCTGTCTAAGGGAATGAGCTTATGTCAGTCACCTGCAGATGAACACGGCACAAAGGTGGCCAGACATTTCCTTTTATGCAAATCACCCGCACATCATGGTCTGTCCCGAATGGAGAGTGCTCTCAGCCATCCCACACTGCAAGTGGTGGGGCCGGGATGTAAAGCCAGCGGGGAGAAGAGGCCTTCATTTAACTCCAAAGCCCGTGTCCTTAACTGCTGTCTCAGTGTTTCTATGCTGCTGAGAAAACTCGGACAGGGCCTGGCTGAATGTGGAGTCAAGAGACAGCACAGCTGCTGCAAAGGCCTTGGAGTGAGGAGAAGGCAGGAGACTGTCAGAGGGGGCAGGCTTGCGAGAGGGCAGTACTTCAAAACGTCTATAGAGTTTTCCTGTTCTCCGAACGTCTCCTTAGCTGCCTGCCTGGGCCTGACTTTTCTCCTTTTAGTCCTCACCTGAGGGTATGTTTACTGATTTAAGAGAGAAACACGGATGAGAGAGAGAGACGTGGATCAGCTGGCTCCCGTGTGTGCCACGACCGCCAACCTAGGTCTGTGCCCCGACGGGAACCGAAACCGCTACCTGCTGGTGTCTGGTGTCCAGAACGAGGCTCCAACCATCCCAGCCACCTGGCCAGGAACGGGCCTGGCGCTTCCTTCCAGATTTCTCTTAAAGGCCTTCCACTCCTGAAAAGGCCTTTGTGTTGAAACACACCCCTCAGAGAGTTAGTGCCTTACACCTTAGCTGAGACACTGGACCACCTTCTGGGGATGAGGACGGGCCCGGAGTGGGTACGGGCCAAGGGAGTCAAGGAAAGGCTCTGAAAGAGGAAGTGAAAAGAATGAAAGATGCCAGACTGACTTGGAAACTGAGCGCACACTGCACTCCACCAGGAATTGGGTGAAGAGGGCGTGGGAATCGCACGCTGCCTTGGTCACATGGTGTCACCTTCCACCGTTCAACTTTTGTTCTTCCCTGCTCTGTCTTCCTGGTCCTTGTCCCTCCCTCCCTTTCATCTTCCCAGATGATCAGGTATTTCTCCCTTCTGTCTGCTCCTTTGAGGTGAGGGATGCGACTCCAGAGGAAAGCAGGCAGTGGCCTCTGTCACAAACGGCAAATGGTAACTTGCAGCAAATAGTATTACGAAGGTTAACAATGTGCAGGCTCGAGGCACGATATGATACAGCACGAGTAACAGAGTGCCCACCCCCAGGAGGTGTACAGTCTGGCAGAACACAGATGGGATGCACGTGAAGACACATACAAAGAAAAAACAGAAGAAGCACAGTGTGATGGTAGCTTGATTTGCTATGGGCTAGGCTCCAGTGCCCAGCTGTGCAGTCAAACCCTCGTCTGGATGTTGCTGTGAAGGCACTTGTGAACGTGGTTATCATTCACGATCAGCTGACTTTAAGGAAGGCAGATTACCCTGTTACTGTGGGTGAAGGCCTCAGGAGCAAAGCCGGGGGTTTCCTGAGGAAGAAGGAGTTGTGTCTTAAGAATACAACCTCAAAATCCCCAGTTTCCAGCCTGCTGGCCTGCCCTGTGTATTTAGGATTTAAACCACAACATCAAGGATTACCTGAATCCCCAGCCTGCCCTACGGATTTCAGACTTGCCAGCCCCCACAATCACCAAAGCCAATTTCATAAAGTAAATCTCAATCAACCTCTCTCTCTTCCCCAGCCTCCCTTCTCCCACACCTGCACGCCCCCACCCACCCCCAGAGCTGGTTCTGTTTCTCTGGAGAACCCTGATTAATAGACTAGTGGTCAAGGATAAGGTCAACTGTGCTGCTCATTTCAGAGGCTCAATGGTTAGTACCAGCTCTCTCCATTCCTTGCGACCAGACACGATCTCCGATTTCTAAGAGTATTTATTTACTTACCTGATAGCCACTTACTTTACATAAGGTCAGTTCTAAGTTGCTGGCTTCAGTTGGATAAATCCTTCTACATTATATACATAAGAATTGATTCTATTATTTTCACTTGCTTTTCTATCCCTGATTTTTTTATTTCTTAAAAATATCTGTACTAAATGCAATAGAAGTCTGACCAGCATCATTACGAGAAGCTGTAAAATTTTTCTGATACCAAGATACACTGTTACACTGTGTCTGATACACTGTTCTCTATTCCTGCTAAGGTGTTTCCACTTAGATACGCTGTGCAGTCTGAAGTTTTTGTATGTCTTATGTGAAAAGATCTACTTTAAATGTTCACTCTTTCTAAAAGGCAGTCACGGAGGTTTTCCCTCCTTCTTCTAAATCTTTTGGCAGTGAAAACTCTGCCTTCAAACACAACACTAACTAACAGTATCGTGCTAGCATAAATCCTAAGTGATTTATAGAAAATGTGTGTTAAAAATGTCAACTGCCAAGTACAATATCCTACCGCTCCTCTACGGTAGAGCGCCACACACACGAAACAGCAGGCGTTAAGTTTTTTCTGATACTTGAGATGGATGGCTTCCCTCTTTCTCACTACTCCCACCATCATTATGCTCGGTCTACATTCATCCGTGACACACTGCAACTTGCTGACTTCATACCTACTCGTTGTGTACATAGAGTGAGTGAGAAATACAAAACCCCAATGGCTAATTTCTACCTTCGTAGGAAGTCAAACTTGCTCAGCTGAATGCACCTCTACCAAAACTTGGGTGAAATCTCACAGCCAGCTCTCAGATGGGCTTGCACAGGAAGAAAGAGAACTCAAAATTCACACGCAATTAACAGTAACTGTAGAGTCTATGCCATACACGAATCAAAGCACTCCCAACCATTATAAATTAAACCAAAAGATTTCCAAATGCAGCAATGTACAGAAAGGTTCTCTCAAGTTTACATGACAACTGTGTGGTTGAAAGCTTTTCTTTGTCCCATGAAACATAATATAAAGTACTTCAGAAGACAATTGTAAGGAAACCAATCCCAGCCATTTTTAAAAAGAATTATTTACTACCATTTCAAATATAAATTTCCGCATTAATCATGTAATCGGCATGGTCCCATTAAAACATGCAGTGGTCAGGCATCCACAGCATGCAGCATGCAGTAAACGGACAGCAGAGGTTAACAACCTGGAAGCATAGGATCTGAGAATGTGAGAGCAAGTTAAAGACAAGAGCTCCTCTCCATTGTCACTGAGGCCCGAGAAGCAGTGCTGGAGCGTAGAGCAGTGAGGGTGGGGGAAACAGAGTTTGTCCAACACATGAACATATCTCCGCAAGTGGCGGCAGGTATAACTGAAAGAGAAGGGTAAAAGAAGAAAAACAGAGAGGAGTTTTCCTTTGAAAAAACAGGTCATTCCCAATGTCCTCATAGCTTTGTGTGTATTTTCAGCAGATGGTGCCCAAGGTAAAAAACAACTGTTAAAAGAGAATATAAAGCCCTGACTGGTGTGACTCGGTCACCCTGGTGGTTGGTTGGGTGTTGTTCTGAAAAGCGAAGGGTTGCCGGTTCAATTCCGAGTCAGGCCATGTGCCTGGGTTGCAGGTTCGGTCCCTGGCCAGGGCCCATGAGAAAGGCAACTGATCAATGTATCTCTGCCTTTCTCCACCCCCCGCCCCCGCCTCCCCTTCTCTTAAAAACAGAGAATATGAAAAATATAAAAAAGAAAATGAACAATCTGATTTAAAACTGGGCAAAAGACCTAAAGCGACACCTCACCAAAGAAGATATACAGATGGCAAATAAGCATATGAAAAGATGCTCCACATCATACGTTATGGAAAAAACAAATTAAAACAACGAGACACCACTACACACCTATTAGAATGGCCAAAATCCAGAACACTGACAACACCTAACGTGAGTGAGGATGTGAAGCAGCAAGAACTCTCATTCACTGCTGGTGGGAGTGCAAAATGGTTCAGGCACTTTGGAAGACTTTTGTTTTTCTTACAAAACTAAGCACACTCTCCCATATGACCCAGCAGTTCTGCCCCTTGGTATTTATCCAAAAGCAGTGAAAATTTGTGTTGACATGAAAAACTGCACAGAAGTGTACAGCAGCTTTATTCATAATTGACGACTTGTGAGCAACCAAGATGCCCTTCAGCAGGTGAGTGGGTGAACACACGGTGGCACACCCACGCGATGCAGTATTATTCAGTGCTAAAAAAATGAGCTGTTAAGCCGCAAAAAGACATGGAGGAACCTTAAATGCGTATTGCTAGGTGAGTAAGGCCAATCTGAAAAGGCTACATACTGCATCATTCCAATTCTTTGACATCCTAGAAGAAGCAAAACCACCCAGGCAGCAAATAAATCTGTGCCTGGTTAGTGAGGAGGGAGGGATGAACAGGTAGAGCACAGAGGGTCATTAGGACAGTGACACTATTCTGTACGATACCATACGTGCTGGATACATGTCACTTGTCAAAACCAAGAGTGGAACCTAATGCAAACTATGGTTTCGGGGCGATAATGATGAGTCAGGGTGGGTTAGTAACACAGGGGCCACCTCTGGTGCAGGGTGTTCATAGCAGAGAGGCTATGTGTGAGGGGAAGCAGTGGGCATTGGAAATTCTCTGCACTTTCTGCTCAATTTTGCTATGAATCCAAAATGACTCTTAAAGAAAAAGTCTATTTACAAGGAAAAAAGATATACTGACAAGGGGAAAAGTCTCAAACTCTGATGCTGTCCTCAGTTAACCATGTGAAATCTGCCCTGGTACAGCCAAAACAGAGATATTTCTGTTTACAATATTGTATGCCCCGTCCTGGAAGCTAGGCAGTAACACTACGGAAAACTGGAAGACGCCGTGGTACAGAGAACCCCGGGCTGGGTGGGAGTCGGAAAATTTCGAAAGCTAGGTCTAGCCCGGCCACTGGCAACTTTGTCGCAGTGGGCATGTGGCACCTCTAAGCCTGGACTCCACAAACTGCAACACAGAAGTAAAACACTTCAATTACTCCAAAGTTGTGCAGTGATATTACAAAACAGTAAAATAATAAGAATTATTATCATATTATGTTATTATTGTTGGCAGGGCAATTTCGCTCATGCCATATTACAGACCATTTACAAATAAGTTTGAAAGAGGGAAATACCAAATCAATCTGACCAAGTGAATCAGCAAAAGTGAACCCATTGATGGATATGCCTGAACTACTAGTCTTTTAGAACCATGTCTAAAAATCACACCAAAAGTATAATATATCAGGTTTCCGAGAAGGTGTCAGGTGATGCTTAAAGTGTGAACTCAAAATAGAACTAATAGATAGAAAGATTTGAAATGGCAAAATTTCCACAAATGAACAATCCAATCATTCATTCAATCAACTTAATCAACCTATCTACTAATCAGCCAAACAGCATCAACTGTGTGCAACGTCAAAGACAGTAAGAGGAAGAAAATACAATTCTTACCTGTGTGAAGCTTACAAGATAGAAGGAAACAGAGATATTAGACAATAACAAATCCCAATGAAACTGCATAATTTCAAGCTGTACCCAACACTACACAGGGTGAGCACTGGGTGCTCTAAGAGGAGTAAAACCAGAATCTCTCTGAGATTCAGAGGCGGAGAAAGGGCTCTGGCAAAGTGGACTCTATGGTGGCATCTTAAGGAAGAATGAAAGTTGGCTAAATAAAGAGAGAGGGCTGGGGGAGAAGGCCATAAATAAATTAAAAATCTATTGCAAACCACATATGAATAGGGCAAGGAGAAATCAAAATAGCCTTCCTCTATTCAAAAAACAATCCATTTTTAAAAATACAATGATTCCATTAGGATGACAACAAGAACTGATGCAATACCCAAGAACAAACCTAAAAGATATGTGTAGATAGTAAGGAAAATTTAAAAGACTTGATAAAATGGGGAGAAATACTAAGCCCTTAAATAGGAAACTCCAGGTGTATAAAGTCACCAAATGTTCATGTTAATTTAAAAGGTAATATCCTCAAATATATCCATAAGACTAAAAAGAAAAACTAGCCAAGTTAATTCTAAAGTTCACATAAACATTTAAAAAGGGCAAGGAAACTGAAAAACTAGAGTTGTAAGATGGGACCGACTCTCCCACTTACTGAAAACACCCTGCAGAGACGTGAACGGAAGCGGGCTGGCAGCGTGCACGGACACAGAGGACACTAGAGCAGACCGACGTGGGACAGGGCACGGGATGGGAAGGGTGGCGCTCTAAAGCGAAGCAGCAAATCACTTATTCAATAAATGGTATTAAGATAATGGGATAGATAACTGGAAAAAACAGAGCGGACTCTTTACCTCCGCTCTTAAATCAAAATAAATTTCAGGTGGATCACAGATTTGAAGGTAAAAAATAAAACTGTAAAAATTCAAAAATAAGCCATAAACCCAAGAGCCATTAAAAAAACAAAAAGACTCAAATTTGACCACATAAAATTGGAGAATATGAGTGGAAGAGACAATTCCTTTTCACTGTTTCTTTTGTACTGTATGAATTTTCTGCAGTTTTCATATCATAGAAATAAATGACTAATTAGTTTAAAAAATGCAAAGGGGTGTGGGAGTGATTACTTCAAACAGAGAAAACATACTAAATCAGGGAGACCAGGAAAGTTCAAAATCTGCAAGAAATTGAACATGGCTGGCATGTGCTGGCCCAATGGTAAGAAGGTGGGGCAGGCTCACGCGGGGCCTCGTGGGCTATGCTAAAAGATCCATCGTGTCATGTAAAAATAATGAAGGGTTTGAGCGAGGGAGCAACTAGATCCGATTTGCATTTTTAAGATGCAGTTCTGCAATGCAAAGATACAAGTGGAGAGGGGCAAAGGTGCAAGAGAAAACTAGACAGGGGCGAGAGTGGGAAAGCAAAGAAAGTAGGAAGCTACTGCACTAGTTTAGGCAAGAAATGCTGATGGCTTGGGGCAGGGGTAGAGCAGATTCAAACACATTTGGAGGTAAAACCAATAGGACTTGCTTACTGACTGGAACGGGGGATGGTGTTAAGGGAGAAAGATATCAAGAATAACTCCCTGCCCTGGTCAGGTGGCTCAGTTGGCTGAAGCACTGTCCCATATACTGAAAGTTTGAGGGTTTGATTCCCGGTCGGGGCATGTACGGGAGGCAACCGAGCAATATTCCTCTTTCATGTAGATGTTTCTCTCTCTCCCCCTTGCTCTCTAAAATCAATAAAACAGGCAAGTATTATAAAAGAAAAAGGAATAACTGCCTGATTTCTGTACTGGGCCCCTGAACGGAAGTACATTTTCTGAGACCAGAGAAACTGGAAGAGAGAGAGGCTTCGTGGAGAAGATAAAGAGTTGAGTTTGGCCATGTTCAGTTTCAGACACCGTGGCTGAGAGATGTCGGAAAACACTGGGGTGAGTCTGAAGCTGAGAGAGGTGTGGACTAGCCGGAAACACAGACACGGCACAGATGCACAGGTGGGGAACTCAGAGCGCTGAGAACGGGCCTGATAGGGTTGGGTTGGTCAAAAAGTTCATTTAGTTTTCTCTGTACGATGGCTCTGGTAGTGCTTAGTTGTCTTTAACTTCATTCAGGACAATTTTTGTTAGAGTGTACTGTGAAGGTTATCATACTAGTGTGAATTAAAAAAACTAATCAAAATTGGTGAATTTCTGTGCAGCCATTTTAATACTGAAGATGGAAGAAAGTACACAACATTTTTTGTGTACTATGCTTTATTATTTCAAGAACGGTAAAAACTCAACTGAAATATGAAAAAAATTGTGCAGTATATGGGGAAGGTGCTGTGACTGCTCGAATGAGTCACAGTGGCTTGCAAAGTTTCTCGGTACTACTGACATTTTGGCCACATAATTCTTTGCTGAGGGGCTGGCTTATGCACTGGAAGGTGTTTAACAGCACCCCTGGCCTCTACCCACCAGAAGCCAATAGTGGGAAATAGCCAACATAATCAAATCAAAGTACCCGAATCAGTAAAGTTACTGGTGAACATGAAAAATGTGTCTTTTATTTCACAGAAAAAAACGTAATGAACTTTTTGGCCAACCCAATACTTAACGTAGAGTGAAAAGAGGACCAGGACCGAGAAATTCTAGCGTGCGTTTACCAGTTAGTGAGGGAAAGAAGCAGGTCTGTAAAAAATGCTACATGGCAGCTAGAAAAGGCAGGAAGAAAAATGGCAAGTCCTATATGAAACCAGGACCATGGTAATAATATACCTTTAAGACAATTCCCATATATGCTAAACAAAAAATAAATTTTAAACTTTCAAACTCTATGATTGAAATAGTTAAAATAGCCTTATAAACAGAGCTACTACTCAATTTAGAAAAGGTCCACCCTCTTAATTTTATAATCTTGAAATATTCTTTATTATTACTTAATAAAAATTGAATGGAAATAGTTCAGGTGATTAGCAGACACGTAAGAGATATATTCTCATTATCTTAAAAATTCTTTGCTTCGTTCACTTTTAGTTTACAAAAGAAAAAAAAGAGAAAGAGATGGATAAAGAAAAAAAACACAACTAGCTTTTAATAATTACCTGTTAATCCCTTAAAATTCTATTATGAAGACTGCCAATATTTCCACAGCAATTGTAATAATGGTAAAAAATGAATCACAAATTTCAGTTAACCCTAGACTTTGAAACTGCTATTAGAATTCAGCTCCATCAATCTGTATTTCTTCAATATAAATCAAGGCACAGGAACAAGTTATTAGTTATATTAAGTTGTCATTAACTAGTCCTTATGAGCATTTATTGGATAAATAATATTTATTGGTTGCTGAACAAAATTTTAATTATGAAATTATTTTAAAAGCATGTGTTCCACATAAAATTTAATAAAATATTTCAAAAGAAAGGCATGATATGAAAATGGTTTAAAAATATAGTGCTGTATTTATTTCGGCATACCCAACAGAAGAATCTCTTCTAATCATTCTTGAAAACAGTTACATGGCATCTAATTAAAGTCTTGCCGTGACTGAGGATTAACACTGTGGTTACCTTTTCTAGGTGCACCATAATTTTTAAATATTCTTAAAATACAGTGATAATAATATCATTACCTTCCATGAATGGAACAATAAAATACTTTCTGATGAGCATAGGACCACGTTAGGTTTTCTGCAGTTGCTTGTGTTAAGCTGGTAACCAAACGCAATGCATTACAGAACAATCTTTCCAATCCTGTGCTTTACAACTGGTCTTTGGGCCTTAAATAAGTAAGGAACTGCCATCTTGCAGAGCATGGCTTCATTCTAGGATGTCAAGAAAACTCTGAACAGGGACTCTCTCTGACTTTGTCATCTACAACAACACCTTTCATCATTTCTTCCGAGAAAGCAGCGGACAGAGCATTGAGTAGCAACAGCTCAGAAGCAAACCTCCCGGACACAGGAGCTGGAGATCTCCGCCGGCCGCCGGCCGACACAGGAACACTGACCAACGGCTGGCTTCTTGCTGTGCTTTCCAGCCATGAATGTGTGAAAAAGGAATCTGCAAACCACTTCCACAGTTACGACCTATTTCTTTTTCTGCGCCCGCATTCCGCTGTGGTGGTTAAAATCAGGGATCACAACCCCCCTATAGTAAAAGTGTAAAACTGCAGAATAAAGAAAGTAACATGTTGCCTATCCCATTAATCAGTAACAGATGAATTCCACCCAGGGAAACCCACCCACAATTCTGTCCTGCGCAGGCCCAGAGGCCCCCTAACTCTATCCGCAGGTATTTTAATAGAGTCCTGGAAAGGGTTCTTAAGGACTCAATCCCCAGGGAAAGCAAGAACCTAAGAAAACATAAAAACTGTGTTCTTTAAAAACGTGAATGACCACCACCTTACACAAGGGATCACAGTTAACACTGTCATCAGTAACCAGACGTCACGTGTCTCCTGACACGATCACACATGATCACAGCGGACTTACATCTAAACCTGCAGAATCACCAAACAAATCCAAGTTGAGGGGCGCTTTACAAAAAAAGAAAATGTTTTGTGTTCTTCAAATTTTGAACGACAAAGATGGAGGAACTGTTTGCATTAAAGGAGAGGAGAGAGAACTAAATGCAATGTGTGATTCTGGGACTGGGTCCCAGCCTAGGGGAGGGGTGGGTGGTAAAAAGGCATTTTTTTTCTAGAAAAAAAATTAGTGGGGCAAATGACAAAATTTGAGTGTCTGTAGACTCAAATACTGTAGACAATAATACTTTCTCAGTGTTAATCTTTTAATTTCCTAATAATGATTAATGCCCTTGTTTTTAAGAAATACACATTAAAGTTCTTGGTGGTTAAAGGTACATCATATCTATAAACTTATTCTCAAATGTTTAAAAACACACAATGATACAGTAAATATGGAAAATTTTTAACATTTCAGGAGTCTGACTGAAGGCAAATAAAAAAATCTTTACACTATTTTTTCAAGTTTGCAACCTCAAGATAAAAGGTTTTTAAAAATAAATACAATATTAAAACATCAAAAACTCATTTAATTTTAATGTAAATGATAAAGAAAACCAAACTAGTCTTTTTGATATACTGAATAACATCCATTTTAAGATTATAGGATTGAAATCCAGAGACCTAAAATGTCATTATGATCTCTATACTTAAGGCTTCGGATATCAGGAAAAACTACAGCGTGGGAAGTAAGCAAATGCGGTTTGGAGTTAGCCCATAAAAAACAGTCACTGTTATTTAAGAGCTGTACTTTCACAAAAAATAAAACTTCTTTAGTGCCTTCTTATATGAAAAAGTTCAAGATTGTGCAATGTATAGTTCTGAAATGTTACTAGATATGCTTATGTTCACCAAAGTAAAGTAAATGTTCTTTCCTAGAACAACATTTAAGTCCGTAGAAGCTCCAAAAAACCAC
This sequence comes from Trachops cirrhosus, assembly GCA_028533065.1. NCBI lineage: Eukaryota > Metazoa > Chordata > Mammalia > Chiroptera > Phyllostomidae > Trachops > Trachops cirrhosus. The sequence continues at coordinate 15,666,576 of CM052547.1, read as the reverse complement.
AAGCAAAAGAGTGATTCTTAAAAAAAGACCCTGTGATCAGGCTTCCCAATAATATAATTTATAACACTTGGATGATAAAATTACAACATTTTCAGAGCAACTTTATACTAATTTATTTTCTAACGTATGTGCTTAACAAACTTTCAACAAAAAAAGAAAGAAGAAAACCATGAGATTATGATGAACACGTTAGACTTGATGGACTATCTGAAACATTCTGTGTGTCCCTTTCCAATCTCTTTTTTCTTTTTCTTTCTTTTTTTAAAAAAATACCTTGTTCTTTCTTTTTTAAAAAAATACCTTGTTACCAGATTCACTAGTACATATAAAATATCAAGAAATTAAATTAATAATGCATGTTTAAAACCTATATGAAGAAAATTATAAAAATTTACAACTAGGCATAAAAGAAGTCTTGACTATGAAGAGATACTAGCTTGTTTCTGGATAAAAGTCAAAATATCATACAAGATGCCATTATCCTCTACAGACTCAAAGCCCCAATAGGAAGGTTTGAATTTGACAATGTAACCCCCTTATAGTGGCTCTGAATTTCTGTTATTTAAGTGTCCATTTTAAAGACCAATAAAAGAAATGGATCCTCTTACCAAAAAATGTAACAGGTCATATACACATAAAATTTTACATAAAATGTCAGGATCCCCGCAGGGCCCCTGAAGCCCATTCAGATTATCCCTGTGCCCCAGATTCGTGAAGTGCGAATACTGGGCTCCTGTGTAGAAGAACAACTAGGCAGAAGAGCCAAGATGACTCTGAAACAGAGTGATCAGGAGGAATTTAACTGTACGTTATCAAAACAGATGAGCCTACCACAGTAACAGGGAATGGTGCTGGAAGAAGAACAGACATATGAATCGATTCCCAGGTTTCTGGCTTGCAGAAAGGGTGATGTCATTCACTGAGGCAGGGAACAGGAAAGAGGACCAGGGAGGGGTGGGATAGGGCAAGGTTTGCATTTAAGATCTGCTGAGTTTGAGATGACCATGAGATGCTCGAAAGATGATGATTAAGTCTCCAACTGGGCGAAAAGGTCCCAGAGGTCTGAGAACAGGCCTGGCCTGGAGATGTATGCTGAGTAGGTGGGAGTGGCCAAGATCACCAACGGAAGGGGAGAGATGAGGAGTCTAAGAGCGACCTTGAGATAGGCCAACTTTTATGGTTTCCTAAGTCTATAAAGAGGAAGATGAACCTTGCACAGAATTCTGAGGACTGACAAAAAAATAAATAAGAGACTCATTTGAAGAAAAGAGTAGTTAACGGTGTTAAACACAATTAAGAAAGTAAAGAAGACAGAAAATGACCACTGGATTTAGCAATATGAAAGTCATCAGTGACGAAGAGTCTATTTTGTTAGAAACACTAAAAAATATCACTCATTAAAACACAACCCCAGATATAAGACTTCTTATCTTTACTTCCACTCAGTAAGCTCATTTACATGCATTAAATATCATTAAGTTTCCAGGAGAGAATTTTGCAAACCAAAAAATTTATAAAATAGCTCACATACACACAGTTTTACATAGTATAAAACTTCCAATACAATGTGGATATCTAAGGCTCTCCAAGAAAATGAGCACAGGAAAATCTGGGACGAATGTCAGGAAACTACACAACAGTGGTGGGAGCACAACCCTTGAATCATTTAACTCCCTGGCAGCAGAAGCCATTTTTCCTGGAGACAAATCTACCGCCAGCAATGAAGACCCTGGGAATCTCTAGTATGAAGGATTAGCAGACTGGCCCGCGCACTGGAAAATACATTGCAAGGAACAATCCAGTACTCTCTCAGAAGGGATGAAATGACCTAATATCCCCCTGCCAGATCTAGAATGTAATAGAGATCGTAATCATAATAAAAAAGGACCTGTTTAATGATATGATATTACAATATAAACTTCTTTTTCTATGATTTGTTTTATATCAGTTGCTAAAGCAGTTCAAAATAAGAAAACTCCTTAGATTTGTAATATAGCATTTTAACCACTTAGAGTTTTCACTATCAAATGTTCCAGTATCAAATTCTCTATTGATACAAAAATCCTCCATTAAGCGCTTTCCTTCTAAGTTAGCTATTTATTTTGGGACATTACGTACATCAATAAAGACTTAAAATGTTAAACATTAATAGAAACTTAAAAGCCAAATATTTTAGACAGAAATTTCACAATGTTTTTTGTCAAATTATCTGGTTCCTGATTTAAAAATATTTGTTATAATCAGCCCTGGCAGGTGTGGCTCAAACGGTCACTGATTTGATTCCCATCAGGGCACATGCTTGGGTTGTGGGCCAGGTCCCCAGTAGAGGGCGCGCAAGAGGCAACCACACATTGATGTTTCCCTCTCTTTCTCCCTCCCCTCTTTCTATAAATAAATAAAACATTTTAAAAAACATTTGTTATAATCAGATATAAATTTGGTAGTATCTATAGGATTATTCCTATTATCTTGTAGGGACAAACTTTATTTCCAAGAATGTTTCTGAGAATGTCAACTTGTCTTTGAAGACTTCATCACAGTTCATAGGATCTCACTCTCCACTTTATAGAAAACAAAGTAGTTAAAACATAGATTTCTATATATTACTGAAGTGAAGGGGACAGGGCACCTGGAAAGCAACTTTTCAAAGTTCTGAAAGCAGTAAGGGTAATATGTACCAGATACTTACAAAGCAGATGGAAATTGACATGGTACTCGCTAAGCACACTATTGCCCCTTGTTTTAAAGATGATGTTATAATCTCTGTATTATAGTGTGGATAAAGAAATCAATTTATTACCAGCATTCCTTTCTTCCAAGCATATGTATAAAACGTCTTTTGACTTTGGACAGAGCAGCTGTCTGAGAGGAACATGGTCGTGGGTCTCCACTACAGACACCTGCTCTGCCATCGCCCAGCTCGGCCCCACCGCAGTGTGGAGCCGGCGGGTTCCCCGCAGCGCGCGGTTCTGCTCTGCGGCTGGAAGCTGCGCTGCGTGTGTCAACGGCATGTCGCTGTCGGCTCTTCTTGTGGTCTGATAAGCAAGGTGTAAGGCACTCCTTTTAAGTTCCTTTTTGACACTGTCTTCTCACGAACTTCAAGTTAGAAGGAAAGAAGCACCAACAGAAATTTCACAAGGAAAGAAAATTTACTTAAAAATAATTTCTTGACTGGATTTGTTTATGGCATATATTTTAAAAGAAGCCTTCCGACAGGTCACCACGTTCTTCCTCGGGCCGAGGGGACTGGCCCAGCACACGCTAAGGTGACGGGACAGAAAAAAGACCTAAAGCACACGCTCCTTAAAGTAACTACCGATGACATAACACTCGGCCTGAGGATTTTTAATTTTGCTTGTACATATCATCCGGGGCAATTAAGAGACTTGTTTTTAAAAATCTAGCCTTTGGGGCACATTAATGATGACTGCATACTAGATTCAAAAGTGTCCCTCAGTCTACACAGATCTGTCCGCATGGAATAGTAAGAGGTGTAAACACTAGGATAGTAAGGGAGGACTGGGTTCACAAATATATAGGTATAAAATAGCACATTCAGCACATTTTATGACCATCAAAAAGCTTGCTCTTTTCTAAAGTCATTATATTTTACAAACTCCCTCTTGACAAAAAGGCACAGAAAGATTTATAGCCATTAGAAAATTCTTCTGAAAAATCAGAGTTCTGAGTCTTGATTCTTCAACATACATGCCACAAATATTACACCAGTGAAGTCAGATAATCTGGGGCCATGAAAAAGGACCAATTCTGCTGAGACTGATTAAGTATTTATGTCATACCCTTTCTATAGCAGAGCTGGGAAAATACACACAAGATAAAATGTTTATACAATCGTAAGACCTGAAAGTCTACTGAGGTCCTTAAAAAGAGGAACAAGTGTTCACACACAGAAATGATGCCAATAACTCCTCATCCGAAGCCCGTCTCAGAGCCATTTTTCAGCTGTGGTCACGGATATACACTGAAACACCCAAACTCCCTCGCCCTGTCACCCACATGGGTGTGCTGACACACACCAAAGCCACACCCGTGAGCCGGCAGGCAAGCTCTGCGGGTGCGTCTGTCACCGGAATGTGCTCATCGTGAAACTGACTGACGCCCACTGCCGTCGGTGGGTGGAGGTGAAAAGCCCGATTGTGGTCTCCCCAGCTCACTGTGCTCGTAGCCTAACTGAAGTATTAGCCCTTCCACCACAGCAACGAACAGACACACCAGGACTCCTTTTCCTGGGGAACAGACAGGCCATGTGTTCCTTTGCCTCTGGGTCTTGCATCCGCTCCCAGCTACCTGGAGATGCTCACTCCATCTTCTCGTCCTTCAATTCAGGAGAGGCAAACTTCTCCTCCTCCGTTCTTTAAGTCTACGAGGCGTTCTCCCTCATGTGAGGCACATCTGAAGCTTTTTCTTCTAGGTCCCCATTGTGCCTTGTGCTTACTGCCAATGTACGACTCCAACTGTAACTGCAGTTGTCTTTTTTTCTTTTTTAAAGATTTTATTTACTTATCTTTAGAGAGAGGGGGAGGGAGGGAGAAAGGGAGAGAAACATTGCGAGAGATAATCAATTGGTTGCCTCTCGCATGCCCCCAACAGGGACCTGGCCCGCAATCCCAGGCATGTGCCCTGACTGGGAATTGAACCAGCGACCTTTCAGTTAGCAAGCCAGCACTCAATCCAGAGTCACACCAACCAGGGCTACAGTCATCCTCGTATCTATCTCCCTTCTCAACCATACCTTCTTTGAGGGCAGATGGTGAATTTTTACTTTTATTTCCCGAGCACCCAGCACAATGCCTGGCTATAAGAAAGCAAAATATTTATTGACTCACTAGAGTAAAACTGATGAAAATTAATGTCCTACATTCAATGCTCCATGAGTTTTCTTGTTTGTAAGAATTTCTATGCATTTATACTACACCGACAATCACACTCTAGGCTGGGCTGGGATTCAGACTCATAACCATAAACATAAAATTACTTCCTTCCTTAGGAGTGAGCAAAGGGCTATAAATCACTGGCAACAGGAACTTACACAATAATTTCTCTCTAAGGCCACAACTGCTATATTTTTAAAAGAATCCCATGATTTGCCAACTTTGCAGAAGCACAAAAGATTCAATCGTTTTAATCACCTCTATTCACTCCAATAAAATAAAAACTTTCTACTGTTTTCCCAACAGAAAACTGGAATGTATGATTAACCTCCAAACTGGCCATCCTGAAACGGTTCTGAAGACTTTCACTTCATTCATCCTCTGAATTACTTTACTCGATTTTGGATTCAAGTTAGCCACAATCGATGAACTTCTAGAAACAGGTGCCTTATAAAAGGCGTCATATTCTTGTTAAGACAAACGTTATATCTGCTGAATGCAGGAAATGGGCAAGATGAGATGAAGACAGAAGGGGGGGCTTACTGTGGAAAGACAGACAGACTGAAGTGCCTTACGCTGTGACGATTTACCGAAGGAGAAAACGGGGTACCAGGAAGACCTTCATTGTGACAGGAGGGACAGTGGCGCTTATTTTTCTAGCCTGTGAATGAACAGTGGTTAGTTCTTTGCCTCTTCCCATCTTTACTTGGCATGTGATCTGTACGAAAACTAGTCAATGGTTACACATCAAGCAGTTTAGAATCCAGCTGAAGATTTAAGATATAAATATACTACATATTAAATGATAAGAAGACAAGCTAAGATATATCACAATTCCATACATTTACTAATTGACAAAATAATAAATCCATGACAACAGGAAGTATAACAATAGGGACAGAAGAGAATACTGGGGACTACAGAGAATTGAGGATCAGGAGAAAAATATTAAGTAGGCACTATGGATCGAACTGCATCACCCCACAAGTGATGTTGAGGTCTTCACCCCCAGCACTTCAAGATGCCATATTATTTAGAAATGGGGTTGTGCAGACATAATTAATTAAGATGGTTATACTGGAGTAGGGTGGACACTTAATCCCAGCAACCACCAGAAGCTAAAGGAGGAAAGGAAGGGTCTCCCCCGCGTGGCTCAGAGGAAGCCGGGCTTTGCCCTCATCCTGATTTTGGACAGCTAGCCAACAAATGCCCACCGTCCTGAGCTCCCAGTTTGCGGTGCTGCCTTACAGCAGCTCTCGGAAACAATGAAGTGGGCGAGATGTGTCTGCTCCACAGGAAGTGACGCGAACGTGACAGGGCACAGTCACACGACATTATGCCCCTTCCCTGTGGGCTCGGCGAACTCCAGGGCGAGGCGAGGAGCCCAGACTATGGGGAGACGCCGGTTGGCCACTGAGAACCGCAGCAGCGGCCGGGAGGGCCTTCCCGCTCATTTCAGCTTCATCGTCACTGAAAATGGAGGATCCAAAACTGGAGGAGAACTGGAACGTCACCCAGCTATTCTCAACCACTCTCCTGCCATCAGAACACTGGCCGGCAGAGTCATTACTTTCTTGACGCACTCCTGTGTACGGCTTCCATGGAGCTGGCTCGACCTGACCGTTTTCTTCCCAATCTAGAAAGCATACAGGCACGCAAGCAAATGAAAGGGATGTTCACAGGTTAACTCTGAATCCATTCTAATTTATATGAAAAAGAAACAATTACTCTGTCATTAGAAACAAATTACCTGCAAGATACCTCCTGCCCCTCTGACAAGCCAGTTGAAAGAAGCTGCCCTATCACGACACCTCACGGGCCTTCACCCCACTTATTAGTCCCCCATTCATCTGGTCGCTTGTCTGTAATCTGTGCCCCTGCCTGGCACCCCCAGGACTGTACGGTCTGGTGGGAAGAGAAGGAAAGAGTCAATAATTGCAGCACAACATAGTATTGAAAATGCCAGGAATACATGGCAGACGGTGGGGTGAATGGTGATGGACAAGGGGAGACTCAAATCTAAGTGGGGAGACGGGCAGAAAGGGTCCCAGAGGAAGCGACAGCGAGGCTGAGACCTGAGAGATGAACTGGGAGAATAACTAAAAATACAATCTCTGACTCGATGGCCCTCATGAAGAAACACTATGAAAGCAAAGCAAAGTCGGAAGCAGATTTTCCAAAAATGTTCCTCCGCATCCAAGCCACACCTTTTAAATATTCTTGATGTCTTCTTAGAGCACCGCAGTAGCTTCTGAGAACTTGTGATGTAACTACAACGTAAATAAAGCAACCAAGGGCCCTAACCTTCTCTAAAATGGGAAGACTTACACAGCAGGCCCTTAAAAAATAACATTCTTTCATTCAATGTTGTATCATTATAATGCTGCTGAGATGCTGTAGGAACATAACTCTCGTCTGCATCAATTAGCCTAGGTGAAACTGATTTCACTACACACAGTTGTTTTCGAAGTCCAGAACATACCCACAATGTTAAGTGAGGACTCACTGTTCACGTGCTACACAAGTGCTTATCCTCCAGAAACAAAGAGCGATTTTTCCTGCACACTTCAGCTGCCATAGGTGCTGACTTATTTTTAAATCCAAGTAATTCTGGCTGTTTGCGGCATAATTTTTCACTTAAAAACACACTTTGATGTTCCTAATCTATCATTTCAACATTAAATCGATTTATAAAGGTAAAAATGTGGCTTTAATAATCCGCAGTTGTAGCTTCTGTGTCTCAGATGGTAATCGTCTCAAGAGAGACCACCATCAAAGCAGAGACCTGGAGGAGAAACGCACGGGGAAGAACGAGGACGCTCACGCCCTCCTCATTACAAGGCTGGAGCTCAGAGGCACATCGGCGGGGCGAATGTTTCGCCCTGTCCCTGCACGCACAGTGATCAGGTCAGTCTCTCAAAACGGGGGGCAAGGAGCTCAACGTTGCCAATTTTATCGTTGCTTCTTTGATTTATTAAATTTCTCTTTTATCTATTATTAACTGTAACAGGTGGTAACTAAGAAGGCTTATTTGTTGATGAAAGGATCATCTCCATAAATTCTTTTTAAATAGCAACCACCAGTGTGGCCACAATTGCTAAAATTCAGTGGAGAAAGGATAATCTTTTTGACAAATGTTGTTGGAATAATTACATATCCATGAGCAAAAAACCAACACTGATTCATACTTTGTACCACAGAAAAGAAGTAACTCAAAATGAATTACAGACCTAAACGTAAAACCTGAAACTATAAAACTTCTAGAAGAAAACATAGGAGGAAATTTTTGTGGCTTTGGGTTAGGCAAAGAGTTCGTAGGCAGACATCAAAAGCATAATTCACAGAAGAAAAAATGGTAAATTGGACTGCATCAAAATAAAAAATTTCGGCTCTGAAAGATAATGTTACAAAGACAAGTCACTGACTGGCTTCGAAAAACACCCACCCATGAAAGGACTTGTATCCAAACATATACGAAGAATTCTCAAAAATCAAAAATAGAAACCAAACAACCGGATAGAAAAAGGACAAAGGTAGAAACAGCTACTGCACCCAAGAACTTATATGGGGGGGGGAATCACTCATGAAATGTGCTCCACGTTACTAATGATTCAGAAAATGCGATTTACGCGCTCAGTGGGCTACCACCACCCACCTGCTAGCAGGGCTTTTACAACGACAGCACCGGGACGCAGAGAACTGGAGCTCTCGGACGCTGCGCTCTTAAAGTGCAAGATGGTGGAGTCGCTCTAGGAGATTTTGGCCGTTTCTTACGAAGTTGAACATACACTTACCACATGACCCCAAGTCACCACTTCTAGGCATCTGTCCAAGAAAAGGGAAAACTTACGTTCCACCAGTTTTCTATACAAATAGTTACGGCAGGTTCACGCCTAACTGCCCCTAAGTGAAAACACTTCAAACGTCTCTCAGCGGCTACACGGACACATAAACGGCGGTGTCTGTGCAGTGGAATACTGCTCTGTAGTGAAGGAGGAGCGATGCACACTGAAAAGGCCACCTCCTGTCTGTCCGATTTCACCTATGTGACACACGGAGAAGGGAAACTGCAGGGACAGAATGGGGCTCCGACGGCCGGAAGGGCAGGGCGGCAGAGCGGCACGGGGAGCCTTCAGGGAGGCGACACTTGTCCTGACCGCGGTTCTGACGGTGACACACCTCTGCCTGTGCTCGTCAGCCAACGACTGCACACAGACAGGGGAGGTGTTCCGTACAGAATAAAACAAGAATAAGACCTGCCCTAAAATATGAACAGTGCTCATCACCCGCGGTGGAACATCAGCCTGTGCTGGTCAAATCAACCAGCTGTACTCCAGGGAAGAAGACAGCAAGGTTACGGAGTCTAAACTCGGTTACGTACACCCCGTTCAAACACAGTCCACTGTCTCGGTCAAAGCCTTTAACATCGAGCCCTTTACAACCTCTACAGACTTTTATACTTTCCCATTCCATGCCACCATAAAAAATTTCTTACTGTTCTCAAAACAGCACTACTCAGTAGTACTCTGGCACTACTGCCAGATATATGGGAACAGAACAAAGCGTTTCCTGCAATGACAGAAATGCAACTTCCCACCAGAAGTTCACTACACGGAAGTTCGCTTCGGGAAAAGCTCACCACACCCTGAGCGCTACGGCAATCGCTCATTCCACGTCAGTATGCGCACTGGCCCAAAACAAACAGAAGGCTTGTTAGCGAAGAATTATTTCCAGAGGTCTGAATGGAAGGAGGAGGAAGCAGTCAATGAGACACTAAATATTTAATTCAAAACACTCATTAGATTTGGTTTGGTAGTCAAGACCTATGCCTTATAATTAATAAAACAGATTTTTGCCATAAGAATCTACACTGTGTTAACAGATAAATTCTGTAGAAGGCAGAGAGCAGAGAAACAATAGAACCAAGTAGAAAAACTCAATACCTACATGCAGAAATAATATAAGGCAAAAGAGAAGGTCTCTACATTACAAGTATAGTATTTCCCCTCATCTGTTCCAAAAGCCACAGTTGAGGCCTGAAATGGCTGACATTTTTTTCTATACCCACGCATCAATGATCAAGTTTAATTTATAATTAGGCACAGTAAAAGATTAACAGTGATAAAACAGAATAATTATAACATGCCATGATGAAAGTTATAGGAATGTGGTCTCTCTCAGAATATCTCACTGACCACGAGGAGATGTCCCAGGCGCAACGGAGCAGGGCAGTGCAAGATTTCATCACACTACTGAGAACAGCATGCCACTTAAAACTTGTAACTCGTTTACTTCTGAAAATTTTTCCATTTGATACTTTCAGACCACAGCTGGCTGTGGAAAAGGGGGCACTACTGTATAAGAAAATGCAGTTTAAATAACCAAATGAACCTATTATTTTAAAAAACTGACTTCACTAATGATACTAAAATAATGCTATTATCCTAATGCATGATACCCATCTTTTAGATATAACACGTTAAGAAAATACACTGCTTTTGGAGAAGCTTCAAGGTATCTGAAGACCAACCTCATTAGCTCATCATTTACAACTGTGTTTTCCAGCTTTCACCTTAGTTATTTATTCACGTAGGCGTGTACGTGTGCATGCATACAGAGCAGCAAAAGCCTTTCTTCCGAAGAAATGGGCCGTGAAAGTGCAACACGTGAGACAGGTGACAGGAGAGCAGAGCTGCTCTGGGAGGGGCAAGATGACCTAAGAGGCCTGACGGTCACGTCGCCACCAGCAAGGAAAACACGAGATCTGCAGGAGAACAAGACGAAAGATCGGGGTCGGGGAATCGGGGATCTGGGAGGGACTGCGTTTAATGTTCTATCAATCTCTTCCATGGCGCCTCCAAAGGTCTGCAAGCCACAGTTGAACAGCTTCATTTATCTTAGTCCCTCCCCAGGTTAAGGTGCAATGTAGGTCCCAGTTACACGCTCCACGTGAGACACTGAAGTACACGGAACAGCTGCCACGCCCCTTTTACTCGTTAGCACAGCATGCCACTTTGCAGAGCGGCAGGTGGGGTGCATCTATCGGCATCTGGTCCCTCTGAGTTAGTGGCTGTGTGGATCCAACTTGAGGGATGTAAGCAGCCAGTAAAACGTCTCATGCTGCAGTAGCATATCCAGAGTGAAAACTTACCAGAAGAACCTCAGGCAAACCTGAAGTACGGACCGAAGCACTCACTAGCATTGAAGAGGGCCACACCAACGTGATTCCTAGAGCTGGGGAGAGTCTGTACCTGATTTAGCTTCTGCTAACAGGAAAACGAACGAGGCTGCAGAGCAGAAAACCTCAGAAGTCCACACTCACTGATGTACAAGAGTGATTCTTCTATAGTAACAGGCAGTTCTACATACTTTTCTGAGTTCTTCCTTGCCAGCCCTTTGATGTGTTCTAGTTACACCTGTGATTTCCTGTCCCCACCTCTACCTGTTGAAATGCTATTTATCCTTTGAGATCTCGATTAAATGCCATGTACTCCACTATATCCTAGGTTAGAATTACTCCTCCACTTCCTTCTGTCTTCCTATAGGACTTTGTACAATGTGTCACTTCTTGTCTTATAGTAGGCCACACAGAAATCCTAATGAACTGAAAATGAATTTCTTACTCCTAAACTGTATTTTCACATTTTCTTCAGTAGATAAAATATGTAGGTTTTGTAGGAATTGAAGACCCATAAAACACAAAAATGGATTCACTGGTTATACGGCATGAGAGTTTCTAGTGAGGGTTCAATACAATATCCAAGAATGTATGTTCCACAGAAAAGTCGAATTTTTAAAAAGAATCCACTATAGCTTATCTCACTCCAAATGTGACAGTAGTAACATTTAAATTCATTCCAAAAATGTTTACTAAAACCTACTCTGTAAAAGCACTGTGCCAGGTACATAAGAATAAAAAACCAAATCAAGGCCAGCAGCTCTTCTCGCAGAAACTTCATATTCCACCGTCCAGTTACACGGCTCATTTATGGATTTCTCACCAATCTGCCCCTACGCACCTTGAACTTGCCCAGGAAACCTTTGCTGGTCCACTCCCACAGTTTGGCAGTTGTGCTAGTAATGCAGTCCCCTCTGGTTTCTTGTTTTCCAATGGTTAGCACAAAGGCACTGGGTGGGTCAGGGGCTGTCACTTGTCCCCAGTGATCTGTTTCTGTACTAACAGATATTTTAGCAGGACGCATGGCTGCAGTGAATGAAAACATTTCTCAGCTTCCACTGCTGCTAAACGTGGCCCCATGACTGAGTTCTGACTGATGAGGTTTAAGTGTCCCTTGGTGGCTTCTGGGAACCTTCCGTGGTGCCTTGCCTCACCTCGCCTTTCATTCTTTACCTCCTCCTCGATCCTGTGGCTTGAACTCAGATGCTAACTGGGACCCAACAAGGGAGATCAGACCCTGTGGATGGTGGAGGTGCCCTGCAAGGAGTTTATCCCAAAATGCCCATGCCCTAATCCCTGGAACTTGTGAGTACATTACACAGTCAAAAGGAAATTTGCAGATGTAATTAAGACTACAGATCTTAAAACAGGAAGAATATCCTGAAATATGCAGATGTGTACAATCTAATTACATGAGCCTTTAAGAGCAGATAATTTTCTCTGGCTAGAGCCAGAGAGATGTGGCAAAAACAAACAAAAAAAAAACCCAGAGAGATTCCAAGCCTGAGAAGCACGTGCTGTGCCCCTGGGCTCTGACGTGTAGGAGCCCATGCAGAAGGACCAGAGAGAGACTTCCAGAGCTAAGAGTAGCCCGAGCTGAGCGCCAGGCACCTGGGACCGCAGTTCTACCTCAGTACTGCTACTCTGGAGTGCACTGCGAGCCCCTCGAGGTTAACACACTGCGTCTCGGGCATGCGCTGGGCTCCTTTCCAGAGCTGCGTCCAAACACACGGCTTTACCAATTTTACTGAATAAATCCAATGATATTTTGTTACAGAAATACCTTTCAACATAGGTGATTATACACACACACACAGAAACATATATACACAAGAAAATTCTTATAAAACTCCACATGCTACAGACTGTTCTTATTGAAACACATACACATATAACTGAACAGAAAATTATCTGGAAGGTTAAATACCAAGGTATTACTCAAAAGACTACTTGGAAGTGGGCACTGTGGTTGTCTTCAAGCACTGTCTATTATTTTCTGTAATGAATTGTGTTGCTTTTGTTTTTTAACTGAACTATTTCTGCATAATCATTTACTCTACAAATATCGTTTGTGCCAGGCATTGTTACAGGTTCCTGGAATACCCTTGTGAATAATACAAAGATCCCTGTCCCTCTGGTGCTTACAAATGATGCAAAGAGAAACATTTATAGTGGAAATTTTTGCTTTCCACCCACTCGTTTTATCTTTTTGTGTACCTTTCCAGAGTTTTTGCATGTAAATAAGGAAAAATGCAAATATATATTTATCCCCTTACATATACGAATCACATAATACACATACTATTCTGCGCCTTGCTTTTTCCACACAAATGTCTTGCTTGGAGAGCTATCAGTACCCTTACTCTCTTTTTTTTTGAAGATTTTATTTACTTATTTTAAACAGAGGGGAAGGGAGGGAAAGAAATATCAATGTGTGGTTGTCTCTCATGAGCCCCCTACTGGGGACCAGGCTTGCAGCCCAGGCATGTGCCCTGACTGGGAATCAAACCGGTGTCCCTTTGGGTTCGCAGGCTGCCACTCAACCCACTTAGCCACACCAGCCAGGGTTTTTTTTTTCCACAGCTGCACACTATCTATTGTATCAGTGTATCCTATTTACTTAAATAAGTCAATTGGCAGATATTTGAACTGTTTCTACAACTATTTGCTATTATATAAAAAACACTGCCAAAATAAACTTGTACACTGTCGTTTTGCACAAAGGCAGGTATGACTGACTACTGGGTCGTGGATCTGGAATTTGGATGAATATTGTCGCATTGTTCCATTGTTCTTCATACGGGATGTATCAATTTACGCTCCCCCCTTCCCCCCATCAAGTTGGAGAGTATCTATTTCCACATGGCCACATATAACCATATTGTTCTGATCTGATAGGAGAAAAAATGGCATTTCGGTGTAGTTTTAGGTTGTATTTTTCTTATTAGAGTGAAATTGAGCATTTTAAATATATTTAAGGGCCACTTGATACCTTTTCATGCAACTTTAGAAATTCTGAACTTTTTGTGAACACAGCATTTTTAGGCAAACTGGTTACTACCTGCAGGGTGTTTGTCTTCGGGCAGCTGTGGGCCTGGCTTTTTTTCTCTTTTGAGAAAATGCCAGGGAAGTGTATAGCCAGGATTAGACTGTGGGGACAAAAACTGAGTCCTATTAGTTCCCCTCAGCCTAGCACAGGGCCTGGTGCACCTGAGGTATGCAATAAAATGTTTGCTTAAAAAAAAAAAGGCAGCTAAAGGATGTTTTCTTTGGAAGTTTATAGCGCAACAGCACCACCAAGGGGGAGCTTTAGCTAAAGCATCTCTCCCACCCCCCCACCAAATTTCCTCCACCACATCTCCAAGCCACGGCACATACATTAAATCAAAGTGGAGACAGCTTGACTGTTGTATAAATGCCACTTCCAAACAATCTCTGAGCTCCACCCTCCAAATTCAATGCTGCCCCTCACCTCTCTTGTATGGAGGTGGGTCTGCCGTTGTCAAGGTGAACATCCGGGCACTCACTCTGCCGCAGGTAACACAGCCCCACATTTTCTCAGCCCAAAGACTAGATCTGGCCAATATCAACCACTCAACCAGCAAGTACCGCAACACGGGCATTCGCAGGGCAGAACTCCGCCCACTTATTGAGGGTAAAGACACCCTTACTGGAAAGGGGGCATCTCCTTCTGAACAAAAGAAACTGAATATAGGCAGAGGTCAGGAAAGAGAACTTTTATGTCACATGTAAATTAAACCAAAGAAAGAAAAATGCAAAGACAGCATTTGAATAGATTTGGCTGAATTTTCTATTTTGAATAGAAATCTAGACATTTATCTTAAGCCTAGACTTTTAGAATGAATGTAACTGTTAATCTTCCCACTGTAATGGGTATTAATTTATGACATAATTCAGCAGTCTTTTGACCATCTTGTGGCAGCTAGTATGCAAAGATGGCCACAAATGGGCCAAGCCTCCCAGTGTTTCTGTCCTCTTGTGGTCCCTTCCTCTTGAACCTGGGCTGGTCCTGTGACCTCCAGTAAAATGTGGTGAGAGCAACTTCTGGAATAGCTGAACTAGGTCATAAGAAACCTTACAGTTTCTGTCACTCTTGGAAGCCCCTCTTGGGAATATCCCTCCTGGGAACTTGTGAGAAGATCAAGCTTCATAAACAAGTTGCATGAAAAAAAAATGAGGGGCTCCAGTCAAGGCCTCAACAGACCTCCCAGCTGACAGCTGACATCGCCGCCAGCCCTGAGCCTGGGTCCTACTGTTCATCCAGTCCCGCTGCTGTCCCACTCAAGCACGTAAGACCCCAAAGGAGCACTCTCCAGTAAGCGATCGGTCCACAGCACGGCGAGGGAGCACTATGAACTGCTGGTTTAAGCCACTGAGTTTGGGGAGGTTTGTTACACAGCAATCCACAACCAGAACAAATGTTCCATAGCCACACCCAGGCAAGATGAGCAACAACCTTCCAAGGCAATTTAGCACAGTAACATGCCCATCCTATGACTTCTGAAGATAAAGGCCGTGCGCTCGTATAGGGAATAAACATGATTTATATATTCTGTATATCCCCTTTCTCTTCCAATCTCTGATAACTATGTTCTCAATAAATATTTATTAAATGGAAGCATGAATAATACAAACACAGCAAGCTATTGATTACATGATGGAAGGAAGTAAGGGTATAATTAATTCAGAAACAGCAGATATTTAAAGCACATGCAGTGGCCTGCGTGACACAGACACACTCACATCCGGTACGTCTCCCAGTCCTCTCAGCAGACACCAGGGCAGTTGTCCTGAGACTTTACGCAGAGAGGACCCCGAAGAACTTTCTAATATATGAGTTATGCCTGTAACATTAACTACAGAAGAAGTAAAACCGGGAACACCTAAAATACCTATTAATTTATTTAAACATAGTAATGAGCATTTAACAGAAAATAACTTGAGTCTAAAATGAAACAAAATGTGTCTGACAAGCAGCACTATGTTCTGTCTCTGCGAATCGTTTCACTGTCTGACTAACAGGAAACAGACCCCCATTCCCGCGTCTTCAGCCGACCTTGTTTTAGTGGAAGCGTGTGAAGAAAATGTGGCCCGCACTGTGCGTACTCGGGAAAGGGGGGAGGGTATTCCGACGCCCGCTGCAGAATACTGCAGGTCCCCTCTGACAGCACAGTGCAACTCCACTGGTAACTTCTCAGACTAGTAAAACGTGGACTCAGAAACAATGGCAACAACCTTTTTGTTTGTTGCATTAAGATCCACTGGCCTATTTTGTACTTCTGATGAATCTTTTCACCCATGCCTAATTGTGCAACTTCATGCTTTGGTCACTTGAAAAATACTGGTTTTTCTGAATTACAAAAATGTTCCAAATGTTGACACATTTCATCACACACTATCCAAAAAATTTAACACTTATGCATGTCTTCATCAAACTCATCACAGAAGTCTTTAATTATTGGAAAGCTGTCAAACTCATGATGTCAATAGGAGGTTTTTAAAATTCTAATTTTTGCTTGTAAGTTGCAATTTTACTCTTGGCAACAAACACTAACTATTGTTTTCTTTGAAGAGACGGGCTCACGCTATTTTCAAGAACATGTCTGCTAAGTCGAAACAGCCACAGGTCACCACTCTTCCATTCACATGAAGAAAAAGTGGCCAGTTTGGCCTGTGAAAACCACACAGATGCTTTTCCTCAAGACAGTCCCTGCAGTTTAATGTGCAGGAGAAGTGATTTCTACGGACTTCCAATTTTATCACACAAAACAGTCAAGACTTGTTCAAAGGTAAAGATTTACTACAACTAATCGTTTTGACAGTTTCATCAAGAACATTTTTAATGAAAGTGGATTTTTTCCACTGCAGGTGTACGGTTGTAGAAAATACACTGAGGACGAGGACAGTTTGGTGCCACCGCCTGGCCTTCTGCTAAGACACCAGCAGTTTCGCCCCAAGTCTGCTTTCCCAGCGCTGGCTCAATTGTCGGCACCGAGAAAACGACATGTGACGTCTCACTGCAAAGGCAGAGCATGCTCCGTGAAGCCTCTGTGGTCCACGGCCACACTCAGAGAGCCTCTGCAGCGTGTGACGCGAGAAAGAAGACTGTGAGAACTCCACCAGGGGCGTCCAACCTACTGGTGTCTCTGGGCCACCGTGGAAGAACAGGAGTTGTCTTGAGCCACATATTAAATACACAAACACTAACGAAAACTGATAAGCAAAAAAAAAAAAAAAAGGTTTTAAGCAAATGCACAATTTTGTGTTGGGGGCCGCATTCACAGCCATCCTGGGCCGCACACAGCCCGCAGGTCGCGGGCTGGACCCCTGGAGTCCACACACTGCACATTCCCCTCGCTCATCACTGAGAATTTGAGTTTCAAGTGGCCGCCATCTGTTTATCCATTTTCCACTATTTATCAAAGTCAGGCTGGCCGTAAAGAGAAGACACTTCCAGGCAAAGATCACAATTAGATTCCAATTTCAGCTGCTCTGACCCTGAATAAGTTTCACGGTCTCTCTGAGCCTCAGTATTTTCATCTAAAACCAGAAATTCTCTACCTCCAACAGGGCTACAGTCAGAATGAAGGAAACTGCCTGCACATGACAATGACTAGTGCTGCGAGTGTCACAGTCACGCCCGAGCCGAGCTGGGTTCTCAGCGACTCAGGACCAACGAGATGCTAACATCCACATTTGGGATGATATTTGCAACATTAACTTCATTTTTCTCTCTACAACTTGTGGAAGGACCAAATCATAACAACTTATCCATCTACATAACACAGTTTTGATAGATGGAATGATGTCAGAAATTGCTTCAAAATAACCCAGACTGGGCAGGAAGAGGTGGAGATACAAACAAAATAAAGTTGGGCATGAACT
>CM052547.1:15574785-15648100 GCA_028533065.1 Trachops cirrhosus | reverse complement strand
CACTCGGACTTAACATGACGACTCTGGGCTTCGGTATCTCCACACGCAAGTGTGCAAGCTCGTCTCAGATGCTCTTTAACTGCCCTTCCAAACCTACAATTTATGATTTGTGTTTAAAACAAAAACATTCTGGTTACGCCAAAGCCACAAAGGAACATCTTTAAGGGCTGCATAAGGACGCTGACACTGGAGCAGGAGAGGCACTAGGACGCGCAGACAAAGCAGAGACCGGGAGGCCATTCAGTCCTTTACTCCTTCTAGGGTACGTCAACCCACCGCACTGCAAGGGCGGCGTAAAACCGAGAGCAGTGTCAACTGGCTTCCGTAACGACAGTGACATGTTTTTCCAACTGGCCACGGAAGCGCACAACCAGGTAAAGACAATTCCCCACGGGCCCTTCGTGCTGCTACACATCTTGCGAGCAGAGGCACTCACAGCTCTGAGCTCTGAACTATATTTTCACGAGCGCTGCAGAGTGAACACAGGGGGCAGAGACAGCGTCTCCTCCTAGGGCAGAGGGCAGTTTGCTCTCCAATTCAGCAAAGACGTCTCAATGCGAAACAAAGGGTGGGCAGGTTTGCTTCGAGTCTACTCTGAGCGACTGGGGTTTCCTAAACTCGGGCTCCTCTCCTGTAACAGGACCCACTGCGCGCGCAGGCACTGGTCTCCTCACGCTGCCTGGTGGGCGTGAGGAACCACCGAAGAAAACGATGACACGCTGGCTCCTACCGACGCTGCGAGTAATAAACACACCTTTGTCTCTGACCCAGAAGTCTGAGTCTCTACCAGGACCCACAGACTGTGGCAGTCTGATTTGTTAGCTTGAAAGTAGGGTAAAAATCTCAGGTCCTTCACAGTCGTCGACATGAATGGAGCTTAATAATTCATGGCCATCTCTGTATAGTTAGAAATGTTCTACTGGAAACTTAAATTTTCAACTGGCAGCTGTCTTCAACTGGGAGCTAAATGCTCTTTACATAATTTCTTAAGAAAAACACTAAACTAAAAAGCAAGTCATGTCAGGTTTCTCTAAAAAAATTTTTTTTAGCTACCTTCAAAGTACCACTGGCTGTAGGAAGTGCAGGAAGCCAGATTTTTAAGGCAAAACATTCCTCCTTCCTTTCTTGGCTACTGCTCCTCCAAGATCAAACACGGATCAGCAAAGACCAAAGGAAACTGAAACTTCTTTACTGCCTGTGCATTCAGCAAAAACAAGTTAATTCTAGCTTTAAAAAAATGAATCATATACGTTTAATAGAAGCACTTACATTGCAAAACCGTTGCTCAGACCTCCTACCAATCTAAAATAAAACATGCTATTATTATTAACAACTCTTATTCTATATTCACTGAGGTCTTCATTCAGGGAAATGTTTGGGAAATATAGGCAAATCGATGATCCTTTTGGCAAGGGATCAGTATCTAGGAATATTAACATCAAGAAGTATTTTGTAGAGATGTTATCCGGGTTTATTTTTAGATTAAATTATTTCAAAAACGTTATAAATCTATAATAGAAAAGAAACAGAGCTGCGAAAGACTTTACAAGCCATTGTTAACTCTTGCAACACTCACATAAAATAAGTACCATACATCGTTTTAGGGATGGAAAACAGACATTAACTCACCAAGATTTTGGGAAGAGACTAAACTGTTTATTTGTTACAATGCTTAATGTCAGATAATCCCTTCCCTGGGAAACAAGTTCATGACTATAATGATATTAGATAATGAGGTTGAAATGAAAGTGTTAAAAAAGTAAAAGCAACATGACTGCAACTAACACTTAATTTCTAGATATAATGAATGAGGTTAGTCTCAAATTTGAATGTAAAAAATCTCAAATTAAAGAATGCTTCACAGTGGTAGACATACAGCAAAAGTCCAGTAAGAATTCACTGAATTTCTAAAATACTAACATCAAGCATTAGATGTAAGACAGATGTTAGAGTTCGGGGCTAAAAGAGATATAGTTCTTGTCCTCTTTTCCATGTTCATCTCCCAGGAAAATATCTGTACACCGTGTAGTGTAACACCTGAACACACCCACAGCTTTGTCAGTTAGCCAGTTTCAGGTGGGGGAGGGGGCGGGGGAGCCGTTCAGACTCCCCTACTGCAACTGCAGGTGCTTCCCTTGGAATGAGGGGCAGGGGCAATGGCCATGGGCTCGGCCCCCTTAGACCGTATGGAACCACCCCTTCGAGAAAACCCTCAGGAGCTAAAGCCCACGGTCCCACGGCAGATGAGTTACTCTTGGAAGGAAAGTTCTGCCGTTCCTGCTTTGACAGCGCGGCGGCTTTTAGCCTGGACAAGCCTGGAACAGCCACTTGCCGTGAAACAGCAGCGCCCGAAACGGAATAAGCCTCCAGCCTTTTATCCGTTTTAAATGTAGCAAAACAGAGACAAGTGGTGAGACAACACTTGTATGAATTTATCATTAAATGGACCTTATTTTTAACATAAGAAAGTATTCCTCAAATATCATAACCAAGAGAAATAACCAGGTATCTTACCATATTACATATTTGAATATTTTATATCATGTAACATAAATTTATCCCAACTACAAACAGGTCATTTTGCTTCTTGCTATTTTCTTGTCTGTTCTCACTTTAATATATTATTTGGTTAAAAAAAACCCAAAAACTCAACACATAGAAACTTAATTCAGTGGCGACAGAAGTAAGGAAGCCTGAAGAGGTAGGCTAACACTAGAAAGTATTATTAAAAACAAACTGTCTATCTTTCTTTGATTCCATGGACCATTCTAAAAGAGATACAGGGTCCGGCACAAACAATGCCCCCTCTTTATTACAAAAACTTTTATTACAAAATTCTAAGCATGTAATTCTGTAACATAACAATATCACACTCAAGCATAGCATATGACATTTTAGGTGAAATGTTCAAATTAAACATATAAATTATTACACCCGTATTATCACCCTACCAACTACACTCGAGCAGGCCTTACTACTGCCAGACCCTGTATATCTGTCCTAAATAGAGGTGCTAACTACCCAGAGTGAAATAATAAACCTATGTTTTTGTAGTCTTCAGAAAAATGCTGGGTGACTAAAATGTGTCTCATTACATGTGCAGAGCAGAACAAGGATGCTTTCAAAGAACTGGCAGCTTGGGGCAAGCAAGGTGCACAGCCGTGACCCTGGTTAAAATCTAAAGCATACGTCTTCACTAGTGGTGGCTGTTAAAGCTAGAAAAGGTGAAAGCACAGATCGTGGATTGTGCCCTGACCAGTGTGGCTCAGTTGGCTGGGCACAGTCCCGCAAAGCAAAAGGTCACAGGTTTGATTACTGGTCAGAGCACATGTCTGGGTTGCAGGTCCGGCCCGATCAGGGAGCACACAAGAGCCAATGGGTCGATGTTCTCTCTCTCTCGTTCTCCCCCACTCCCCTCTCTCTAAAAATAAATAAATAAATCTTCTAAATAATTTTTAAAAATTAATCATGGATTAAAGAATTTTTAAATTCTTAAATTACATAATTGGATTTTACCAAAAAAACACTACACTTATAAAGTTTCATTAAAAATCTGTTTTATATTATTTTATTCTCAAGAAGTGTGAAAAACCAGGAGGCTTCCAATAATGTCTTACATTGTTATCAACTTCACTAGCTGCAAAAAGTAGCAGGTATCTGCGAAATACAGCCAGAGATGAATCAACTTACGTGAAGTCTCAGAATCACGGGTCTGGAACTAAGCTGAAGAGCCCAGTGGCCAGCCCATCTTAGAAGAATAAATCACTAAGTAGTTTATTTATTAAAAGTCTGTTGTGTGCCGAGAGCCACTCTGGAAAGCAACGTAGCAATGTAAGACAAGTCTCCTATCTCCAGTGATTGCCACTTTGCTTAAACAAGACTTGCGACTTCAGGCCAGTGTGTCACAAGGTCAAGCAAGATTCTGACGCTCTCTCTCACGTCCACCCCCGAGAGAAACCAGGTCACCACAGCCACATTCCCTCACACGGGACTTTCTCCTTTCCTGGCCCGTCCTGCTGCTCCCGCCCCAGGAGCCGGCCCTGCGCCAGAATGACAGAGCCCCAGGGGCTGCCACAAAGAGGTGAGTGGGTCCGCTGGGTTCTTTCTCCTCCTGGTCTGAGTAGGAAAATAGGATGTGACTGTGATGGCAGCAGCTGGGTCTGAAGTCAGAAGGCCTAGGAGCTGGGGGTGGGGGCTTCACCACTGCTGGTTCACAACAAAACGGAACAGAGAGGTGGAACTGGTGGGAAACCCTGCAAAAGAAGAGGTGACACCAGGAACTGGCTCAGCCTTTTTCCAACTCCAGACCACATCTCTCCGGACACGGGAGTGCAGGCCGGAACCGCAGGGCCTGCGGCGGTGCAGTCAGGACGGAGCGGCAGGCGCAAGGCAAGTAGTGACTGCAGATGCGAGCGGAGGGCGGGCCCAGAGCACGTTGCTCGGAGGCCGGTTCCCCGCCTCAGCACCACTGACCCTGCGCTGGGCCACTCTTTGTTGTCCTGGGCGCGTCATAGGATATCTAGGAATGTCCCTGGCCTCTACCTGCTAGACGTCTGCAGCAACCTCCTCCCCTGCTGTAGAAAAACAACCTTACTCCAGACATCACCAACGCCCTCTAGAGACAAAAGCACCACAGCTGAGAGCTCCTGCTCTCAGCAGGTTGAATTTTAACCTGCTAGCAAAGGGAAGCCGTTGAATGATTTTAAGTGTAGGGAGCAGTAAGATCAGGTATGTTTTTCAGAAGAGTGTGAGAGTGTGGAGGTCGACTGTGGAGGGCCATGTAGGGAGGGAAAAGGGCCACAGAGACAAATGGCGTAGTTTAGGTGACGTGAACCAAGGCGGCAACAGGAGAGACAGAAAAGTGAGTGTGAATGCAAGTCACAATGGTAGCGTTAGAGAGAATCCCTGGGCACAATTAGATATGGAATTGAGGAGAAAGTAGAAATGGTAGAAGATTACTTGGTTTCTGGCTTGGCAATTTAGGTAGCTGCGGTAATAAACAATGGCCACTGCTTAGGAGAGGAAATTTAAACGGAAGAGCAAGTTTAAAAATGAGTATAGTTTTAAACAGAATAGAAGTGTGAGGTAAGCGTGGGGCACCCAGGCAGTGAGGTCAGCAGAGGTCGGGTTCAGCGAGCCAGCACTTGCAGTGCACATCACGTGCCAGGCCCTCTACGAGCATTAACACGCGTACTCCTCGCCACATCCATGCAGATGAGACAGCAGCCACGGGCACCCAGCCTCACAGAGGGGAAAACTGCTGCACAGAGAGGTAAAGCAACTTCTCTAAGGTGCCACAGCTAGTACGTTTTAAAGCTGGAATCGCAAACCTACTCTGTGCTCTGATCACTATACCACACTGCCTGCCTCCAAAAACAAAGGATCAGGATTATAAATGCAGATCTGGGTGGTTTCTCATATATGAGTGCAGAGCAGGTGAAGTCACAGGCATATATGGGAACTCCCAGGGAAAACGGGCAGAAAGAAAAGAAAACCATTTAGGATAAAGAACACCATCTAGGGTCTGGTAAGCCAAATGTGAGGGAGGAGCCAGAGGAAGGAGCCAGTGGGGGAGAACAGGAGAGGCAACAGGAGAAGCCCTAAGGGCAGGAAGTACTGATATCCCCGTAACCCACACCAATCCCTCACATACAGTCTACTTTTTATAAATGCTTTTAATTGAATTAATAGGCCTAGTCGCAAACAATGATTTCAAATATCCATGCTTAGAGCATATTCAAAGTCTTCATAGATGAGAAACACTGAAATCCTGTTTGTGACTTTTCTAGAAGACATGTTGTCATTAAATATGAAACAGTAGCTCAGACACCATATGAAATCATTCCTTACATTTATGTCTAGCTAAGGAGGTTTTTAAAGGCTTTATTCATATCCTATTTTCATGGCAATGAAATATGTCACTCTGTTTTGCATTGTTAAAGATCACGTGGTTTTGCAACTGACAGATACAAAACTGCACAGTCCCTTCCTAAAGAGGATCTGGAAAACATGTATATGAAAACTGATTACTTGAAGGAGTCACTAGAGCATCTGGCGAACCCTGCGTTGTAAATCTTCTGTGCATCTAAACCGCGTTTGCCTTGCACTCCTTATTATCCTTTACAATTCTATACCCTAAACACAAACTGTGAAACGAGTTCCCTCAAGACACAAAAAAGCTGGGCCCCATTTCCAATTTGAGACAAGTGTTTTCTAAGGGAATAAATCTTGATTTCTAGGCCCGAATTCAAAGTGCTTCCCAACCCTCAATAAATCATTTGGGGATCTTGTTAAAATGAAGACTCAGATGCAGCAGGTTTCGTGAAGCTGGGACGACCCTCTGCATTTCTAACGAGAAGTCACCCTCCTGGATGGTGGGGACACTCCGGTCCACACTGGCTGCTCAACTGTGGGCCCTGGCCCAGAGGCACTGGCAGCACCTGGGGACGTATCGGAACTGCACACCCCTCGGCGTGACAAACAGCCTGCTCCTGTCATCTCTGCTGAAACTGATCACTCTAGAAGTTTCCATTAAATTATTTCTTTTCAAATCCATTTACGATTCATTCATTCACATTTTCTTTTGCTGTTGTTGCTGTTACTGAACAGTAGACCTTCTTTCCTTTGTCGCTGCATCGTCCTAAACTGTGGCTCTGACAGTGAAGGCCCTCCATGAGGAGGCCCAGCTGGCTGGTCGCGGTTTCTCTCCTGTAACCCTGCACAGACGCACGACGTGCCGACGGGATGGGTCAGGTTCTCTTCTGAAGGAAACCACCTCCCTCACCACACCCCCTCCTGGTTGGTTTGCTGCGGTGGACGCCTTCCTCTCTCAGGCGAGTCCCTCCAGCCGCTCTCTATCTACCTCGCCTAATTTCTCAACTAGACGGGAGCTCACTATTCTCTGAACCAACCACTCGCCCTCACCACAGGAGGTCATTCTGCATTTATGACGTTCTGCTGTATATTGTACGTGTTTGGCCTTGTCACATCTCTGCTACTGAAGTACAAGCTCCTTGAGGGCAGACATTGTTATAACGAATTTTGATGCTCCCTGTTTAACACAGTTCTTTATTAATATAGTATTAAATAAAGCTCCGTTAAAATGAAGTAAAGCACTACTCCTTACTGATGATGTGATCAAAATATTCCCAAATCAGAATCTAAATTATGTTTTTTATTTCTCCAAGTATGATTGGTTTTCTACTTCATCATCACATACAGAAAACTGCACACAGTGCTTTATTTGCACTTTTTCTAGCTCTTATACCTAGAATTTTTATTTAATCCTGACTGATACATTTTATAAGAACTTAAGTTCTGAACCAGTTCATCTGGCACTTTCATATGGAACAGGCCAAATGTTCATAAATCAGTTGAGGAAAATTAATTTATAACGAAATCTTCACAAAACCATGATAAAACTCCACATACACACAGAGAAAAACAGACCACAAAGCAGCACAGGTATCACTAAGTCTGTCACGCAGAAATAAAGCGTGGCGACAAAGGCTAAGTTTCAGAAACACCTGGCAGAACCCGGGGTGGGAGGAGCCACTGCGTTTACTCTGGATTATGAAGTGAGCATTGGTCTGAAGTCACTCAAGTGAACGGTCTTCTAAGTTCAAACCCCAGGCCTAGACTGTATGCTAATTATTATTAATATATTGCAATGTTTTAAGGTATTATAAAGTATTATAATGTCTTAATACATTATGTTGGATTATTTTAGTTTAATTTAGCAAAAAATATCCTCTGCTATCTTCTGAGTACAAATAAACAGACAAAGACCGTAAGTTAATTCTGAGTGATTGCTAAGAATGAGCCTGGGTCAATAAATGTCTCTAACCAGGCTACCAAGGGTAAGATTAGAGTTTCAAGTAATGTGGGTTGTGATCACCACCAACGACTGGAACATAAAAACTAGTCATCAAAACTGCATTGCCCGAAAAGCAAGAATGAAGGAAACCATCTGACTTGACGGACATCTAACCAATGTCCTACTTGAGAGCCACTAGTACCATACCGAGCGTCCTACCTGAAGATCAGAAAGTACCCACATATGTTACAAATCTCTGCAAAAGATATTCATTCATCATTTGTTAATCAGCTTTCCGACCCGTAAAGAGCCTGTCTTTGGCCAAGGGGGAGGGGAGACAGAGGAATTTCTGGTGATGTTGTGGCAGGCAGAAAAAGGCTCCCCCCAAAACATCTACCTCCTAATGCCCTGAACCTGTGACCGTGTTACCTTACAGGGCAAAGGGGCTTTGCAGTCATCATTCAGTTAAGGACCTTGAGATGGGTAGGCTGGCATGGATTATCTGCGTGGGGCCAAGGCAATCACACGGATCCTCACAGTGCAAGAGGGAACGAGAAGAGGAGGTGTGAGGAGGTGTGAGGGGGTGTGAGGAGGTGTGAGGAGGATGCAAGGACCTGCTGCTGCTGGCTTGGGAAATGGAGGAGGGGCCATGAGCCCAGAAATGCAGCCAGCTCCCAGCAGCTGGAAAGGCAAGGACGCAGATTCTGTCCAGAGTGCCCAGAAAGGGTGGAAGCCTGCTGATGCCCTGATGTCAGCCTGGTGAGACCCCTGTTGAACTTCTAACCCACAGAACTACATACTACATGTGTTCTTTTAAGTCACTAACTTGTGGCAGCAATAGAAAACTAATATGGTATAAAAAGAAACTAATATAATACAAAAACTAATACAGTATAACTAATATGCTATAGAAAGAATTCTCCAAAACAAACACAAGTAACTCCTCAGCAGGGTAGTACAATGTTCTATAAAATGCTCAACAACTATGTTAATTAAAACTTAGGTTGTATTACTAAGAAATATACCTGTTACTCTGTAAGAATCTAATATGCAAAGCTTAAAACCAGATCTATAAAAATATTAAAAGAAAATACAATTAATTTTGATTGAAAAGTTCGGCTAGAAAGCAAAGGAGAACAAGGTCTTTTCAACCAAAGGAGGTGATACAAATTAGGTAGGAAACGTGACACTCCTTGCAGATAACCTTTAAAAGGGACCACCGTGATATCCTTGTCAATGGGTCAGTCAGGGGGCAAAAGGCAGGGTCTCTCCCCGAGCCCGCGCTTACCTGATGATCCTCTGGGCCGCGTACTGGTGGAGAGCGCGGAACTGCGCCGACATGTTCGCCAGGGCGGCCAAGCAGTTGGTGTGGAGGTACTTGTCCTGCCAGAGAACAGCGAGTTGAAGGCATTCATCAAGTCTCCTCCACATTTTAAACACGGTTCATTAGAAGCAAATGTAAACTCGATTGTCATTGATTTCTGAAAGCTCAGGTCCCTTTTCTGATTCCAAAAGTTGATAAAGCCCTGAAAGTTCAAATATTTTTCACCACCCATTTGGAAGCAAAATCTGGCACAAGAGTATGATGCTATGTATGGCCTTCACTATCCCTTTCCTGGCGAGTACTGAAGTATTTCGCTGCAGAAATATTAATGTTTCATTACAGTGTGCTGCTCCAGAACCTAATGGTTACATGCAATGTAAGCATATGCACTATAATTACCTTTCTAAAATCAAAACAGTCCCCCTCCGAAAACACATCTGGTTCCTAGAGTTTCAAATAAAAGACTGTAGACGTGTATCTGCGTTAGCCCCACAGAAGGAAATGACTGAAAACAGGCAGCAAACTTGACCGCTGCTCTGAGTTACGAACTCTGCACATGGCTTCTCTATTGACCGGAACTGAAATTTGCTCCCAGGTACTGCAAATACAATCCAGTTGAAATTTTTCTTTTCCTCTTTAAAGTACTCTGTTTCCCAGCTGAATTCATTTTTTCTTGTGCTCTTATCTCCCAAGGCTGTTGTTGATTTTAAAAGGCAAATCCGTTTTACTGGTCCAGCACAGAAGACAGCATCTTTCACCTAAATGTGCTCCACAGCCTGTTTTCAATTTCATGAAAATGTCTCTAGTCATACAATCTATGAAATACTAAGAAACAGATACTATATGTAGTACCTTAGGACCATGTAGTACAGTGACTGTACGCTGGTCTGTACTTCTCTACCGTATTTCATGAGAATGTTGGCACTCTAAATATTGAGACTGCTTGAAACTATAGTCTTAATCATTCCGTACGCATAAAGATAAAAAAGCGGCGGTGGAATACTTACCCTTGTCCTTGTCATGTTGTACTGAATGGTTCTTATTACGACCAGTATCAGGAGACTCCCCAGGGAAATTTCTGTTAAAACCCGTTCTGAATACCAAGTGATATTTTTTAATATCTGTAACGGGGAAGATAAGTGTAAGTAAACATGACTGATTTGGGAGAAAGGGTTGTCCGCGTCTGACTTCAGATAAGCTGCGGCCGCGCTACAAGGTAAACAGCGTGTAAGAGTGAATTGTGAGACTTTTAGTTCAAGACAGCCGAACAGTGTGGACGTGTTGATTTCTTCTTCCTTCTTAAATACGAAAGAAAAAAAAAACCAGGTCTGAACAGAGGAGGGTCGTCTCCCTTCTAGTAGACAGGAGGGAGGTGTGGCCCACAGGACACGAGTGACAGAAGACAATCGGCAGTTTGGACACAAATACAAGAAAACCAAGGAGCTTCTGGAAAAGCAGAGCTGCCCCAACCACCACAAACAGCCTCCGCGCTGCATTGAGGAAAAGGCCAAGGATGCAGGCAGCCACGATTGCAGGCAGCCACGATCTCCAAGAAAAGACCTGCCCGTGTTCCTTTCTGACTACTCAGAGCAGGCCGTCCCCCGCCCCCAGGCCTCAGGAAGCAGAACTGTCTTCTAACCTGAGCTGGCACAGCCCCACTGGAGATCTGCCACAGGGGTATCAGAGAGAGAGACAGACAGAGAGAGAGAGAGGCAAAGAAGTGGGCAGCGCAGCGGCCAGTTCTGGGCTGCCACACAAGGGAGGCAAGATGCAGCAAAGCCAACAGGCTCAGCTGAGCACTGGAATTCCCTGATGTTTTCTTCTGTTTAAGACACTGCTACTCCCTTCCTCCTTGACTCAGGGAGTCACTGTGCCATGCACTTCCGCACCTACGCCTGACAAAGGAAGACTGGCGGCTGACCCCGCCTTCTCCAGGAAGAGGACTCCCCTCTGCAGAGCACAGCAGACTTCCATCACTCACCCCCACCTGTGAGGGAGGTCCCACCGCCATGCAAAAGAAAGGAGTCTAGCCTTTCAGTGGTAACTGTGAAGGGACAAAAGCCACAAGGGAGGCAGAAAGATTCAGTCATCTAAAAAAGAGCTCTGCTACATCAAATCAAGCCTCTGTTCTAATCACTGATGTGCATGAAACACCGAGGATCGAAGTACATGTTAAACAACATGATGATATAATCAGCCAAAGCCAAATGGAGAAAACTACTAAACAAATAACCCAGTTTCTACAACAAATAAATGGTATATAAAAGGTGGGAAAGGGAGAGACGATCACAGATGAAAAAGGGTCTGTGGAACTAAATACAGTTAATGGACTTTGGAAACTGATTTGAACCAACCAACTCAAAATGTTGACCTTAAAGATAATTGGAGAAAATGAATTAAGTATTAGTAAGTATAAAAAATTATTTTATTGGATGTGATAATGGTATAATAGTTATGTATTTTTAAGTTCATTCTTATTAAAGTGACATAGTGAAATATTTACAAATTAAATTAACCTGTATATATGTAATTTATAAGATTTTTCAGAGATTTTAGCCAAAATATAAAAGGCAGTGAGGGCAGGGTAGGAAGATAAAATAAAAACAGAAGAGTGGTTATGATGAGTCCATGGTGACTCAGTGATGGTATTTTTTTTCTAGTCATGTTAATATTCAATGTTTTCATGATAAAAAGTTTACCAGGTAAATAAATAATGTGAAACTGAACACATGGAACAAATAGACCCCCTAATTAAACAAATAATTTAAGAATCTGGAACAATTTTAATTCTAATTAGTGTATTTAATGAGATTTCACAGAATACTTGATCCATAAAATAAGCACAAGCCACTAGGAGCAAGGAGAATCACAAAATGAAGAAAAGCTAAGAAAAATTAAAACTATGGTAGACAGAGAATTCGCAGGATGGGCATTACGGAAAACTGAATCTGTGATTTGATAGATTAAATTTAGAATTTCTCTTAGATAATAGCAATAAAAGCAAAATGACAAAGTATAAGAGAAAAGTAGATATCTAATATCTACTTAACAAAAGGGACAGACTAAAAGGAAAAAAATAGTGACAGGAGAAAATTTCTTTGAGGGAAACAAAAACTTTCAATATTCTTAGCAGAAATATTGAAGAAAAAAACAAAGTATATTGTGGTAAAATTTCTGAATTCACAGCATATGAAAAAATCCTATTGGCTTTCAGAAAGAAGAAGCATGTTTTCACCAAAAAAAGGAAGAGGCAGTTTAACATTAAGCAGCTTCTCGTCTTGACCACCATGCACCTGTATACATGTAGGACAAGAGAACAGTGCCCATCAATGTTAAAGGAATGGATTACGACTCTAGAATTCTACCCCCAGAGAAGCTACCACGCAAGCACACGGTGAAATAAAGCCTGAAGTATGCAAGGACTTAGCACAGACCACCCACGCGCCAAGTCTGGGGGGGAAGTGCTTGGCTGTCCTTCCTTGCCGCCGTAGCAACAACAAAAACTAACGGCCAGAAGAATTCAGGGGAAGGAAACTATGGACTACCAAACAACAACAAACAAACCCCCCCAAAAAAACCACAATTATAATCCATAAAAATATAATTAACTCTAAATACTATAGTTGCACCTTAGGTCTTCAAAAGACCAATAAAAATAGATACTCTCCAGTAATTCTGCCACCCCCCAAGTTCCCAATGATCCTAGGAAGGAGACAGGGGACACGGAAACAGGCAAGACTGACAAAGGAGCAGCGCGTTCAACTCCATGCAAGTGCACGCCGCGCCTCCACAGTCAATTTCCACTCAGGCCAACTCAGGTCACCTGGCACCCTCATCACCGATGATCCACCCCTGACCTGTTCTGCAGTCTTAACTCGGAGGCTGGCATGTGGCAAAAGCCCTCTAAACAGTAGTTGGCTATTGCTTGAAAAGTAAAAAATGTAAAATTGTAAGCATTTCCATTTATTCATGACTAGTAAAAGTTTTCTGTGTGGCTGCTTCTTGTATTGTTTTTGCTGCTGTCCCTGCAGATAAAACCCCACAGACCTGGTAGAGCCCAAGGGTGTTGTTCACCCCATTTTCGTTCTTCCTTCCTCTCTGGATGCAGTCAGCACCCTGCCTGTCTCACTCTGCACATTGTAAACATTTTCAGTGTTATGAGTAGCGCTGTGCGTAACAAGTAATAAGCACGTCCTCTCTGTGCAAATGCACAAGGTCTTCCTAGATAAACTTGGAGTGAAACTGCTGAGGGGTGGGGTACTCACAGCTTCAGTTTAACTAGTATCTCTTAAAGCTAAACACATGCCTATCTTGTGACCAAGCAACCCTACTCCTAAGAATATACTCAAGAGAATGAGGGCATATGGCCACTGAAATACATGTTCAAAAGTGTGCAGCGGCTTTATCAAAAATAGCCCCAAATTGGAAAAAAAGCCAAAATCCACCACCAAGAGAATGGACAAATACATTGTGGTATATTCACACAATGGAGTAGCACATAGTAATGAAGAACAAACGAATGACTTAACACCACAGGTGTATTTCAGAAACGCCGTGTTGAGTACAGAAGCCAGTCGGTGCACGGGAATACACTGTAAACCAAGGACAGGAGAGCACTAATCCGGGGGGAAGCCCGAGCAGCAGGGAACCGGCTGGCGCGGGGTCGGAGCAGCGAAGGGCACAGGGAGTCTTCCGTGTGCGAGAGATGCTCAGTGACGTGATCTGGGTGGCAGTAACACAGGTGTACGCCTCTATGAGCAAAAACGCCTGTGTCACACCTTTGAAATTTGCACACTTCCTATTTTACACTTTGATTTTTTTTTTCACTTCGATTTTTAAATGTTTTTAAAAATTATACTGGTTTTTTATTCTTTATCAAAGAGAGGTAAATGTTATATCAAAAATCTGAGTAAACCAGTGCAAATATTTTCTCTTCGGTGGAACTTTAAATACAAGAATCAAGAAATTTGTATGTTTTATCCTCTTTCTATAGTGTCAAGATTCCTTAAATCTTAGTTGAAATGATAGTCAACTATATCAGAGGCAAAAAAAAGTCTGAATGGAACATGAGAGAAGGTAAGATGACACAAAAGCCCACTGAAGACTAGAAGAAAACGTTTGCACCTAACGAACAGTGAAACCCCTAGCCCCATCTCTCACTGCCCCCACCATCGAGGAGACTGGGAGAGTCCCCTCTGAGAAGCTGACCAGCCCGAAAGGAGAGGCTACCGAGGAGGGTGCCCAGAGAAATGGACGACACAGAGCAAGTTACAGCAAGTTCTGCCCACACGCAGAACTTCCAATCAACTTTAGTGCCTCACTCCTAAACAAGCACAGGTAAGCAAGGATCGCCAGGCATTTGAGGAAAGCCTTCAGTGGGGACTAAGAGAGGAGTCAAAGAAGAAAGGAGGACTGAGAAAATACGCAAAGTGCTGTAGCAGATTTACAGGGGATTCTCAGTTCGGCCGAAGTTCTGGGGGTTGGAGGAAGGAAGAGAGAGCCTATGAGCTGGAGGCAGAGGGGGTGTGTGTGTATGTGTGTGTGTGTGTGGGGGGTGTGCATGCTGGGAATCCAGAGAGAACACCCCTCTGTGCAGGAAAGAGAGCCGGTAACATCTTCCACCTTAGGAATGGTTAATGTCTGAATTTGAAAGATTCAGAAACACAATACAAGCATTTATAAACAGGAACGGAGCCGAAGGCTGGAATTAGGAATAGGAGAAACAGGGGGTGGGCTATTTTCACTAACACCTAGTACTTCCACACAAACTGCCAGTTATAAAAATAGGCACGGGATGTACAGCACAGCGTAGGAAACACAGCCGATCACGCTGTAATAACCGTGTGTGGTGCTGGGGGTTCCAGTCTCATGGTGGCGATCACTTTGTAAGGTTTTTAAGTGTCTAATCACTGTGTTGCACACCTGAAACTAGTATGTCAATAATAATTGAAAAATAAAATTTAAAAAAACCTACTACTTCTCTGTACGTTTTAACACTGTGTCCGTATACACTCTGGCACAAAGAAAATACCGAAAAGGAAGATAAAATCCATTTGAGAATGGAATTCACCAGCGGGACTAAAATTTAAAGAGTAAAATTATACTATGCTCCCTTTTAAAATATAAAACAATTGATTTTTCCGTTTTCTTTCCTTTGTTCCCTATTCTTTCACTCATTCTGTATACAGGAAGCAAACCTGTTGAACAATTTCTGCCTCAACTAAAAAGTGGAAATGAAATGGAGAAGAAAAATGAACCCAGTGGCAACAAAAACATTTGCGTCAATTACTAAAGAATCCATTTTAAGAGTGTTTTTAATAGTGTTTAATAGTCATTCAGGAAAGAAAACCCACCACTTCCTAAATGGTTCACAAACCATTTCTAAGTCGGGTGCTGGCAGAAACAGCTAGCAGAAAATTAAGAAGAAATGCTAAGGCCATAGTAAATCTTCTGGAGGGACACGTCTCTTCTGTAACTCCAATCAAAGTAATGGGAACTCACCACTTCGTGAATGGATCTATTGAAGCCATCATCTTCTGTAAGGATCAACAATATTATAAGTGCCATATACACGTGGTGTGAATTTCTTTCTTCAACATGATACAAGATCTCAAGAATTGGTAAAACCTAGGGAATACAAATTGTAATTTACTACTCCTATTACTTCATTACGAGACCAATGTCTTAAACCATTACACCTTCACTGCCTACCCTAAGCTTTAACTCCACGGTTACCAGCCAGCGCCTGACGGAAGTACTTCCCGGGTGCAGAGCTAAGGCTCCGGCAGAGGAAAGCCCCTCCCTCCGTGCTGGGCTGCGGGGCTCACGGTCTACCCGACTCTGAGCGGCGCAGCCCTGCCTCCGGCCTAGCAGAGACCTACACACAGTAAAGTGCTTTTACGAACCCTGTCCTGTGTCAGACGTGGCCTTCTCAATAGCAAAGACTGCAAAGTCAAAGAATCGGTAACAAGGACAAAATCAGGTCAACTTTCCGTCCATAGCATATTTTCTAATCATAGCTTTGATAAATATTTATTCTAGATGAAAGGCAAAAGGACAGATAAAGAGACACCAGTAAGACATTATCAAAGTAATCTATGCAAGAAATTTAAAAACAAAAATCCCGAAACAAACAAGGAAACTCTACCTGACCTTCCCAAGCAAAGCCAAAACCTTTGAACTTTTCACTGTTGTGTATCATATACAGACACCTGCCCTCTGCATCCTCACACATACCAACATCTTACCACGGGACTTTCCAGAACAGGTGATGCCACACGCTTTCTGCTCATTACTATCACTTCCCTGAGGATACATCACGTTAAGATTTGTCTCTGTGCTCAGCCCACCCACCGGCGCGCAGGCCTTCTCGTTACGAGCTCTCACTCACATCTGCGTTCACCGTCACAGCCAGTCTTGCTGTGGAAGCCAGTGTTTCCCACAGCAGCCGGTGTGGGGACAGGCTCTCTCTGTTTTTGTCCTCACTGTCACTTTGACATGGAAAATGAATTTTACCCTCTTCAAATGCATTTTAACATCCCATATTACTCAGTGTATGACGTCTAACACTAAAAAAGAGGCTACCAAATATCTCGTGAATCCTGCCATCAACCTGTAAAAAAAATGGTGCGGAGGGGACATTCCTTTTGCTGCCAGCAGTGGGTGGCTGTCGCAGACCGAAAAAACAGGGAAGCTGGCAGTGCTGCTGTGTTGTCCCACTCTGTGACGCCGTGTCTACATGCTGTGTCTCCTACACGGTCAGACTCAGACTCTGTGTCTGGTGACATCTCCCCACCCACTTCTCAACCATCACCTTTGTATGGCAAAGGTGTAGCCTTTGCTTGGCAACCAAGCAAACACACCTTCTCTCTGGGGAAAAGCAAGTAAGTTCAAAATATTAAAAATACAAAAAGCATGAAATGCTTAGCATGATACTTACAAGATTTTCCATATCTGTGCGAGCCAGCATGTACGTTCTAATATTACTATTCTGATGGAGCAAAGTATACAGGAGGAGGGTCGCCTGGTCAGAGGTCTGCTGCTCACAGAGAGCTGTGTACAAACTGTTAAAATTAATCTGGAAAGCATGTGGGATTGACGAGGGGAAAGGGCTGTTATCTGGAATATAGAAAACACGGACATTTTTCATATTACATCATCATTTTCTAGACTGTGCCTTCTATAAATAATGCAAGTCCTATTCATCTATACAATTCAGTTCCCACTAATTTTGTCTAACTTGCTACATGTCAGATTCAAAATTCCAATTTATATTTATAATTTTACTTAAAAAAGAACTAAGCTAATGTAAAACATGGTGACAGAGCTGGCAACACTGTACTGTATAACTGAGATTTGCTAAGAGTACGTCTCTGTACTATCTCAACAGCTTTCCAAGGATTACGTGTGTCATCCTTCATTAAATCCATCAACGGCCACGTCACTGCTGACCGGTTTCACAAAGGGTGAAACAGAGGCTCAGGGAGACCATGTACCTTTTCCAAGATCAGCCTCTATTGTTTTCACTACATAATACTGCTTCTTTAAATATAGCAATAATTCAGGAAGTCGGTTCTATGACAGATGCTCATTTAAATCTTATAAAGGCCCAGGAGCAGTAGAGATCATAATCCCTGCTTCACAAATAGACTGGTATTTAAAAAATAAAGAACTGGGTGGGAGAGAGAGGGGGTGTGCAGGGCAGGGGAAAGCAATGGGGGGCGGGAAATGGGGACAACTGTAACTGAACAACAATAAAAAACTTTTAATAAATTAATGAATAAAAACTGGGACATGAACTCAGGTCAGTCTAACTCTAAAGCCAATGTCTGGAATCAACCTACCACGCAGTCCTGGAAAAGATGACTATCTCAGGGAGGTTCAACCTCAAACAGTCACATTTGCCCAGAGCAGCAAAAGTAACAACAGTAGACACACACAATGAACTCTGCTTTGTTGCAAAATCTGCGCTAATCATTTTAAAATCTTAGCTGCTTGGTACTTATACAAGTACTATTAGTGGTATCACCTCCATTCTACAAACAAAGCCACTGAGGCTTACTGAGATGAAGCAAACTGAGAGGCCTCGCCGATCTGCAGTGACAGACGTGCGACACCAAGTCAGATCTGCCCGACTCCAAAACTCGCTTCCTTAACCATTGAGCCACACTGTCAGTAAGAGTACGGTATGGCAATAGAAAGCACTGTTAGATAAATGAGCCTGCACTTTGTACCTGTCAAATTACTAGAGACTTCCCGCTCCCTATGAAGAATAATAGCAGAATTAGCAAAGCCACCACCAACTGGCACCCTCACCCACTGTCTACGAGAAACATACATGAGAACAGCTCTGAAAAGGAACAAGGCAAAGTGCCTGAGAAGCCTTAAAAATTCCCATGCGGTAACTGTAATCTTCACCCATCTTAATTATGTTAGTGTTGGGACACTTGTTGACAATCTAGCCTAGCATGTTAATACTGCGTGTAGGGTGTAACCTTTTGATAAGGGAGCACTGTGTCTACACAGAACTATCTACTTCTGTTCTACCTCCTGTTTTGGAAATAAACTTTTATTGGAAACAGCCATGCTCACTCACTGATGTATTATCTATGCCTTGTGCTATGTGATGGCAGAGTAAAGAGGTAGTGACAGAGACCACATGGCCACGCGAAGCCATCTGCCCCTTTGCAGAAAGAGTTTGCTCAGTTCTGTTCTACTTTTTAGTTCTATAAAACTCGAAATAGACTTTGAGTGAAACACTGTGAACAATCTATCATTTAGAGTTTTTTCCGGGTTAATTCCTATCCCTAACAGGTAGGATGGATGGATGCTAAGCTTGGTTATCTCTGAAAGAAATGTAAATGGATATAAGGAAGCACAGCCGTCATCTAAGATTCATTTGACCTGTCTTAGAGTATAGGCAGGAAAATCTAAGTTGTTCTCATCAATCAACACGAAAATATACTGATCAGTCATCTCCACAACTACTGAAATAAACAATATGGGGTAAACAATACCCTCTTTCCTCCTTACAAAGACTATTCAGAGAAAAAAATAGATAGCACCAACCTTGTGTATTCTTAAAGGACATGATGGCCTGTCTGTAGGGGTTTGGCGCGTCTGCAGCATCTGTGAGGTTGGCCAGCACCAGCAGAAGCAGGAGACTCTGGTTGGCCAGAGGGGAAGAAAGTGCAGGAGTGGCAGCCGCTTTGCTGCCCGCGCCGCCCAGGGTGAAGACAGTCCAGAGCCCAGCTTGAGAAGAAAACACACAGTTAAGATGCCCCAGGACTAGTAACATAAATATATTGCTGGACAATATTCTATATGTTTTCATATTTAAAGTTCAAAGTAACACTTCTTTTTTATGAAAGTAAAGCAAGTCTATTATTTGAAAATTCTCCTATTGCCCAAGGATATAAAGTTTTTAAAGACTATCATTCCCTGTTTCCATAATTCCACTGCTACTTCCCCTAGATAACCACCATTAAGTTCCTAATATATGTCTCCATATTTTTCTTTATATATCAAAACATAGTCATAAGAAAATTTCATGTGCAACTTCATACTCATATCTAAACACCTAAGAAAAAAATATCTAGGAAAACACAAATATCAAAATTGGCCAAAAAGACAAAAGCCTGAATTGGCAAATAATCCTAGAAGAGTGAAAAATGGACCAAACCAAAAACAAACCAAGTCCAATATTTTTTACAATTAAGTCTAACAAACTGTCAAAGTACAGACAATTCTCCTCCTGTTACACAGCAGTTCCAAAGTACACACACGTGACCCACACCCAGACAACTCACTGCACGAGCCCAGAAAAAAACCCAGAAACTGGATAAAGACTGCAATTAAAACAGAACAGAAAAATTAACAGAGACTTTTAGCCTAAATCAAATAAAAGGAGATGAAATTTTGTAGAAATTTGTCAAAAGTGTAAATGTCCACAATCAAGGAGGTTTGGTTGCTCAAATGCAAGGATGATTCAACTTTTTAAAAAAACTATAAATTGCTCTTCACTTTAAAAAGATGGAAAAAAGAAAGTGCAGTCTTTTCAAGAGATGCCAATTTTTAAATTAAACCTAAAACCCAGTCTTAATTTAAAGAAAAAGAATTCTTACAAACCAGAGAAGGAAAAGAAACCACTTGGTTTCCACAGTCTATCTAATCAGAAACCCACAGTGGTCAAACACTGGAAGGATTCCCATTAATATCACCCACATCAGCGCCGCACGACCTGTACTCCACCTCAGTATCTCTCGCTGATATAGCCAGAGATACTATCAGCGAGAGATACTAAGGAAAGAAAAAAAAGACCAAAAAACCCTGCCCCCCAGAACAATCTGTGCACTGTCCAGTACAGAAGCTACTAGCCACCCTGAGTGGTTCTGGGCACCGGGAATGTGACTGTGTAGCCCAGACTGCACTGTGTTGTAAGTGTAAAACACACATGGAGTTCCAAAGACAATCCAAAAAAAAGTTTAACTCTGTCACTAATTTTTTAATATTGATTACATGTTAAAATTGTAATATTTTGGATATATTGCATTAAACTGTATTGTTAAAGTAAATTTACCTGTTTCTTTTACTTTTTTAATATGACTTCTAGAGAATTTAAAGTTACATATGTGGTTTGGCATCTATGGCTCACCTTATATTTCTATTGGGCAGAGATGTTCTAAGAACATCAAGAGAATCAACTGACACACTATTAGAACTAACAGATTTTAGTACTGTTTTACAACAAAAAAGTAACATAAAAAATCAAAAGCTTGCATACACATGAGCAATAATTAGAAAGTCCAATCACAACAGCAACGAACCCAATAAAATATTCAAGAATGAAAGACAAGTACCATATGACGTCACTCATAAGAAGAATCTAATGAACAAAATAAACTAACAAGTGAAACAGAACCAAAGACATGGAAACATGGAGCAGACTGACAGCTGCCAGAGGAAGCGGGGAGGAGGGAATGGTGGAAAGAAGGGGCAGGGACTAGTCAAAGAACATGTAAGAATGACCCATGGACATGGACAATGGTGTGGGGATGGACTGTGGGAGCGGGGGGTGGGCTGGGCAGAGGAGGGCAAAGGGGGAAACATTGGGACAAGTGTAATAAAATAAACAAGAAAAAAACACAGAAAAGAAATGTGGGAGGCCTTTAAGCAGACAACCACAGAACTTGACTAATGGTCATATGAGATCTGAATTAATACAAAGGTATAACATATTTCTGGACAAAAACACTCAATACTATAAAACTGCCCATAAGTTAATTTAAAATTCAGTATAACCACTATCAAAATACCAAGAAGAATTTATGCAACATTGATATTTTGTAACACAGTTTTAAATAAAATATTGCTGGATATGGAAATATATAAAAAATTTTTTTTTGAGAAAGATTACCCTGGGTAGAGATGCTCTTGGTGAAGTAGCAAATTTTTATACAACTATAGTCATTTAAAAGTCTATCATAAGACTATCAGCTGATTTCTCAAAAGAAACCTTACAGGCAAGAAGGGGCTGGAAAGAAGTATTTTAAGTCATGAAAGGCAAGGCCCTACATGCAAGATTACCCTACCCAGCAAAGCTTTCATTTAGAGTGGAAGGGCAGATAAAGTGCTTCCTGGATAAGGTAAAAGTTCATTGTCACCAAACCCACAGTATATGAAATGTTAAAGGGACTTATCTAAGAAATTGAAGAAGATCAAAAACTATGAACAGTAAAATGACAACAAACTCACAACTATCAATAAATGAACCTAAAAGAATAAAAGAAAAACAATGAAAACAAAAACTAAGCAAACAACTAGAACAGGAACAGAATCAGAGAAATGGGCATCACATGGAGGGTTCTCAGTGGGGAGGGGGAGGGGAGAGGGAGGGGGGAAAAGGTACAGGGAAGCAGCAGCGTAATTGGTAGGCATAGAAATAGATGAGGAGAGGCCAAAAATGGTATAAGAAACAGAGAATTCAAAGAACTTACATGTACAACCTATGGACAAGAACTAAGGGGGGAGAATGCTGGAGGACTGGGGGGTGCAGGGTGGAGGGGGGATAAAGGGGGGAAAATTGGGACAACTGTAATAGCATAATCAATAAAATATACTTTAAAAAATAAATAAAAGTCTACGATATGGGCAGTAGACAATTCAATGGAAATGAGTTCAGAACAGAACCACATGTGTCTGAGAATTAACCTTATGATACAGGCAGTATTCCAAATCAGTAAGAAAAATAATAAAATGCTGTAACTGTCTTTGGGATTGTAGAATTTAATAATGTCCCTAATATTTAACTACAGAAATATGTGTATAAACCTTGAGTTGGTAAAGCCTTTTTCTTATGCAAGACACAAAATTCAAAAAAATATAAAGAACAGTAATTTGACTACTTATAAATTAAATACTTTATGTAATGAATTACATTATAAACCAGACAAGAGAGGAGAAAACATTTACTACATATAAAACAGAAGAGGATATTGATTTTTTAAAAGATCTCCTGCGAATCGGTAAGAAAGCAAGCCAAAAATCCAAAATAAAAATAGGCAATCAAAATCCAAAGCAATAAAAGGAGAAAATTAATTAATACAGTAAGATCCATGAGAACACAATTTTTTAAAAAGATTTATAACACCCAGTATTGTTAAGGGTACAGTAAACTACCAATGGTGAGCATCAAAGTCATACAGAATTTTTGAAAGACATTTGGCAGTTCTCACTGAAATTAAAAATGTACATCCCCATCAACCCAACGATTTTCCTTCTGACACTAAAGAACATTTGAACGGCTACACAAAGATTCATATGCAGGAATATTTCATTGGTTTACAATGGTCAGACAGTGAAAACAATGTGGATGCTCACCAAAAGCAATGGTTAATCTATACTACGGAATACAATATAAAGAGGTAGATCCCTATATGCATGTTATGTTTGGGTGTATATTTTAAAAACAGGAAGGACCAAGTGTACATCATAGTGGTAAAAGAAGTTACCTCTGGCATGCAATTAAAGAGGAACTTTTGCTGTATTTGTATAGCTAAATGTTCTACAATAAGAATATATTCATTTATTTCTTAAAAAATAAATGTAAGATAACAAAATTAAAATAACAGAGCAATACAGACCAAATTGGTATATGAGGTCTGTCCAAAAAACGTCCCACCATTGTTAATATATCGAGAATGGTTGGCGCGACATCGATGTATCCTGGCAGCCAAGGAGAGTGGACTGGAATGCACATGTGCAAACAGTGATGACTTCACTGTAGTGGTCAGTGGGGATGGTAGACACCACTGAGTGAGCACATGTACTGCATGGCCGTGGCATTCAAAATGACTGAGTGAGTACAGCAATGAATCTGCATTAAATTTTGCATTAAGCTTGAACATTCCTCTGTGGAAACTATTCAGATGATTCAGAAGGCCACAGCTATGGGCAACTGGTGGTTAGCAGCTTCATCATGACAATGTGCCCACTCATGCATGCATCATGTCTCATGTAGTTTTTTGTGAAACATCAAATCACTCAGGTGACTCTCAGCCCCCCTACAGCCCAGAGTTGGTTCCCTGTGATGTCTGGATTTTCCCAAAACTCAAATCACCTTTGAAAGGGAAGAGATTACAGACCCTAGATGGGATTCAGGAAAATATGATGGGGCCACTGATGGCGATTAGAGGAACTATGTGAGGTCCCAAGGTGCCTACTTTGAAAGGGATTGAAGCATCATTAACCTATGTACAATGTTTCTCATACCTTGTATCTTCTTCAATACGGAACAACCTCATCAGCATATCATTAAGTGAAAAGGCGAGTCACAAGACAATTCGCACATGCAATGTGCCCACTTGGTTTTTTTACACAGTAAATATATCATGCATATCGACACGTACGCACGTGAACACACCTACAGGTGCCAGCCAGGGTTTGCCGCTAACAGTGTTACCTCTGATCACGGAGAAGAGAGCAGGAGTGAGGGGGGCTCGAAAAAGTCTTGGATTTTGTTCAGTGTTTACTTTGCTCCTCCCTTTATAGCAAAGATATATTTGAGCACAACTTAAGCAATTCAAAAACATAAAGGAAAGAAGTGAGGGACAAAAGTTCCTGGTCGCCAACCCCAGGGGATGTGATGCAACACACACTTGGGCTAGGGATGCAGCCCTGGGGTTTTTATTTTTAAAAGGTGCCTCCTGGCAGCCTTGGAGGGGTGATCGCCAGCATGTTAACGCTGATCCGATCTAAGATGGTGGCAACAGGCACAATATTTTAACCTTTGTACAGGTCTAATTTTTTTAATACTTATTACAATCGGCAGATGTCATTTTTACAAGCACACCTTTGTTAAAGAAATGCTTTTGTGAAGAAATTTAAAATGAAGAGCAAAATAGGCAACACTGGTCAATTGATTTTTCCTGAACACAGGCGAATACCTTTTATTTCTTCTTTATACTGAAAATAGTTTAGTGTGAACATTTGTTCACTTCTAAGATTTTGTGTTTGCTGAACGCACCACATAAAACCACCTTATGGATGTTATTTCTTACATATGTGGTCCTACAAACCCCAAACTTTTTCTGTGACTCACTGGAATGATTTTACTACTAATTCTGAAGAAGGTGCTGTTGGGCGGGGAGGGGTTAATATGCCTCCCGCCCGAGTTTCAGAGGTTCCCAGAGTGGTTCAAACTGCGCAGCCTATCTGGTGTTGACCTTCAGTGCAGGTACATGTCAACCCGAGGCCAGCAAGAGGAAGCAGCAGGAAGGATTTTTTAATTAATGTGGAGAGGATTTTCAGACAAGTGAGGAAGACAGAAAAGTGTCTGTTAAGTACTATGCGTAATCCTTTCCATTACAAAAATCTGGATAGTTGGATAAAATTTATCAACTAATCATTACATATCACAAGTTTAAATTTATTCAAAACAATGTTCATGATATCTTGCTGA
Organism: Trachops cirrhosus; assembly: GCA_028533065.1. Classification (NCBI taxonomy): domain Eukaryota; kingdom Metazoa; phylum Chordata; class Mammalia; order Chiroptera; family Phyllostomidae; genus Trachops; species Trachops cirrhosus. The sequence goes on along the minus strand of CM052547.1, from coordinate 15,623,002 downwards.
GAAACTTGGGACATTAAGAAAATCAAAATTATATAAGAAAGTACAACACGTAGCCAAGTATCACTTGCTTTGGGACTGGTCAGTTGTTTATTTTACCATTTAAATAAATTTCCAATCACTTCTTTCACTCTGGGTATGCTCCACATTAACCTACCCCTACATCCACCACTGTGTGTCCCGGGATTGCAAGCAAAGAAAAACACAATTAGAAAGTTCAATATGCAACAAAAAATAATCATAAAATGCTCTCCAAGGTAAAAATACAACTGTTTCCCCCCCTTCCTCATAGCTGTGCGTCGTCATTACTGGGAGAAATAAGAGCTGACTGCCGCTGAACCAACTTCACCAACAAAGCCGATTCTCTTTCAGCACAACTTCACTCTCCTGTGTTTTCCCTTCAAGTTTTTCCAAGAGGACTGAGAAACTGCTCATAATACCAGACAAAGTAACATTTTATTGGGAAGCTATGCCCCCAGCCCACCCACAAACACAGCCCTCCTTCTGTTCTCTGGTCAACATACTGCTGTGTTGCCTCTCCTTATAGGGAGAAAGGAGGCAGCCTGCCACTGCCTACATTGTAGTTTTAACTGGCCCGTAATATTGGACCAGAACTCTTCCAAAAGTTCATTTCTTTTTGCTGATCCAAGCCTCTGATCTGTGACCCAAGAATCTTAGTGGAATTGCATTTTCCTGTTGGGGGGAAAAAAAACCCTTCTCTCCACCAGAAAAATAAGGGAAAGTTACAGCCTATTTCTTTCTGTTCTAAAAACCAAAGTTTTTAAACTGTATCCCTCAGGTCCTCCAAATCAACTCTTAAAATAAAATTCATATAACTAAAAACTAAAAAGTCCTCAAATTAACTAAAAGAACTAATCTGGTGTTGATGATTCCATTTGTTTTTAAGTATTGACTCAAGATTATTTAATATTAACAATAAAATATTAGGAAGATACAAAATTTGAAGAACTGAAACATCAATACACATAACAATCATTGAGGAAAAAAGAACTCTACTTTTACAAAACATTGAACTCAAAAATAAACATCATTTTTTAAAATTATGTATTTATTTTTAGAGAGAGGGGAAGGGAGGGATAAAGAGAGGGAGAGAAACATCAATTGGTTGCCTCTCACAAGGCCCCAACCAGGGACCTGGCCTGCAACCCAGGCATGTGCCCTGACTGGGAATCAAACCTGTGGCTTTCAGTCTGCCAGATGACACCCAACCCACTGAGCTACACTGGTCAGGACAAAAAAATAAAGGTCATTTTACAATGACGAAATTACTATTTTTTCATATTACTAACCATGCTACTTGTCAAACTATAATTGATTCCTTATACTTAACAAATATAATACAAAACACTATTCAATCAGAACTATAAAAAAAATAAATGATACCATACACTATCCTCCATAGTTATAATAATCTGCCAAAAGGGTCCTATTCATATATTTGAACCTGTAATATTGTAACAAACCAGATGCCATGAAAGAATTAAGGAGCCCAACCCAGGTGGCTCAGTTGGTTGGAGTGTCATCTCACACGCCAAAAAGTTTCAGGTTCGATTCCTGGTCAGGACACATACCTAGGTTGCAGGTTGGATCACCAGTCAAGGCACAACAGGAGGCAACCAATCAATGCTTCTCTCTCACAGCAATGTTTCTCTCTCTCTCCCCGCCTCTCTAAAATTAATAGGCATATCCTCAAGTGAGGATAATAGAAAAGAATTAAGGAGAAGCAGGGCAGCTATTAGAAACATGGATGAAAATGTTGCTAAAGACATTTCAATTAACACAGATAAAAGGCTAAACCAGTCAATAAATACCTGGTGAGTGCCTATTAGAGTCAGGCCCCATGCCAGGCACCAAAGATACAAAGAAGAAAAAAGCCATACCCTGCTTTTGAGGAAGCTGACAGCAGAAAGGGAAGATGAGCATTCAAACCACCACAAAGCAGTTTTAATTGCCATAACGATCCAACAAATATGCCGAGCTTTTTAAAATACCCATGCCTTTCCTATGTAAGTGCAGTGAAATAGGAGGGGAAGACAGTGCCACCAATAAAAATGTGGAGCGTGCACTCCAGCGCAACACTGTGGCCCCAATGCAGTGCCTCTCCCTTGGCTCCTTTTTATGAACAAAAGACGCAGATTTAAAGCGGGGCAGGGCTGCATTTCCCAGTCATTCTCACACAAACTGTGGTGGTGGGACTACATTCTAACCAATGGGATGTAACTGGGAGGAGCACGTGCAAGTTTTCAGCTATATCCTTAGAAGCAAGCTATTTTTTCTTCATATCTTCACCCTTTCCTGTGGCTAGAACCCCAGGAGAGTGGTAGGGAGGCAGCAAGAGGACACCGCCCAAGGGAATGACAAAACTGGACAGGAGAAACTCTGGTCCCCAGATGACCTCAGGAAGCAGACCTGCCTATACCCCTGGACCGGCTGAGACTTTACTGTGAGAGAAAGGTAAACCATCTACTCTTCTGAGCCACTGGTAGCTATCCAATCCCAATTAAAAGCCAATCCAATAACCTAAATAATACAATTATATATTAAAATGTTTCAAAATATTATTGGTTAGAGATTTTTTTCACAAAGTTTTAAAAATTCTTTGCCCATCATAATCGAGAACTTTTCCAGATAGTTGTAGATTTGTATTCTCCTGTGAAAGATAATACAGAGACCCCACGCACCTTTCCCCAGTCTCCTCTAACGGTAACACCTTACAAAACTGGGGCACAACATCACAACCAGAATATTGACACTGACAGTCAAAATATGACACAAGTCAATTCCATCATCAGTTAGGATCATCTGCATGGGAAAAATGTATCCAGTGGCCACTGAACTTACTCTGAAGTCGATTCCTTTCAAGGGTCCCACCCCGCCCCACCTACATTCCATTGTCCCCAAGTACACACTGACTGCCTGTGCTCCTGACTCACGTTCAGTTCATCACTTATTAAGGGCCCGCTACCAACTGGGCAAAATGCAAGAAAATGAATTAGGCAGTGATGAACCCAGGGACAATGTGCCCTATCCATGCAGTTCATAGTCTAAGGAGAAATGGACACGAAAGAGAGACGAGCAAGTAAACAAACTGCAGTGAGTTTGGGGGAGAGAAAGAATGTGACCTTTAGAAATCTATTGATGAATAGAACTGACCATTCTTTACAAGTCTGCAAATCAGCCAAAGGTGCCATTAAACTCCCTCCCTTTTTAAAATTTTCTTCCATCTCTCTTTTTTACTTTCCTTCTTGCTTAGAAAATTCTTCCAAGGAAGGACTTTCAAGGTGCAAATTACATCCGTTCATTCTAATACATGAAGCAAAGCAAAACTATTCTCTCCTCTCTGCTCTCACAGCGCTTTGGTGACATCTATCACTGATCTACCATTCACTGTCTGACTTTGTACTTATGTGAGCTACGTATGTAAAAGTATCCCTGTTGGCAGAGTTACATCTTTTTTCATATTTTATATTCCTTAGAGAGCTCAAACTTATAAACTTAATTTGTTCCTTTACTACCTTACTTCACTTTCTTACTTCACTCACCAAATTATATAATAAATAATATAGATTTAATATTTTACATTTTTAAAGTATATACATATATAAATTTTAAATTTGCTATTTAAAGAAAAAGCATATTATTTTTAAAGTTCTAAAAAAGGTGTCAAAATTGGCTTTAATCCTATATTATAAATGGTAATACTTTAATGTTGATGAGGGTACTAGAAGACAGGTACTTTCAGAAACTAGTGGTAGAGTTGTAAAAGGGTTTAATATTTAGGGAGGACAATGTGGCAGTGAGCATCACAAGCCATTAAGAATATGCAGATTACTTGGCTCAGCAAGTCAAATTCTACAATTTATTCTACAGAATGAACATAAAGACCAAATGAAAGGCTGTTCATCTTAAGACTCAGTAAAAACGTAGACACTTAAATACGTAAGAAGTTATTTCAGTTAATCATGACATATTCTTCATATTCATAAAAGAAAGCCCAAGGTTAGAAACCCAGGCGTATCACCCAGAATGGCCAACAAGGTTAATATTTTCCCAGGATGCCATATAGGTTTCAGGACGCAAACTTCCTAGAATATGTCACTCAGTTTAATGCTTTTCAACTAATGTTTATAAAGTAACCTTTTATTTTATAAACATTAATAAACATTTATAAACACATAAACATTTATAAACATATAAACATTTCCTTATAAACATTTCCTTATAAACATAAACAAAATTCAAAACATTTTAAATAGGGGATCAAATTTCATTATGAATATAATTAGTATGACAGAGTTGTTGACATTTTGAAGAAGGAACTTACGAACTGAGTGCAAAGAAAAAGTAGATGTTTGTCTCAGATGCGGCTGGTAGTGAGAGGGCATCACAGTGTCGCGTCAGTGTGAGCCACTCCCTGCCTTGGGCACACATACTAAACGTGTTTCCATAAGACGCTTCACACTGAGCCCCTACTTCTGTTAAGTGTTATACCCTAGAGGTAGAATTCGAAAACTCAGACAAAACTCTGGCAAAGGGAGTAAAATGAATTAGAAAAAAATGACTGCTACAGAAAAGAATATGTCACTATTTATAAGACGACCATTCGTTAACAATAATTATTTGATCAAGAAACAATATTTTAAGCATTTCATATAAAACACACTAGTTTGTTACTTAAATATACGAGGTCTGTCCAAAAAAAGTCCAGCCATTGTTAATATAAAGAGAACAGTTAGCACGACATCGATGTAACCTGGCAGGTAAGGAGTGTGGCCTGGAATGTGCATGTGTGAACAAGGACAACTTCACTGTACTAGTCAGTGGGGGACATACACTGTTGAGTGAGCATGCGTACTGTGTCGCTGTCACATTCAAAATGAGTGAGTAGAGCAATGAATCTGCATCAGATTTTACACTGAGCTGGAACATTCCTCCAGGGAAAATATTCAGATGATTCAGAAGGCCGCAGCTATGGGCAACTGGTGATTAGCAGCCTCATGAAAACAATATGCCCACTCATGCATCATGTCTCATGCAGAGTTTTTTGGTGAAACATCAAATCACCCTGGTGACTCAGCCCCCTACAGCATAGATTTGGCACCCTGTGACTTCTGGCTTTTCCCAAAACTCAAATCACCTTTGGAAGGGAAGAGATTACAGACCCTAGATGAGATTCAGAAAAATACGATGGGGCAGCTGATGGCGACTGGGAGAACTGTGTGAGGTCCCAAGGGGCCTACTTTGAAGAAGACTGAGGCGTCATTGTCCTGTGTACAATGGTTCTTGTATCTTCTTCAATAAATGTCTCCATTTTTCATATTATAGAGCTGTATATCTTCTCAACAAACCTTGTAGGCCTTTAGAGTACTTCAAAAACCTGGCTGAGTATTTCGGGCTATTGTATACATATAACTTTTAAAATGTAAAAAAAAAGGTAAACAGATTCCAGATTAGCAGAATGTGCAATTTCCACGAACGGATACTGACGTGAATGGTAACCGTCTGCATTACGCAAGTGATACCGCACAGCCAACTGTTAGGTCCGGACCGCAAAGGGACACAAGGGCACTTTCTGGGGGATGAAGACGTTCAATATCGTGATTATGGCGGTTAGTGCATGACTGGCTGTGCTTGTTAAACTAACAGAACTATATACTACGAGAGGTAAATTTTACTGTACACAAATTATACCTCAACAATCTCGACTCTACCCTTTCCCTCCCCAAAGTAATTCTGGCATGGATGTGGAGCACCAGAACTCTCATAAACTCTAGTGAGAGTACAAAATGGGCCAAATACTTTGGAAAGTGGTTTAATTATAACTATAATAGTTGAATGATGCGTAACTAGGATCCAGAAAATCCACTAATTATTACACCCAACAAAACCCTTACATATGGCCTTGCCCAGTGTGGTTCAGTGGGTTGGGCATTGTCCTGCAAACTGAAAGGTCGCCAGTTCAATTCCCCGTCAGGGCACATGCCTGGGTTGTGGGGCAGGTCCCAGGTCAGGGGTGTGTGCGAGGCAACCAATCCGCACATGGATGCTTCTCACCTTCTCTTTCTCCCTCCGCTCCCCTCTCTCTAAAAATAAATAAATAAACTTTTAAAAAAAATGCTTACATGTGTGCAAAGACATGTACAAGATTGTATATAGCATCGTTTTAATAGCCAAAAGTTAGAATTAAATCAAATCTACATTACAGCATAAAGGATAAATAAAATGTGGGTTAGTCTTAAAATGCAGTAATATATAATAATAAACAGACTATACTTCATGCAAAAACATAGATGAATTTCACAAGCAAGCAAAAGAAGGAAGACATAAAGGGATGCACACCATATAGTTCCATTTATATGAAGCCCAAAGCTGAGCTACAGTTCTAGAAGTTGGCACAGCGGCTTCCCCTGCAGCTGCGAGACGAGAGAGACGAGGACAGTGCGAGCGAGGGCTGCTGGGTGCTGGGCCACGTGATCCGACTGGCAGCCACGTGTCCGTTCACTGCCTCGAGGACAATCACTGAGCTGCACCCCAGCTGTCTGTGCACCCTTTTCTATGGCACACTTGAATAGAAATGTTTACCATGAAAAAAAGAGAAAACAGTGCGCATCCCTTTTTGCACGACAGCGACGGCGACGATGACAGGAACGTACCCTAGTGCTCAAAGCAGTGGTCTCTGATTGCTGGAACTGAAGGTGATTCGTTCTGCTCTAGAATGCTTTAATGTCTAATAGCGTAGAAGAAATCATAAAAGTTTTTACAAGTTCACAAGATATCCTGAGAACAGTATTTGTTAAAAGAAATATATTAGCCCTGGATGGTGTGGCTCAATAGCATGGATTGAGTGCTGGCCTGCGAATCAAAGTTGCTGGTTCGATTCCCAGTCAGGGCACATGCCTGGGTTACGGGCCAAGTTCCCAGTGGGGGGCATATGAGAGGCAACCACACATTAGTGTTTCTCTCCCTCTCTTTCTCCTCCTCTTACCCTCTCTAAAAATCAATAAATATAATCTTAAAAAAATAAATATGTTAAATTGTTGGTTTAATGAGGGAAAAATCATATTTGATGTTATATCTTTATTAAAGGGCAGAGTCCTCTAGTGCCTCCTTTTCTATGTATGTGTTAAGACGTACGTAAGAAAACGTACGTGTTAAGAAAACGTAATCTCTAGAATTATTTTTGTCATTTGAAAATGAATGTAAACAGCAATAAACACGTAACTAATAAAACGAACGTGATACGGCAGCACATGCAATCCTGCACGGCCAGTCACCACAGTGCTGGAAAAGGGGGGGGCACTAACAGATTCACTTTTTCACGTGGGTTTACATTTAAAGCACTCTTAAAATATCTGATGACTACTGGTCCCTACAACAGTTCTGAGTCAAATTCCATTTTCCTAACACAAAACAACATGATATTACTACCCCCATCCTGTGTCCCAAAAGGAATGCTTCCACCATCTCAGAAAAGAAGAAAAAATACAGCATAAAAGAACAGAGGAAAATGTTTTAAAAATTCATAGCACAGTATAAGACATTTTATCCACTTCCGCAGTTTGAAATCTGTCAGAATCCCTGATTTATAATCTGGCATAATATAAACCATATGGAACTTCTTAAAAACTTTATTCCTTTAAGAATAGAAAATAGGACTTCTAAAGAAAAACTGAAAAAAGTCCACTGAAATAACTCAGTATTTTATGACGATATATCTGTTTTCAAACAGAAAAAATAAAGAGAGTTAACAGAATATATCTGTCTCAGTAAAAGTCGAGACCCGCACACCCCCAAAATAAGCACTGATGAGAACCTAAGCAGAGTCAGGTGCTATGCTACAGTGTAAAGCACAAAGGGAAACAAAACGAGGAAGAAACCTAGTATCTTCAGAGAATTCTACCTCGCACCCACATGCAAAAACATCAGGCAAATTATCTGTGATGCGCAAAATCAGAGAGAGGCGCCGTGAGCCAGGAGGACAGACAACCCTCCCAGGAACAGGCCCGCATCTGGTTCCAGATACCGTCGGTCCACCTGCCCCCGTGTCAGCCTCTAAAGCAGTGTTTCCCCAAATGACACCAGGGCCCCTGATGGTGGGAGGGATGGTCATGCACTGCGCTTTCTAAAAATATTCAGTAATTATGTGTATTAGAAATACATACAACTAGCACTTGGATCTCACAATTTTCAAGGATTTACTACTTAGGATAGAGTAAATATCCTTCAAATTTCAGAAAAGAGAAGTGCATCTATTGGAATTCAAGCTGAGCTCCTATGAGACAAAGTCGTGGAGGCTGCGTGGATGTGGGTAGGTGGGAGGCAGACTGCCCTTTAGGACAGTAAGTCCTCACATCACGGCTCCCAGTAGCTGCCAGTGCATATACCCTGCAGAAGTCCCCTTCTCTAATGAAACGAGCCCTGTCCCCACAACACCCCCCCTTGACACATGGTCTCTAAGCCCTCAGCACCCTAAACACCCCTGTCTCGTTGTGATGAGCTACCCCCAAACGCGTAGCATGTAGGTATGTGTGTTGATGACGCCAGAGAAACGTAAGTACCTTTCAAAGAGCTTTAACCTGATACAACCTGTTACTCCTTCTTCAGCTGAGGAAATTCAACAATGCAATAGGCCACCCCTGTGAAAATTACAGGCCTTATTAAGTCGAGAATTTTCGTTGTTACTGCAAACACCCACACACTCAAAAACACAGGATAAACTTATAAACTTCCACAATACCAGTGACCAAAAACAATCAATTTAGAATCCGCACAAAAAGTTTCTACACAGTCAAAATCTCAGACTAACTGCCTACATTAGCATTCAAATTCCACTTGTGAAGAAGTAAATCTAAATCAAACAACTGCGGATGTAATAAAGTACGTAGTATAGATTTATTACTACCTTCAGTAACGGTCACTTTTTCCATATACGTCTCCAACTGTTACTTTTCTGGGAATTAAGAACTGGCTCCATGCTAGATGGCCACAGATAAAAGAATCTGTGAGTAAGTCCTACGCCCTGGTTGAAAGTGACACTCAAGGAAAGACGGAAAGAGTTTCTTCCCAAAACTCTGACCGCTTCAATGTCACTGATAATACCAAGAAGAAAGCCCTAGTAGCGGAGAATGGTGTCCCAGACCTTAAAGGCAGCAATAAAAATGTCATCTATCATCACAGGAGAAGACGGGAGCTTGGGAGGCACTAGGAAACTAGAGTCTTTGAAATGAGAGGATACACATAAATGCTGGAAAAAGATGAATCCAAATTAATGAATCTAGAAGGTTCATAAGACACAAAGGATCAGCAAACCAAAGACATACTTACAGAGAGCAAGTGTGGGACGCGCAAATGAAAGTGAACACTGTAGACTGGAATGGTCTGAAAGTATTCAGGAAATTGAAGAAGCACTCCCGAAGCATTCAATTCGATAAGCAGTTAATAAACACACACTGACAATAGTTGCCAAAGGGGGTGAGAAAAGAAAACATCGGAACCCAGTGTTTCATCTGAGAAACACGAAGACACAGTAAGCTCTAGCAGTATGCGTTACCCAGGTTGGCACGGGTGCCCGCACCCAGCCCACCTGTCGGGGAGTCACGTGTCAGGCCAGGAACCCCGGGATGCTGTGAGAGTGGGGGTCACGCCCACGACAGGAAAGACAGAGGCACTCACGCTCTCTTTCCACATAATGAGACATCCTGTGGTTCAGTGTGCTTGATCATGTTATCGAGGTTTAACTGAACTGACTCTCATAAAAATCTATTTAAAAAATAATGGAACCAGCCCTGGCTGGTGTGGCTCAGTGGATTGAGTGCCTGCCTGTGAACCTAAAGGTAACTGGTTCGATTCCCAGTCAGGGCACATGCCTGGGTTTCAGGCCCGGTCCCCAGTTGGGGGCGTGTGAGAGGCAACCAACTGATGATGTGTCCCTCACACATTGATGTTTCTCACCCTCCCTTTCTCTCTCCCTTCCCGTCTCTCTAAAAATAATAAAATCTCTAATTTAAAAAAATCATCAATATTAAAAAAATCATGGAACCATAAAACTGTTTTTAAACTTTCTGGCAAAGAAATCACAGAGAGAAAATAGATATTAAAGATTCAAATACAAGCAAACACCACAAAACGCCGCAGAGCTGACCCCCACTGGGTGGGCTCTCTGTCGGCCATTCTGTGGGCTGAAGACCGTGGTCAGATCTCTAAGAAAACTGTCTCCCCGCATCACCCATACTCTCTGAAATGCAGACTTATACCCACTATTACTAACAACAGACATGGCTCTACATATATACTGTTCCTTGAGACATTAAATAATGGCATCATGAAGCCAGGGTGATCAGCAAGACATTTAAAAGCTCACCCAGATGATTATTAATAATTTTTGTCTTATCAAAAAGATTTTCTGTATTGTTAATAAACACGATTTTATACTTTAAAGTTTTTATTTATCTTACCCTTTGAACAATGTCAATTTATGGAGGTCTCATAATGTACATAGTATGTTAGTATAACAATGCATTATATAATTTATAAATCAGTTCACTTAAATCAACAGTCTACTTTCAAAGCACATATCAATGGAATGTACGCTCAATAAAGTTGAAAGACCACCATACTCAAGGGACTGTTAGGAGGAGGGGGTGACAGAAGAGAAGGGAGAAGAAAAAGAGAAGCTTCTGCCATTTAATTGTGCCCTACAAAACCACCACATTTAAATCTCACCAAGCATTACCACCATCCACTGATTTTCACAGATAAAGAAATTAAACTCAAAGAGGCTAAGTTCCTTACTCACGTAACAGAGCTCAGCAGATCTGCACCCAGGTTGTTTTTAGTCGAAGGCAGATGCTCTCACACCCACTGCATTCACTGTCCCTCTGGCTCCAAAACAATAAAGGAGTCCCCTGCCTGAATTACACGTTTAAAACTTACCACAGTTCCGATCTTCAGCATCTGGGATATAACAGGCCTAAACTCAATCGTTTTTGCAACAAGAAATAGCATTCTGTGGTTTACGATGAGCCTGGCCCCCAATTATCTTGCCAGCCTTCTCTCCCACTCTTCATCCTCATCCACAGAGCCATAATTAACTGTTTCCGTTTTTGCTTGGATTGCTCCGTTGGCTCTCCTCCTTTCTGTACACCTTGGTACTGCATCCACATTTCCTGATTCGCCCCTAAAGAACCATCTCTCCTAGGCATTCTGCCCTTTCTTCTGGTGAGTAAGTATTTACTACATTGTCCCTGGCAGGCATGCGCAGATTCTTCAATGAATAAATTGTTGTCACTACATTGAAGGAGCGCATAATCTAATACTAAGAGAGGAGACAATCAGAAATTCTGTTGTAATACAATGTCCTGTGGGACAAAAAGACGGCTAGCTGTGCTAGGGCATTGCAGGAGAGCTTCTCCAAGGAGGCCGCCTGTGGTCCAGGTGTTGAGGGACGGACAGATATGCAGGAGAAGGAAAGCATTTCAGGGCAGAGTATGACACCTTGATACCAACGGGTTTGCAGATTTTTAAGGAGGAAGACAAGGTAGGTCTCTGATTCTATGAGAGTCAACTGAGCGTGAAGACTGGGGACCGGTGCTGGAAGTTTAAAGAGAGTCACAGGGAGTTCATTCCCCTGGGGACTAGAGAAATGCAGCAAGATCACTGGGGCAGAGCTGAGGGCCCCCTGAAATCTGTCGAGCTGAACTTGAAGAGCACCTGGAACGGCTGCATGTTGTTCTTCACCTGCGTACAGCTGCTTTGGGACAGGGCGTGGGCGGAGACTGGGTGTGATGCAGGCTGGGGTTTTGCTAGGCAAACATGATGGGGGAAGAGAAGAGGGAGGGAGCTGGGAAGGCATCTGCCAGGGAGTGATGCTGGTCCTTGCCCAGGGAATTTCAGCTGGGGGAAGAGGAAGGCGAGGACACGGGGTGACAATGGACACTGAAGGAGTGGCACAGAGAAGTGAGCAGGAACAAACTGGTTGAGTCCAGTACTGGAGGAAATGACCCAGGAAGCGGGCAGGTGGTAGTCAGAGTGGAATGGGTGAGTTCCAAACTGTAGTGGTAGTACAGTTATTGGTCAGGAGAGTGTGTAGGCAGGGTGTGTTGGGGTACGCTGGAGGAAGTGAACACGCACAACAAGCCTCTGAGGTCATGTTGTTGGGTGGCTTGACGATGAGCTGCTGAAATTTTCAAAATGAGGACTGGAGTAGTGTGGAGGCAAGCCAGGGGCCAGGTGCTCAAACTATTAGAAAATGAGCAGGGGCGACAGCAATGTCTACAGACGACCGCAGCGAGGAGGGCTGATGGGGCATGGGCAAACGACAAGTGAGTGCAGGCCAGTGGAAGGCTTCCAGGTGGCTGGGGTGTCGGGAGAAAGGGTTTGGAAGCTGCAGTGGAGAGTCACCTCTGGGGCTGTAGGGACAGAAGAAGCAAGTCACCACTTGCAAAGGCTTCTGAGAAAGAACTGTCCTCAGGGGACACCCTCCCTAGGTTTCTGTTAGATGAGTCAAAGAGGCTAAGCTTGAAAGTATAGAGGGTTTTTTCCTGACAAACCATGTAAACTCTAGAAGGCTCAGGATGGAGAGAGCTACAGGAGACCATGCGAGTGCAGGGGACGCACTGAACCCTGGGCATCGAGCCCAGGTATAATGCAGCGTTAGGTCTCCTCACTGCTCTATGTAAACAGGGGTGTAAGGCATAACACAATTAGTCTCAATCATCTTATAAGGGGAAGGTCAGTTAATCAGTTCTAACTACAGCCTTCGAAAGTTTGTCTTGGTGCGGCTTCTGGACTCGTGAATGTAGAAGTAGTGCCTTCTCCGAAGGACTCAGAGCCCTGTGAGAACCCCACCCCTCTCCCCTTGTATCCTGCTGGTTACTTGTGTCCTGGCTGGGAAGGTATCTTACTGGTAGTGTGGCCTTACCGGTAGTTATGCATCACTGTACTCTGGAGGACCAACCAAAGAACCCAGAGCCACCTTAACTGATCATTCTGAAGCTAATTTAACAAAAATGTGTAACTGAAGAAGCTTGAAACACATCGGGTGAAGACCATGGGCACTCACAGCAGAACGGGTGGGCAGTGCCGCAGTAACAGCACACCCTCCCAAACCGCAGGGACCCGGGCACCTGCGGGGCTGGCGTCCATGCGCGCGCAGGGCTCTGCTGCACAGACGGGCACCGCGCGGCAGCCAGCCTTCTCCATCAGAGACCAGTCAGGACCCCCGTGAACTCCGGTAATCGTTTTTTCTGTTTATGAAAACCAAACACAACACCCATACCTAACTTAGTAAGTTAACAGGTTGGTATTAATATATGGAAAGGCGAGAGTGAAGGTGTGTCGTCATTCGTAAGTACACCAGAAAGGACGTGAACTCTTGGCCTGTCTGTGGCCCTTCGGCATCGGGCAGTGGAGCACACCTGGAGAAGTGCCGCCACGCAGGCCCCCGGCAGCCCGCTCCCGTGCCTGACCGGCCTTCTCTGACACCACTCACTCCTCTGACGAAGGAGTAAGAGTCCCATGGCCTAGCTTGGGAATATCAATCTCTCCCTCTCCTACAATGCAAGCCCTATGAAATGCGGGCGTCTAGAATTTGCCGACCTGAATCATTCTTATCGCAGTACACAAGCTTGTCGTGCCATTTCCCAGACGAAAACAAACAAAACCTCCCTGGAATCCCCCTCCAGTTGCTGCATTATTTTTCTGCCTGTAAGCTGACTCCCACCCTCCCCCCGCCCACTCTAATTAGCATCTCTGCCTAAATAAATCTTGACAAAGTAAACCAGTAACGTCCTAACAAATCCAACAGACAATTCTAAGGCCTCACCTTATTCAGTCTCTCACTTAAATCTGCATGAAGTTGTACATTTAAGGTTTTTTGCTTTACTGCACCTATGTTATAACTTAGACATTAGAAAACTTCAGTGAAAAGATTTCGCAGTTAATCAGATGCAGTTGGAAATATTAGTGTAGGAAGCCAGATATTAATAAAAGAGAAGGGAACAAAGGGAATCAGACATTAAAAGGACTAATCAGCTAGGGAGCTGACTCAGACAATAGGCCTGATTAAGTCTGCAAGCGGCAGCTTCAACACCATAGGGGATCACAGCATTGCCTGGCCAAGGGGATTAGCACTGCCCACCCGCCCCCGCGCCCCACCGTGTAGGGAGGAAGAACAAGCTTTCCAATCTCCCCAGGGTACAACCTGTCCATCTGCCCTGACTAAGGAGGTGGAGGGGGGAAGAATAAAACAATGAAGGAGAAATTCCTCGTCTGGGCGTATTCCCAGTAAAAGCCAAGAGGGCACAGGTCCTTCTACTATGAGGTGTGTGCAGTTGGAACTAAGACGGCAACCATGAGGGGCGAAGCCTGGTCTGGGAAAAGGATCAGATTGGGTAAGGGACACAGAACCCTGGGAGACCTGGGAAATGGACTAGTGACCCAGAGGACCCAACACCAGCCCCCAAAGAATTGGGAAGTCGACTGGTTATTTTGAAAAAGCACCTGGTCCTTCCCAAGCCAGAGATAATATAACCGAAGTTTAACAAAGGCAAGTGCACTCTCTTGCGTGCTCTCTCTGGCCCCACAACATACATTCAATTGTGCATTCATGCATTCTCTCTCCATAGCAGCCATGGCCTAGCAGCTGCACGGCCGGCGGCCACACAGACTCCAGCACAAGCCTGCATGCAATAATACAGTGCCAGCTGGAGCACAGCCGGGAACAGAGACGATGCTAGCCGAACAGGGACAGAGGCTGAACCGCACTAAGCTCTGGTGTGAGCTGAGCCAATGGCACACAATTCCTAGACCCTGCTCTTCCTTCTGGGCTTGATGACGACAAGGCTGGGCTTTTTCCACAGCAGGGTGGACAGAGATGAGACACTGGGAACCTGGGGGCAGCCTTCTATTTCTATTCCAATAAATCTTACCAATAAATCTCATCTTCCAATGCATGAGTCTTTCAAAATGCTTTTCTTGCGACTCTGTGAAAGGAGACCATTTCCACCGGCAACAAAAAGAAAATCAGTGAACTGAAGATAAATGTGAATAAATTCCCCAAATACGGAGAGAGAAGAAAAATGGAATTAATTCTAAGAGAGAATAAAAGATGTGAAGAATAGAATGAGAAGGTCCGACATAGGCCTGACCGGAATTTCAGGAGCAGAGAGACATGACACAGCAAAATAAAACTGCAGACGCAAACGCTACCAGACAGCAGAGACTCCATGGTCCCCGCCACGGCCACCACGCCCAAGGTCACAAACGAGAAGGCCTCAGGTCTCAGGCTTTTTGCACCATAGCACATCACTCAGGGGAGAGAAAGAAAAATACAGTTTGCTAGCCACTCCATTAGGCTTCCATCACATGTCTCTCCAACTGGGATACCATCATATCCTCAGGTGAAGATTTTAAAAATCCATACTGTCACTAGGACCTGTCAGCACTATGACAGCGAACCAGGCAAGGGCACAAGGGCACAAGGCGGTATTCTAAGAGTCGTCCAGTTTCTGTATGGCATTGTAATTCCCTTAGGCAGTAAAGTGGTGCTGGCAGCTAGCAAGGCTTTCAATTTGATGACATCACCGTTAAAGATGCTAAGGAGGTTGCTGCTGGATCAGTGTTTATCCTCTTTAATAATCCCGAGGAGGGGGTGGGGACATTGCCTTAATTTTGTAAGCAGAGAGGAACATGAAGCACATAAAATATCTAAAGTGTTTGTAAAACTAAAGAAATCAACACAAATGAGAGAGGAAAAAAGATGAGGCAGGTAAATAAACTAGTATTTGTTTTCAGCATTTATCATGTCCTAAAAACCTGCTCACTACTTGTCATGTTATTTAAATGTAACAAAAGCCTACAGACAGCTAAAGATACTCTAAATGCCATTTTTTAAATGAGGAAGTTAGGGATCAGCAAAGTTAGGTGACAGTGACAGCTGGTGGGAGGCAGGACCCCAGTTTTCTGCTCAGTCCTACCTGATGCCCAAAGCTATCTCTTTCGCCCATTATTCTGCTGATGAGAATGGCTACCTGCTTCTCTCCTCCCCGTTCTTTGTCTAGCCTCTGTCAAGCATGGGACGCTATGGCCTTGCAGAAGCTGAGCCTAGAGGCCGCCAGGCACAACAGTGAGTGGCGCCTCCCTTTCTCTTTCCACATTCACCCAACTGGATACAATGCGCCTCCAAGGACCAGAGTCCTGCTCACAGAGACTATAAACAAGCACAAGAGGAGAAAAATGAAGACATTTACCACTACCCTACAAGGAATCATCATTTCAATTTTATAGACGGGGAAAGGTTTCGAGAGATTATAAAATTTTACAAGGTTATAGAGCTAATTAGCTTGCAGTAAAAATTTGAGCCCAGGTCTGGTCAAACCTCAGACTTCAGAATCTTACCTGACAATTCTGGGAGAATCAGGAGGTTAGAGATAGCTTTTTAATGAACCCAAAATTTACAACAGTAATTCATCCTATAGTGATTCTATTTTTCCCCAACGTTTTATTATAAAAATTGTCAAACATGCAGAAAAGCTGAAAGAATATTATAGAGTGAATACCTACATATTTACACATCTCCTAAATTTTACATGAACATTTTGCTGTATTTATAATAACATCTCTGCCCATCTACACATACCTATATTCACCCATCAACATAACTTATTTGATAATGGATTTCAAAAGAGAAATCTTCAGCCCTGATCCAATGGCTCAGTTGGTTGGGCATCATCCTGCAAATCAAAAGGTTATGGGTTCGATTCCTGGTCAGGGCACATGCCTGGGTTGTGGGTTCAGTTTTATTTGGGGTGCGTATGAGAGGTAACTGATCGATGTCTCTCTCTCACATTGATGTTTCTCTCTCTCCTTCCCTTCCCCTCTCTCTAAAAATAAATAAATAAAATCTTGAAGAAAAAAGCAGTCTTCAAATAACTCATGACATTAGATTTTAAAATATGTATTCATGTAAAAGGTGGTCTCAAAACTATACCAACTATAATTTGAGGGTTTTTACTACCATTCACAAATTGTCAGTAAATAACCTTCAATAAATTTAACCTTTGAATTAACTCCAAACATCCATGCTTAATAAAAATTTACACTCACTTAACTATAATAATATTTAACAGTTTTAAAGCAAATCCATTTAAATGACTTCAGTTTTTCAAATAAGATTTATGCTCTCAAAAAATTAGAACCCCAGCCCTTTTGGGACCTGCTCGGAGGAATGGCACTGTCAGGTGAGGATTAGACTTCTGATCAAGATGGAGGCATAGGGAAACACACCTCACCTCCTTGCACAACTACAGCAAAAAATACAACTAGACTACCCAACAAATATCACCAGAAACACCAGGGAATCAAACTGTAAGGAAGTCTGACAACCAAGGATTTAAAGAAGCCACATTCATCCAGACATGTGTGCTTTTCTATAATAGGCCACACTACTATGACAAGAAGTCAAAGCAGCTCTACCTAATTCACAGAAATGAATACAAAGAGGCTGCCAAAATGAGGAGACAAAGAAATATTGCACAAATGAAAGAACAGAACAAAGCTCCAGAAAAAGAACAAAACAAAATGGAGAGAAAGAACCTATCAGATGCACAGTTCAAAACACTGGTTATCGGAATGCTCCAGGAACTCATTGGGTACTGCAACAGCATAAAAAAACCTAGGCAGAAATGAAGGTTACATTAAGTGAAATAAGGAAAAATCCACAAGAAACCAACAGTAGAGTGAATGAAGCTGCGAATCAAATCAACGATTTGGAACACAAGACGAAAAAAACATTCACTCAGAAAAGCATGAAGAAAATTGAATTCAAAAAATCAAGGATAAGCTAAGGAGCCTCTGGGACATCTTCAAACATACCAACATCCAAGTCACAGGGGTGCCTGAAGGAGATGAGGAGGAGCAAGAAATTGAAAACTTACTTGAAAAAATAATGAAAGAAAACTTCCCTAATCTGGCAAAGGAAATAGACATACAAGTCTAGGAAGCGCAGAGAATCCCAAACAAGATGGACCCAAAGAGGACCACACCAAGACACATCATCATTAAAATGACAAAGGTTAAAGATAGAGAATCTTTAAAGCAGCAATGAAAAGCAGATAGTTACCTACAAAGGAGTTCCCATAAGACAGTCAACTGATTTCTCCAAATTTTGAGAAATCAGCTGACTTGTGGAGGCAAGAAACTTTGCAGGCAAGAAGGGACCGGCAAGAGGTATTCAAAGTGATGAAAAGCAAGGACCTACAACCCTGATTACTCTATCCAGCAAAGCTATCATTTAGAATTGAAAGGCAGATAAAGTGCTTCCCAGAGAAGGTAAAGCTAAAGGAGGTCATCATCACCAAGCCCTTATTATATGAAATATCAAAGAGACTTATTTAAGATAAAGAAGATCAAAACTATGAACATTAAAATGGCACTAAATTCACAACTATCAACAACTGAATCTAAAAAACTAAGCAAACAAGCAAAAGAGAAACAGAATCATAGATACGGAGACCATTTGGAGGGTTATCAGCTGGGAAGGGGAAGAATGAGGGAAAAGATGCAGGGATTAAGTAAGAAATGGTAGGTACAAAAAAGACAGAGGGAAGTTAAGAACAGTATAAGAAATGGAGTAGCCAAAGAATTTATATGCATGACCCATGAACATGAACTAAGGGGGAGGGGATTGCTGGAGGGAATGAGGGTACCGGGCAGAGGGAGACAAAGGGGGAAAAATTGGGACAACTGTAATAGTATAATCAATGAAATATATATTTTTTAAATGTGAATTCCATAATTTTTCTATTTTTATTTTTAAAATATCTTTAAATTTAAAAATTCCACAATAAATTATGTTACAGAAGTCTCAAAAACAGATTAAACAATTGGTGCCAAATAAACTCTGAAAGCCTGCCTTAGAAAGTTATTCCTACGATTTCATCTGAAATGGTTTGCTTTATTCTATATTGTTCCTGGGGATTATGAGTGAATTTGTTCCCCAACTATTCGTGGCCTAAAAGAGGCTTCAATCTTCCTTCAAATCTGGTGAGAAGAAAATGCAAGCACACGGACAGCATACTGACTTTCAAAGCCATTTCTGGAAACTGGTTTTGGAGTGGCTGTTAGCAAACAACTAGAGTAAAAGAAAAGTAAATACTGTATTTTTGACACTATATTACTTCCAATGAATATCATTTAATAAATCCCTTTTAAAAGTCTAAAGTCTCACATACTATGCTTTTTCAAAGTGCAGTTAAAAGTAAAACAACTGAATAAACTAAAATAAAATAAAAATTTTTTATTGTTCAAAAAAAAAAGTAAAACAACTTATATTACTATTCTACAACAAAATACAGTCATTTTGTGTTGTGGATACTAATCTAAATGCTCAGTATGTCTCTGTGAGACACCACTACAAGGAGACAGTACACTGAAACAAACTATATTTTATTAGTCAAAAAATGAGTTCACTCCTAAGAATAAAGAAGGAAAAAAGGTCATTCTTTTACCCGGTATGTAAAATCTACCAAATCATTCCAAATAAAAATGAACAAGAATGTAATTATTGTTTACAAAGCACTTTTTTTGAAAATTCAAAGTATTTTAATTTAAAAAGTTTTCAGAACCATGCCTGTTTCTGAGTGCCACATACTTTTTCTCTATCATTTTTCTTTCTCTCGATGAGTCAGCCCAGCAAAAGCCAAAGTGAAGAGAAAAAATAATCATGTAAAATAAATTACAACTACTGCATACTATACCTATCACAATGAATTCAATCACTTTCTCAATAATAACAGTTGGGAGAAACATGAGTTTTGATCTTCAAATTCTACTTTTTTAAATTCTCTGTTACAGCATTTGCCTAAACAAATAATCACTACTCTGGCCTTATAATTTGGCTGGGATACCCACCACTGCAAGCAAAGGGGAAAAAACATTTTTGATGGCTCATTCAAATGGAAAAGCCATATATCAGAAGTTATTGTACAAAACCTCAGTACTTGTGATGGAAAGCGCAGTTTGGCAGAGCACGTTTAATTAGGCTTGGCTGCTTAAAACTCTGAATACCCCATTACTAATCACATTACAGTTTTGTCTTACAACAAAAAACACAAGAAATGTCAAGGTCAACTCTTCCTTGCTTCACCTTTTTTTAGGCATTAGAGACACTTTAAAAGCTTGAAAAAACACTAAAAAACAAGGCCAAAGAAATAAGAATAGAATCAAAAGAAACACTGAATAAATGCTTTAACTTATCTATCCTTCTTACAATATATATTTTCAACATAATTTTTTAATGACCGTCTGAAATTTCTGTTATAAATGTGTATACCAAATAACAGATATTTTCCTAACTTATTTACATTAAAATTCTGAGTAAACTTATAAATCATTATATGGTCACTGGCTTCTTTTCTGTTTTTAAACAAAAGTTATCTTTTAAGTATTACTTACTATGTAGTAGCTGTTACAATAGTGACTTTCTATTGTGTACCTACTAAGTGCCGGGCTCTTTCCTATACTTTTGCCCATCTGATCATCTGAGAATCCCCACAAAGGAAGGAATTACCTTCACTTTACCATAAGGAATCAGAGTCCCTAAGAGGTTAAAAGGCCCAAGAACACCTAGCCAATAAGTGGCAGGACTGGGATTCAATTCTTGGTCTATCTATTACTAACAGCCGGAGTCTGATACTTACACCTCTCCCTAATACCAAATTACCAAAATCTGGAGCCAGTCCCTCCAAAGGGTAATATAAGCAGTGGCCTCCAAAATCAGGAGAAAAAAAATCTGTTTCGATCACAGAAGTGTTTTTGAGAGGTCCCTTATATATTCTGAAATGATTTTTTAAACATATTACTGATTTGGTAATGGGCTGTGAGTGGTCTACTTTGGCCACAGCCCTCACCATGGCCCCTGAGCAGGGCTGTGGTTTAAAATACAGAATGGCTGGAGCTAAAAGATGCCTTAACTATCGACCTACCAAGGAGACCAGTAGCCTCCCGAATTGAGAATTTCAGCGAGAGGAATTCCAGCATGACTTAGCTGATACATATTATGAACTAAATATTTGTGTCCCTCCCCCCGCCCATCACAAAAACAAAGACTGAAGCCCTAGCACCCAAAGTGGTGGTAACAGGAGGTAGGGCCTTCGGGAGGTAACTGAGTTTAGAGGAGGACATCAGGGTGGAGCCCCCATGATAAAATTTGTGCCTTTACAGGAGGAACAGACACTGAAGCTTCCTTTCTCTGCCACAGGAACATTCACTGCGACCATCTGCAAGACAGGAGGAGAGCCTGCACTGTGAGCCAATCCGTCAGCACCTGACCGCAGCTTCTCCGACTCCAGAACCATGAGGAATAAGTGTCCACCGTTCAAGCCCCCCAGTCTCTGGTATGCTGTTAGAGCGGTCTGAGCTCTCTGCTACCACCCTACGCCCAGCTCCCGCCACATCACAAATCACACAGGGGAGGGTCTGCGGGCATTTGTGTTATAGAACATCTCTGACAAGGTAGGGTGATGTGCTTACAGATTCGAGTAAGAATTAAATATCATTTGCCTTGCTGCCTCTAACTAAGACTACCAATACTACTGATATTTTTGATTAGATGAACACTTGAAAAATGTATTACATTTCAGGTTGGGTCAGCATCAAGTCTTTATTAAAATCTTGGGCTAATTTTATAAACAAACTACCAAATACAAAAGAAAATTAGACAAATTAGTGAAAAAGAAATAGTACCTTGGTGACTGTTGTCAAGACAAGTTAGCGTAGGGAAGCAAGGATGACTCTCTTGGGGGCAGTATCTACTGAACAATCAGATTTTCCTTTCTGACTGCCACTGCACCACATGAAATGAAAAGCCAGCTGGAGAAACAGCAGAACCGTGGCTGCTGTATTCAATGTGGGCAGCGTTTCAAAACAGTTTTTACATAAATTTTAAAGACTGAGCAAATCAGAAGATAAAATAGTCTCAAATGTTTTAATTGTCTGGAATACATTTGTCAGATATTTTCTGATCACTAACTTCATCTAATTAAATTCATTTTGTTTTCACTTGTTTTCGTTTTAATTAACAAGAAGTGCAGGTAATAAAAGTTATTTACATGAGGATAGATGTTTATAGTTTTTAGAAGAAATTTTATACACAATACCTCACCCATTCTTCACAAAAACGTGGTATGAAAAGTCTTATGTTTATCAGCTTTATAAAGTCAGATAATGAGATTCCAAGTTGAAGAACCCATCTGAGATCACACTGGGCTGGGACTCCGCCCAAATCACCTGACTCTCTACAACGTCCCTGGAAATTCATCCTTATCCACAGGGAATTCCAAGAACAGAGAAGAGAAAAGACAGCTGACCGGTCCCTGCAGTGTAGTCCACAGACTGGAGGGCGATGCAGGGGGAGAGCCTGGTGTGGACTCATGAGAGGCTCGCCCGCATCTCCTGCCATGGGGTGAAGGGGGGGTGGCTACTAGTCCCAGTTTCATGACTTAAGTCCTGAGTCAGGGGAAACTTGAGAATCCTCACTAACTCTAAAGTCTGCTGTCTAGGGAAACCAGGCTACTGCCCCCACAGCAAATCCTCACTGGGATTCCAGGAATTAAATCTATTCCACAGAGAAGGGTCACAAAACTCCCAGGTATGTTAATTTTCACTGTCATTTTACATATACCACCCATGACAACACCCTGCTTTCCGCACAGAAATCAGAATGGGTCAAACCTCTCACCAAACCTCTCACAGTATGGTGTCAAGGACATAACCCTGAATAAAGCAGATGCCCCAGACATTTTTTAGATGGTCTAGAGCTGAAAAGGAGAGCAAATCTCGTTCCCTGGCTGGCACTGTGATCCACCCACACCTAACTGAGACACTGAAAGGCCTGTCCCTGTACCGATAAAACCTGAAGCAGACAGACAGGATGTAAAAACCATGGAAAAGACTTAGATGATAAAAGTAGCAATAAATTCACTAGTAACTGAGTATCATCTGCCAAAAGAGTTAATGGGCATTTAGACTCATGAAGTACAGTGTCCAGAATCGGGGAAGTTTGAGGTCCAATCTGCAAAATTTCATGCTGGAGTACTGCACTCAGGGTCAGACTTGAAGAACAATCCTGATAAAACTGGGCCTCACCATCAACAACAGAGAGCAATACAGAAAGCGGTAAGAAGAGAAACTAAGATAATCTACAGAAAAGGGTTGGTTCAACCCATCGGAGCTGCCTCAAAACAGTGTATCCTCAGCAGTTACCGCACTGGCTCAACTGTCTGCCTGACGGCCCGGGCAGAGCAGATCAGCACGGGAAAGCGGCCTGTGCCACGTCCACCGTGCTGAAACCGACCGGCTGCACCGCGATCTGCTGGAACACTTACCAGAAACGTGTATGACCCGGGCCCACCTCAAGTCTAACGACTTAGAAATCCCGAGGTGTAAGTACACGCACACGCGTTTTTTAAGTGTGCCAGGAGGGACAGCTAATGTTTGGGAGCCATTGTATGACCTCCATCATCCTCTCTCCTAACCGTGGAATTCTATGATTCATTCAAAAAACCACATTACTTAAAACCGTAGCATTCTTTTCTAAACAGTAATACAGTATAACAATTGAATACTTTTCCATTTGTCAGCATATTAGAGGAATTTCTAAACTAAAAAACTATAGAGGGGAAGAAAAGCATTATTTTTCTTGTACTGAAAAATTATGAATAGAGGCTTGTTGGCATGTATTATAGATATTACCAGACAAAGTAATATATAAATGTATAATTCATTCTAACCACTTCCAGTGAAAGAAATAAATCACACTTGACACATGTAAAAATGCCTTTAAAAAAAGAAAAAAAATCTATGAGTTAATTTTCAATACTCTCAACTGCAAAAAAACTTACCAAAAGTAATTAAAAAGCATTAATAATTCTTCAGTTATTTACGACACTCTGCTCAGGTATCATCCAAGCACTCAGGGTGCTCTGCGGAGCCAGCAGTGCACAGGTGGACGCGTGCTGCGTCCTGGAGCTCTCGGTCCAGGACAGATCAATTGATAAGCATCGATACAAGAGAACCTAACTGTAAAAATTCAATTAGGAGCAACACGAATGATATTATACACTTACTAAAAGAGATTTTTAAAATATAGAGGGAAATCTCTATTTCTTTAACGTTAGAAACAAACGCCCACCTCATTGGTTTTTAAGGGTAGCTGACGGTTACATGTGCTGAAGTTGATCAGTGTGAGATGGTTGTGTGACAGACAGCCCCTTTTAGGAAGCACATATTCAAGAATTTAGGGGTAAAGGGCCATGATGTACGTAACTTACCCTTAAATGGTTTTTAAATAATTGTGTGTGTGTGCACGAGCATGCAGAATGATTTAATAAGAACAGGAGAGAATAGCAATATATAATGAGTGGAATAAAATGTTGACAAATCAACCTGGATAAAGCTGTATAGAGTTTTTTGTGATATTTTTATTTTTAGAAATTTTGTGTATGAACTTTATTTCCAAATAAAATTTTTTAAAAAGAGGAAGAGGGAGATAAATGGGAAAATAGTAAAATGTTGATGATATTTGAAGATGGGTTGTGGACAGACAGGGGTTCATTCTACCATTTGCTCTACTTCTGTACATCTTTAAATTGTCCATAATAAAATGTTAGAAAAGAAAAATAAAGAGCAAATAAAATCCTGTGTATAAAGCAGCTACTAAAGTTTCTGGCAAATAGAAGGCATTCAATAAATGATACAGGCTGTTCCCATCTACCCTGAATGCAGACAATTCAATATTATCTTTCAGTACTTAGCTTTCAGTACTTAATCACACACAACACATATTTACTGAGAGTCCGCAGATGGGCGGTGCTCTGCTGGGTACTACAGTGAACAACCTCCAAGAAGTCGAGCAGCAGCCTCTTACACCCTCAGGAGTCAGGTAGTGACAGCGAAAGACAAGGCAGCAAAGCTTAGGAGTCAAAGAAACTAAGCTCAAGTACAAACCAAGATCACCTCTTTTCTGTGTGATTTTAGACAAGTAATGTAATAACTAGAAACATCTCTATATCACATTAAAAAGTAAAACCACTGATTTCACAAGGTCACTATGAGAATTATGTGAGATGCATGAAAAATGGCTCAGTCAACTCAGAAATATTATAAATATGTTTGCTCTTACTGGACTGTATGTAGAGCCAACAGAGGGAGATGCAGCTTCTACACATTAATCATATCACAGCAGAGTAAGTGCCACAGGAAAGACCGCATCTTGCTGGGGGGAGAGAAGGAAGTCTCCAAGTGAAGAAGGTGGTGCGCAGGGTGAACCTTAGTGGCTCGGGGGCGGGGGCAGAAAACGGGAGCGGTAGATAGGAGGCGGCAGGATTCTAGGTTAAAGAGATAATCCAAGTGAAGGCATGAGAAAGTGTCAGGTATGCAAGATGTAAGAGAGTTTTTGCTGGAATCTAGGAAACAAATAATAGAATAACTAGAAATAAATCTGGAAAAAATGAGAACTGGGAAGGCCTTGCCTACGTCCTGGGAGGGCCCAGACACGTGGCTCCCTACTCATCTGGGCCCAGCTCGAGCGCCAGGACTCTCCTCTTCCTCGGCCGATGCCAGCTACCCCTCACCATCCAAAACCATCAAGTTTTCCAAAACAGACATGCTGTTTCAAAGGAAATAATTGCAGTAAAACATACAATACACAGAGAGCTATGAAAGGAAATGCTTTCTATATCCAGGAAAACTTCAATCTCAATGAAAATGAATATGATCCAAAAGAGATTATAATTCGCATCCAGCTTTGCAACATGGTTTCTTCTCAGTGAGGAGTATCCAAATCACATTTTTGCAAGCCAATATTAAAGTAAGAATATTCCATAACTACCAACCAAAAGATCATAAAAGTGACCACACAACTGGAGTCAAATTTTCTTAGTCAATTTGACTGACTTTCCTAGAATGTGGCTTACTTCAAAATTACATAATGTGATCGATCAACTTTACATTTTACTTGCCCACAATACACAGCTTTGATTTTTAGGAGAATGTCCTTTTACTGTTTTCACAATCCTCTGAGTCGCATACTGGGAAATAATGAATAATTACTCCATCATGAGTTATATTTGCATAAATAGTTTTGTAAAGATTTAGAGGAAAGCTATATAAAATATGCTTTGACTATAACACACTAAAACTCCTAAGTCTTTCAATGCCCTTAACTGTATATTAAACTTTAAAATGATGGGGGAGAAGACCATGGAATCAATGAAAGTTCTACAAAAATAATCTCAGAGGCCATCTATCCCAACCTACTCACTCAAAAGAGAAGGAAGCTGGGAGGTAGAACAAGTGAGGGACTTCCAAAACACCGCTAACTAGGTGAGAGCAGATCTAAAACGTAGAAGTCAAGTTTTCTGGCACCGGGTACTAATGACACGCTATGCCATCCTGGATTTCACATACCTTCAAGAAAAACTAAAACCACACTCAATCTATGTTTCCTTAAAGAAACTCATCATTTTGAGAAAGCAGTTACTGACCTTACACTATCTCCTCCCAAAAATCTCCCATATCAGAGTATTGCAAAATACTCAACTTTTAAATACCTATACCAGTTTAGTTATCAAAAGAAGCAAACACTAATGGATTAAGGAAGCCTTCTCACGGAGTACAAGAAGCCATTCCTGTGCTGCCTGCATGGCCAGGAGCGAGCAAGCTGAGCACAGCCCCCCGAGACAATGAGGGCGGTGGGCAGGAGTAAGTCAGAGAACGGAGCCCCGCACCATTCCAGGCAGCCTGCTCAGCACCAAAGACAAAGCCATGAGTGATCACAAATGTAATTCAACTCATAATTAAAAGAAATGAAAGGACAGCAAATCTAGAAAGCCTGGTTCACAGGTCAATTCCTAAAGTCAACAGAGAGGTCTTTTAAGCCAAAGATCATTCCCATGATTCATTACCTAATTAAGTTTCTGCACACTACTACATTTTTATATAAAACTGATGTTCCCCCCCAAGCGTGGAGAGGATGCTACAATCATAATTCAGCTGTGGAATTCAGCTCCATTTATTTTTTCAAAGTTTGATTTTTATTTTTACTGTTCTTTCCACTGAATCATTTTTTTTCAATTACTGTTTAAATATAATTATATTAGTTTCAGGCATATACCACAGTGACTAGACATTATACATCTTACTAAGTGATCACCCCAATAAATCTTGTACCCATCTTCCAGCATACAGTTGTTAGAATATTAATGACTGTATTCCCTATGCTGTACTTTACATCCCCACGACTACTCTGTAACAACAAATGTGTACTTCTGAATCCCTTCATCTTTTACACCTATCCTCCCAACCCCCTCTGCCATCTGGCAACTATCAAAATGTTCTCTGTATCTGAGCCTGTTTCTGTTCTGCTTGTTAGTTTATTCTGTTTTTTAGACTCAAAGGTTGACAGATATGTATTTATTGTCATTTTATTCATAATTTCATATTTTTCCTTCTTCTTAAATAAGATCTTTTAACATTTCACATAACACTAGTTTGGTGGTGATGAACTCCTTAGCTTTTTCTTGTTTGTAAAGCTCTTCATCTGTCCTTTGATTTTAAATGACGGCTTTGCCAAGTAGAGTAATTTTGGTTGTAGGCCCTTGCTTTTCATCACTTTGAATATCTCTTGCCACTCCCATCTGGCCTGCAAAGTTTCTGTTGAGAAATCAGCTGACAGTCTTATGGGAGCTCCCTTGTTGATAACTAACTGCCTTTCCCTTGCTGCTTTTAAGATTCTCTCTTTGCCTTTAACTTTTGGCATTTTCATTATTATTTGTCTTGGTGTGGTCCTCTTTGGGTTCATCTTGTTTGGGACTCTCTGTGCTTCCTGAACTTGTATGTCTATTTCCTTCACCAGGTTAGGGAAGTTTTCTGTCATTATTTTTTCAAATAGGCTTTCAATTTCTTGCTTTCTCTCTTCTCCTTCTGGCACCCCCATAATGTGAATGTTGGTACACCTGAAGTTGTCTCAGAGGCTCCTTAGTCTATCTTCAATTTTTCAGATTCCTTTTTCTTATTTCCTTTTCTGATTGGGTGTTTTTTGCTTCTTATATTCCAAATTGATGGTTTGATTCTCAGCTTTCATCTACTCTACTGTTGATTCCCCGTAAACTAGTCTTTATTTCAGTTTGTGTATCCTTCATTTCTCACTAGTTCTTTTTTACGGTTTCTATGTCCTTCTTCATGCTGTTGAAGTCCTAAGTTCCTTGAGCATTCCTTAAAACCATTGTTTTGAACTCTATATCTGGTAGTTTGCGTGCCTCCACTTCCTTTAGTTCTTTTTATGAAGAGTTCTCCTGTTCTTTCATTTGGGATCTGTTTTTTTGTCTCTGCATTTTGGCTGCTTCCCTAAGTTTGTTTTTATGTATTAGATAGAGCTACTACATCTCCCAGATTTGGTAGAGTGGCCTAATGTAGTAAGTGTCTTGTAGTGCCCAGTGGCACAGCACCCCCAGGTACCTGAGCTAGGCGCTCCAGGGGTGTCTTTGTATGGGCTATGTACACTATCCTGCTGTAGTTGACCTTTGACTGCTATTGGCGTCACAGGGAGGGACTGACTACCAGGCCAACTGGCTGCGAGAACCAGCTGTGACTACAATGGAGGAGCTGCTGTGTAGGAGTCAACTCTATGGATTAGGACTTGCTTCAGTTGGGCCTTGGTGCTCACCAAGCCTGCACCTTGAGTGTCACTCATGGAGGTGGCAGTACTATAATTCAGCAAGGTCCAAAGCTGTCCACTGAGTGCACTGGCTCTGGACCTCCTGGCTAGTGCAAGGTCAGCTACTGCCTGTGGCCTGCCTGGGGCCACCAGGAACAAGCCACAGAGTAATCTGCAGATGGCTGCTACTTGTGCTGGGCTGGGAGGTGCCCAGGAAAGGCTAAGCTGCGAATCAAGGCTGGCTGCTGCTAGTGCCAGACCTGGGGCCACTTAGCAAGAGTTACAGGCACACCAAGACCAGATGCTGCTTGTTTACAATTTGTGAGCCTTTGAGGGATTTTAGAAAAGTCTCTACAGGCAGTTTGTATGGAAAAGCCACAGGTAACGGCTGGTGGGCTGGCAAGCCAGGTGGGGTAGGCTCTCAGCAAAACACCAGGGTAGGTGAACAGTGCGAGCCAGAACACTTGGATATGGCACCTACCAGTCAGTTCTGTTTCAGGGGGTCTCAGAAAAGGAATAATGGCTTCTGCCAGCAGATTTGTCTGACATAAAGTTGCCCCCCTTGCTCTCAGATAATTCAGTTCTTTCCCGTATGTCCCTGACCCCTTCAAGCTGCTGCCTCAGTGCTGGCGCTCAGAGGGAGTGCAGGAAGTCCATGCACTGGCCCTTTAAGAGGAACTGCCTGGGACTCCAGAAGCCCTCTGTCTCACTCGGCTATAGTCCTTGATGGTTTTTACAGCCAGGAGTTGTAGGGACTTCTTTTCCCAGCACCAGAACCCTGGGCTGGGGCCAGGACCCTTTGTTTCTCGGGGGGTCCTCCACAGCTGAGATTCCCTCCCAATTTTTATCCAGTACACGTGAGTGTGGGACCAGCCCATTCCATGTCTCCACCCCTTCGACCAGTCTTGAAGTGGCTTCTTCTTTAAATCCCTAGTTGTAGGCCTTCCATTCATCTAGATTTCAAGTAGTTCTGAATGACCGTTGTTCCGCAGTTTAGTGGTAATTCTGTTGTGGTTCTGGGAGGCTTGGAGTACCGAATTTATCTATGCTGTCATCTTGACTGGAAGTCTTCTCAGTTCCATTTAAAATGCCTTCAAATAGCCCTGGCCACATGGCTCAGTTGTTGGAACATCGTCCCATACACCAAAAAGGCTGCAGGTTCAATTCCCAGTCAGGGCACATGCCTAGGTTGCAGGTCCAATCCCTGGTCAGGGAGCGTACAGGAGGCAACCAATCAATGTTTCCCTCACACATCAACGTTTCTGTTTCTCTCTCTCTCTCCCCCTCCCCACCCCCCTTCCTTGGGTGAAGATTAAAAAAACATCCCTTCAAACAGTTGAACTCTGCACTATGTAATTAGGTACAACATTTACTAAGGGCACCCGTGCAGACCTTACAACTATCAAAGTGTCAGTCTACTTTTTGTTTCTCCTTCAGGATAAACTAAAAGTTCAGTTTACGTAACCTCTCACGACGCACCCGCAACGGGAGAACCAGAGGTTCTTGTGTACTTCTGGAGTCTGTAGGTCTGATCACTGTGAGCCCAGGTAAGGCTGTGCTGTGTGGTGGGAAAGGACTTTCTTCAGTTAACAAAATCTGCTTCTAATCTGAGAAAATGCACATTTGTGCCACTTTTGATTGTATAACATAACTCAAGATATACAAATTAGTCATTAACCAATGGAACACTGAATATAACAAGAAATCTATACCCAACTAGTCATGTAAAATCCTAACCAATGATGTCCCTAAAAATGGAACTATTTCCTTATAAAACACAAGCAGTAAAAAGTTTCCAAGAACTTAATTGTTCTTATATTGTACCGCTGGAACTTCTGTTAATATGCGTATTTATTTACAATCATTTTTCTTGAAAAATAGTACCTTCAACCTATTTATTATTTGCATGTATTTCAATGCATGAATCACTGCACTGACTATAAAAATGAGTATTTTAAATTACTTCCAGTATGTCGCATTTACACAGCTGCACGGATCCAATATAAGACTGTCAGGAGTGGTAGCCAAGGGAACAGAGTTACTTATGGCGAATTTAGCACAGATCTCTGTGCGCTGAAGAGCTGAAACAAATCCGACGGGGCTTACTTGCTACTCCTGATGCAAGTCCATACAGCAGTCCTCCCCCCTCCGACTGCTGGGAGAAGACATGTGCTCCTGGAGGCGGCGGCTTTTCTTGTCTGATAAAGTTATACAACAAGGTTTTCACAAGTTTGCTGGTGTATGGAAGACTACACAGAAAGAAAAAAGAAAATCAAACTCATACTCATGAGAGCCACCTGATTTTACGTAATGATAAATACGATCTACATAAGCTATTAAAACGAAAGGATTAGCACAATTTAAAGTCTAGCCTGTCCTATGACAGTGGAGACCGTGGGGTTTGAGGTCAGGCTTGAGGCTTCATTCTGTCTTTCCTCCTTACTATGCCATAAGTCATTGGTCAAATCACTTCAGTTCTTGAACTCAACTTATTTGTAATCTGTACAACAGGTGAAAATTATAAATTCAGTGTATAACAGTGTACCTGGCACTTGAAGAGAGATAGTAATATAGAATCAGCAGGGAAAAGAATTAGAAAGCAATAATATAAAAGACCATACTTTTTTTTTAACCAAAAAAATCCCTAGTAAACACATAACATTTGAAATTGTATCTGAACACCATTTACATGAGTATATATACTTTTTAAGTATGAAAGTATTCAATTTATGCATGTATACAAAAAATATATCTATATGTATATAGATTTTTTAAAATATTAATACTCTCTGCTTTTAAGTCATGGGATAAGGAGAAAGGAGAGGAAATAGGTGAAAAGGGTATGTGTCCACAAGTTGGTGATAGATCAGGTTCTGCAATCTACACGAAACTTCTCAATAGACTCTTGAGCCAAAAGCCCGGGCCCTTTCCCCATTACCACCAGTATAGGTGCCATGAAGACACCCAAGGTAGTGAGAAGGATGTGAGGAAGACAAAGCTCCCAACGCCCTGAGAACTTGAATGAAAACTACTTTATTTGTCATTCTTTTCCATGACAAAACTCTGCAAAGACTGTGTCAACAGAAGGCAGGTGTGTGTGTGTGTGTGTGTGTGTGTGTGTGTGTGTATTTAGAATTCATCTATTCCCTTCCCCACGCACTAGAAAACTGTAAGCTTCTGCTCAGAGTACAGCCCCACATCCTAACATGCCTGGCACACGGTGAGCACTCAGTAAAAGTTTGGTGACTAAAGGAAAGTAGGAACAGCCGGTCAGAGGCCGCTGAAGCAGTCTGCGCACGTGGCAGTAGGGCAGGGTTACAGTGGGTCCAATGGGACTGGTGAGAAGGGGAAGACACAAAACTCATTTCCATGAACAACTACAACTGGATGACAGCTCAGACACAGAGGATGATAGAGAAGGAAGAAGAAAATGACTTCCAATCTTCAGTTCTACAAAGAAAACACCACAGAAGGTAATGAAGCTGGGGGATAAAGGAACCAGGAAGGATGGGTAGTTTGAACAAAATATTTGGTTCCTTGTGTGTTGCGTCTGAAGTGCTGACAGAACAATCAGGGGAATAATACTATGGTAAGAGTACAAGACCAAAAATACAGATTTATACCATTAAAAACTAGACAAATCTATTTTTTTGTTATTAACTTTTAAATTTTTTGATTCCAGTTAACATTCAATTTTATTTTATATTAGTTTCAGGTGTACAGCACAGTGCTTAGCCAATCATATAATTTATAGTGCCCCCACCCCAATATCTCCAGTACCCACCTGGCACCATACATGGTTATTACAGTATCACTGACTGTATTCCCTTTGCTGTCCTTTACATCCCCATGACTGTTTAGTTAAAAACCCAGACAAATTTAAAAGAAACATACCATCGACCCTGCATCAAATACTTGTGACTGATGCTCTGTCGCAAAACCTCCTTGTGGAAGAGTTGGCAGGAAAGGAAAGCAACCATTGTTGATACAGCTTCTACTGATATTTCATACGTGATGTCTCTGGAGAAACAGGAAACAACACAGAATAATGATCAGCTTGGAACATGAAGATGCTCTTTTCTGAATAAACTACACATTAAGAACTCAAACCTAAAGATTCAACATGTTCCTAGGTTATAAAAGAAATACTAATATGTTTAACATAAAAATTAGGTTAAGAACAAACATGAAACCCTCTCCCAGTCACTGGCTCTTGTACTAGGGTCAGCTACCCGGTTACTTATCTATTTTCCTGCCCGTCTCCCACTGAGTGACAGGTCTATCAGAGTACAATGGAGACGATGACTGCCAGGGCCATACTTTAGATCCACGCTAAAGCCCTTCGGTTCATCCCCGTTTAGTTGTAATGCGGAAGCCAACACTCAGATCGTAAAACTGGAGAGAAATCACAGTGTGGGGAAGAAAACAGCGCCTTTTCAGGTGGCAGTCACTTCACAACGAGCACAGTGGCAAACCTCTTCTACCTCTAGTGTCCCCAGTCTCAAGGCCAAGTCTGCACATTCAGCAAAGTGTGAACAGTAAATACATTATTCCTGTTTATTACGCATATTTCTTTTAGGGAGGGCTGTTTTTTGTCCTCCCAACATCATTATCTCTTTTAGAAACAAATCTTAGCTTAAATAAAAAGGAAACAAAATTTTGGCTGAGAAGGGAGCAAAAAAAAACAGGAATAAATGCATCAAGAAACCTTCAGTTACTGCAAAAATGTAAATATCATTATCATGGCAACCAATAACGTGTTAGATCAGGAAAGTGGGAGTCTCAACAACACAGCAAAAAGAGTAATAAGTCCAAGAGAATATCAAAATATTTTTACAGAACTGAAATATTCATGGAAAGCCCAAAGAAAAATACTTACTACCTACTTAAATGAGGCTCATTAAACAAATTAAAGATGACTTGATTCTAGAACTGGGCAAGCTTAAATCCTACCACATATTTTAGAGAGTTACTGCTGACAGAAATATCTTTTCAATATAAAATACACAAAACACAAGAGGCCATTTAATTGATCTAATAAAGGCAACAGAAAATAATCTAACTGGAATGATCTAAATTCTAAATGAATGACCTAAATTCTATGCAAATTAATCTTAAAGTTAATGCAATCACAATCAAAATTCTCATTAGATTCTTTTTCT
The DNA here is from genome assembly GCA_028533065.1 of Trachops cirrhosus. Taxonomy (NCBI): domain Eukaryota; kingdom Metazoa; phylum Chordata; class Mammalia; order Chiroptera; family Phyllostomidae; genus Trachops; species Trachops cirrhosus. Next base: position 15,589,111 of record CM052547.1, on the reverse strand, counting down.
AGGAACTTCACAGGTTGACTCTAATTTTTATGAAAGAATAAACACAAAGTTAAGTATATCTTCCCAGCACTACCTTATCTACCCGGCACTATGTAAAGTGCTTCCCAGATAAGGTCAAGTTAAAGGAGTTCATTATCACCAAGCCCTTCTTATATGAAATGCTAAAGGGATTATCTAAGAAAAAGATGATGATCAAAAATATGAACAGTGAAATGACAACAAACTCAGAACTATCAACAACTGAACCAAAAAACAAAAACAAACTAAGCAAACAACTAGAACAGGAACAGAATCACAGAAATGGAGATCACATGGAGGGTTATTAGCGGGGACGGGGAGGAGGGAGAATGGAGCAAAAGGTACAGGGAATGAGAAACATAATTGGTAGGCACAAAATAGACAGAGGGAGCTTAAGAACAGCAAAGGAAATGGAGAAGCCAAATAACATATATGTATGGCCCATAGACATGAACTAGGGTGGGGGAATGCTGGTGGGAGGAGGTTGCAAGGTGGAGGGGAATAAAGGGGAGAAAAAAATGGGACAACTGTAATAAAATAATCAATAAAACAGATCTACAAATCAATGGAGAAAAAATAAATTGTATAGAAGACGGTGCTAGGAAAAACTGGCTCATTTCATAAAGAAAAATAATGATCCATCCCTATCTTACAACACCTACACTACTACGGATGAATTAAAGACTTGGATGTGAATGGCAAAACTAAAGTTAACAGAAGAAAATGTACAATGATACATTTGTAACATAAGCCACAATCAAGGACTTCTTAAATAAAAGCTGAAAAGCACAAACCATAAAGCCAAAAACTAAGGCATTTAATTACATCAAAATTAAAGACTATTGCTCAAAAAATAAAACTTTGGACAAAGTTAACAGGAAGATGACAGACTAGAAGGAAGAACAAGAAACTAATGTATAGAATATTACAAGCAATCCCTGCCAATAGCAAGAAAAAAGGCAAGAACTCCACTAGAACAAAAGAGTGAAAGATGTAAACAGTTTAAAACAACATGCTATCCCTTTGTGCCCTGGAAAATGTAAAGCAGTGGCAAGCATATGATGATATATAGACCCTTACGTAGTGCTATTGGGAATACTAATCAGTGATGTCATTTTAGAGAACAACCAATGACCCGGGATATGAATACACACCAAAGAAAAATTCCCAGAAATATGAGGACTGTGGACGACACCCTCCAAGTGACCCCAATAATCCCTGCTTCCTAATATTCATGGCCTTGTGTAGTTTCCTCCCCTTGAGTGTAGGCTGAATCCAGAGACTCACGTCTAACAAAGAGAATACAGTAGAAGTGGTAAGATGCCACTTCTGAGAGATCAGCTTACCAGGAGAAGGTGGCTTGTGTTGGGGATGCCCTCACTCTTCTATTCGCTCTATCCAGGGGAAGCCAGCTGCCTTGCTGTGAGCTGACATATGGGGATGTCCACCTGGCAAAGGCCTCCCGGCAACGGCCAGTGAGGAACGGAGGCCCTTGGGCCAACAATCCTCGAGGAACTGAATCCCACCAACAGCCCAGCGAGAAATCTAGGAAGCTGGTCCTCTCTAGTTGAGGCCCGGCAATAAGCTCAGCCACAACCTTATGAGACATTTGAGTCAGACGAACCCAGCAACTCTGTACCCAGATTCCTGATCTTACGAAACTGAAACAATGTTGTTTTAAACAGCTAAGTTTTAGGGGACTCTCTCATGCAGTAACAGACAAATGACATAAAGACGTTCATTATTGGGGGTGTTGCAAAGGTGGGGGCAGTGCAGGGGCCCGCTCCCGAGGAGCTGCGGACGTGGACCGTGGAGGATGCACACCGTGCCACGGTTCCACAGCGATGCACTAGCTGTCCACTCGGCCTCAGAGGCGACTCTCAGCAGTTCTGAGAGGAGAAACTAAAAGACTGAACGAGTTCTGTAACACAATTCAACTTACTTATGTACACTAAAAATATATGTGCACATAGTAACATTTTGTACTTGAGCGTATGCCATAGAAAAATATATGCATCAAACACATTAAAAGGGATATTTATGGGTAAGTACCTAGTAGAACTTAACATATAATAGTAAGTACTTAACAAATATTAAATAGAATGAGCCATCTACAACTTCATATTTTAAATTTTTAATATGTTAAAGTTGTCTGCTTTGAGAAGCTGGATATGTTTCATTAGTTTTTATACTGTTGCCATTTGCAAATCACCATCAACTTAGCAGTTTAAGACAACATACCGCATCTTGCCAGGTATAATACACACTTTCACACCCAAATTTTTGAGGGAAAAATAAGTATGTGCATTATACAAGGGAATTAGCATAAGGCGTGGGTGCACAATATACACAGCAAATACGGTAAGTCTGCTATCATACAGTTCTACAGTTGCGGTACAGGCTTCAAGGGACTGAAATCCACGTATCAGCAAGCTGCTTTCCATGCTAGAGGCTCTAAGGAAGAATCCACTTCCCTGTGTTTGGGTTGTTGGCAGATGCAGCTCCTCCTGGCTGTAAAACCCAAGTCCCCATTTTCTTGCTGGCTGTAAGTGGAGGGCAATTCCCAGCTTTTGGAGGTCACCTCATTCTTCGACTGGTAGGTCCCTCCCTCCATCATCAAAGCCAATGATGGCTCTGAATGACTCCTCACACCGCATCTTTCTGACCCACCCTTTTGGTTTCCTCTTCTACCTTTAAGCACTCCGATTAGATTGGGCCCACTAGGAAAATAAAGGATGGTCTCCCCACCAAAAGGCCCCTAACTTTAAATCACATCTACATTTAGTAGATGTTTCCTTCTACTCCTACTTTGCTGAAGTTTTTTCATGAATGAATACTGGATTTGCTCAAATGCTTTTTTCACATTTACTGAGACATCATATGGCTTTTCTCATTTATTTTGTCAATGTGGTATATTAATATTGATTTTCAAGCGTTAATAACACTGCATTCCTGAGACAAGCCCCACTTGGTTATGATGTATTATCCTTTACATACATTGTTAGATGCAATTTGTTAATTTTTAAAAACAACATTTTTCTGCTTTCTTTTTATGTAAGGTCATTGTTAGGCTTTAGCATCAGGGTTATGCTGGCCTTATAAACCAAGTTATCCCATCTGCTTTTGAAACATTTTACTGAAATATGTACTCATGATGTAATACTGAGCAAAGACAGCAGGATAGTAGGAACCATATGAATGAACACAGATGCAGATGCTAATATGCAGAAAAACAGGGAGGGGCAAAAGGGGAGTAAGTGGTAATGGGAAAAATTCAGTAAATTTTTTTAAAACACAGCAATCCTGGGAGATAAGATTACAGGTGACTATTTTTATTATTTTTCACTTAAATTTTTACTTGAATTTATTGGGGTGACATTGGTTAGTAAAATGATATAGGTTTCAGACAGGTAATTCTATACTATATCATCTGTATCGTACTATGTGCTCACCTCCCCGAGTCGAGTCTCCTCCCGTCACCACTCATCACCCTGCGCCCTCTTCTACCTCCTCCCCCACCTCCCTCTGCCCCTCTGCTCATCGCCATACTGTTGTCTGTGTCTATGTTTAACTTAAATCTTTAAAACAGGGAGGGCATAAAGAAAATGAGCAAGAGACACTGGTTTGCTCCAAACTGGTTGTCTCTCCCAGGAAATTTCCTGGAAAAAAAATATCATGAGAGACGGTCAGAGGATAATGCCTAATCTGATTCTGTCCACATATATTTTATGAATGCTTTTATGTGTTTGGGTTTTTGAACAATATAAATGTATCATCTGCTTGAAAATTAAATTAATCAAGAACTAAAAACGGGACTGTCATAAAACTAAACTTTTATTGATTAAAATCTGATGACATATTGAAATAAGAGCAAACAAAAAACTGAGCCTGCTGTGGAAGTCATCGACCTGAAGTTAGAAAACCCAGGGCTTGCTCCTAAGTTCCCCATAAGCTCACTGTGCTGCCTCCAGCATACAGCCGTCTCTGGGGCTCGGTTTTCTTATTTGTAAGTTAGTACATTAGGCTAAATTATGTCTGATGTCATTTCTTGCTGTAACTTTCTATAATGCTCAAAAAAATTCAAAGCAATGTTAGGTTCCCATGAAAACAAAATTTAAAATATATTAATTGGGCTATCAAGTGCCAAATAATCAAGGAAAAGAGCCAGAGAGACCAACACTTGAAAGAAATCAAAATTCTACCATGCTGAGTGTGGTGGTTTTTAAAAGATGAAAAATGTTGTAAGCTCACAGATTTTTCTTGTTTAATGTCCCCGTATAATCTTCAGAAGATTTTCATTACACAATCACCAAAACAAAGTCAACTTTAAAAAGCCAAAGTGTTGCTCTGGCTGCCATATTACCCCAAGAACTTTCCACCATCTGGCTGAAATGTCCTAGAACAAACTACTGTTGGAGCGAGTTATTAATTTCATGGGAAGAAAAAAAGACAGGCGCCATGACCTCGCACTGCGCGGCTGGGGCAGAGTGGAACACTTGGACAAAGACAAAAGCCCTCGCGAAATGGGTGTTAGTGTTGGCTAAGGGCAAAGTCAATGAACACAGAGGAAAAAAACATCCTCCTCTGACTTACTACTGGATAAGAAACCAAACGGCACTGTAGATGGAACATAAGTTTAACAAAAACAACTGGCAAGTTCAAAGGAGTAAGACCCGAATTTTAAAATATCAGTGTCAGGCCAACACAGAGAGTCTAAAAGTAAAGTGCAAGTAAAGGTTAAAGAGTAGTACAGTAAGTTACAGATAATGTCAACAGTAGTGATGGCTCGTTTTAAAAGTCAACAAAATCAAAGCCGTGGCAATACTCCTCATCTGTAACAAGTCTTAGCAGTGGAACAGAAAGTGCCTGGAGTCAGGACTCAACAAACATGAACGCTAGTCTCAGGACCGTCACTCGTTACCTTCACCCGCCAGCTCACCTGTCAACTTCATCATCTGCAAAAACTAAGGAGGTGAATGAAATAAGCTCGAATACCCATTCCATGTTTTCGCGGCTTCCTGAAGAACTACTACTACACAGGTAACAATGTATCAAATGTGTAAAATACAGCCACAAATTTTCTTGAAATAAAGTTCAACAAGCAAAAAGAGCACTTAAAATTATCCTAAAAACTCAAAAATTAATATGAATTAATAAGATGGATACATAATAATAAAGCAACTATACCAAAAGGTTATGTGGATGTCCAAAATGCAATTATACCAACTTAAACATTCATAAAATGAGGAACAGTGCGTGAAAACAGCTCTCAGGAATTAGAAGTGACTGTTACACCTTCATGAAAAGTTAGAAATGTCTTTTAAATATATGAAGAGATATTCAACCTTGCCTGTGATGAGAAAATGCAAATAAAAATCACACTCTGATTTCCATTTTCAACTTACAAAAAAATTATAATATACCATATTCACAAGGCACTGTGAAATGGTTTTGGTGGGGCTAGAATTGGTTTTAATCTTTGCAGGAGGCAATTTTTATCAAACTCATCATATTTTTATCAAATTTTAAAATGTATGTATTTAATTTCAATTCTAGATTTATATGTGAGTATAAATGCATAAAGGGCATTTGTGGTATGTAGTACATCCAGACAATGGAATATTATTCGGCACTAAAAAGAAATGAACTATTACGCCATGAACACGGGGGAACCTTAAATATGTTTATTACTAACGGAATGGAGCCATCTGAAAAGGCTACCTACTCTATGGCTCCGACTACAGGACAGTCTAGAAAAGGCGGAACTATGGAGCCAGTGAAAGGATCAGTGGTGGGCAGGGGTCCGGGCAGGTGGAAGGGATGAACAGGCAGAGCACAGAGGCTGTTCCGGGGACTGAAACTAATTTTATGATACTGTAATGATGGATACATGTCATTACACATTTGTTACACCCCCAGAACATACAACACCAAGGCCCTGGCCAGGTAGCTCAGTCCCAAAACACCAAGGTTGCGGGTTCAATCCTCAGTCGGGGTACATACACAAGAATCAACCAATGAATGCATAAATAAGTGTCTCGCTCTCAAAAGCAATAAATAAAGATTTACAAAAGAATGTACACCCAGAGTGAACCCTACTTTACTCTATGACTTTGGGTGATAAATCCGTGTCGATATCAGCTCATTCACTCTACAGAATACGCCGCTGTGGTGCAGGGTGTTCACAGTGGGTGGGGGGACTGTGCATGTGTGGGGTCAAGGGACGTATGGGAACTCCACACTGCCACGCTCAATTCTGCTGTGAACTGAAAACTGCTCTGAAAAATACAGCCTATGAGTTTTTTAGTAATTGTGTTATATTATTTAGAAATATAAAGGTAGGGTAATGGTAAAGATTTAAATAAATTGCCAGAATAGCTAAGAATTAAAAATGATTGTCTATGGGGAAGAAAGAAATAAGAGGAATAGAACAAAGAACGTTTGTTTTCATCATAAGCCTTCTGTGTTATTTGATTTTTTTCTCAAATCATGTGTAAACTACATTCACAATTTAAAATAACTGTGTCTGCATCATGACTAATATTAAATATCCAAATGCAATGTAATGTGGATTATGCCTGAAAAGAAATTACTTTGTAAAGAATTAATTTATAATTTATACAGGTGGCACAAAAAAAAGAAAAAAATCAACCATTTGTTAACAGAATTAAAATTTGCACTTAATGTCATGCCACCTCCTTCATACTTTGCTATACATGTATGAATAATAGTAAGAGATATTAACAAAAGCATTCTGTACCACTCTTGCTTTTTAAAAAGTAAAAATTCTTTGAAGGCAGAGAGAGAGCCAGCGTTTTCAGGGGTGAGCTACCCTAAGCATCCTGCCAAGTGACCTTAGGAAAGTCACTTCCCCTCTCTCTACTTCAATCATATATATAAAACAAAAGGGCTAGGATAAGTTTGTTTTTTTTTTTAAGCTTCATTCTAGTTCTGAAACTCCAATGAGTATGTGACTCTGAATAGCCTGTAACTTATAAGGAAACAGGCATACGCAGGCAAAATAACAGCCAGGACTCGAGACTCTGCTTCTGCTAATGTTTCACACCGAATGCCAGGCCCTCCCCAGCAGCCAGAGAAACTCCCCCAACCAGCCTGCGCGGCAGAAATGGGCTCAGTTCCCACACGGATGACTCAGCCTTGTTCTTCTGAATCCTGGACAGCCCAAGCCTGTGATCACCACACTTGTTAAAGGCTTTTTCCTGAGAAGTTTAAAATATGAAAAATAACTCGGAAGCAAATAAATTCAGTGTTTTTCTTGAGCACCTAGTGTGTGTAAGATATATACTATAAAGCATTTGTTTAAATGTTTACGAAAGCATCTTCAAGTACCCTTCTTTCGTCCTCAGCACCATCCTGAGCCAGCTGAGCGGTGATGAGAGTGCTGGACAGACCTCGCCCCAGGATGGCAGGCTCCCTCCCAGCTGCTGGCCCCTCTACTGCAGAGAAGGACGTGAGGTGCTGAACCATCAACCTGCCTCGCTGTTCCTTCAGTAGCGATGTGAACTGGTCTCCAAGCCCGTGCACTTCAGCTTCCATATCTAAAATATTGAACCACCAAACTGGACATCTTCAAAAGTCCTCTCCAACTGATGATCTGTGAACTACTAACCCCAACTTTACAGAGAGAATGCCGAGGCCCAGAGGGACACTGACGGTCAGTGGTCGAGCCTGCACTCCAACCCTGCCTTCTGGGTTCAGAATCGGTGGTGGTTTTGCACTACAGAATACATCTCGCACTTTTCAGCAATGGCCAGTTAAGCACTTACGAACAATCTGAGCACATGTCTTATAAAAAAAACATTTGTGGTGCTGGATATATTTTGCTCAGATTTCTTCAATAAACCAGGTTAAGGTTTACACACTAAAATTTTTAAACTGGGATTTTTTTCCCCTGTGAGGCACTAGAAATCCATTTTTAAGCCAGAAAGCTATTGTGAACTTATCATAAAAAGCTGTAATGGTACCTGAAAACACTATCACCTTTAATCCAGTGCTGGTAACGTCATAAATGCCTAATTCCACCAGAAGCTAGACTAGATCTTCACCTGACGGCACCTCAAACGTAACGGCTGACTTGCTTTAGCCACAGCCACGCAGGCAAGACCGCACTGGGAGAGTATTGGGGCATCAACACGCAGGGCTGCAGGAAGGCCCCCTCCCAGCAGTCAGGCCCTTCACTGCCAACCACGGGCCTCTCCACGTCCTTCACTCTCTTCCGGCGACTGGCAGACTTCAGAAGGAAACTGTTCATGGCTCTTCAGGTTCTAGAACCCTGAACTCACTGTTAGCACCAAACGTTTTCAGTATTCAAAACTTCCACAGTATGACCGCTAAGCCAACAGCATTAGTCTAAGAGGGTTAAATCAATGTGCATTTGATTACATTTCAAAAATCCTGTGGGTAAAGTGAATTTTATAAAGATTCCTAATCATTTTTATTCCTCCTCAAATACTTCCAAAATGGATTTTAGAGAAATAGCTTTAAAAATACATACTGTTCTTTTATATGCTAATACACGGGGACCCCTAAACATAACCACGCCTTTACGCCTGCTGACATTCAAGTCCGTACTCCACCAAACAACACAGCTTCTCCACCCCTAATTTCCCACACGGCCTCTGCTCTAATCAAACTAATGCACTGTATTCTCATTCCCAAGTGGGCCCAGCCAGCTCCTTTCTGCCTCGGTAATGACCTAGCTGCTGCTAATCACTACAACTCGAAATGATGGCAGCATTCATCAACTGTTCCTCTTCCTGGGCTGTGTGTCTATCCATCCCTAAGCTCTTCGAAGGTCACTCTCCTTTGCCCAGGGCCTATGCATACAGGCACAGAGTATATTCATGATACACTTTTCGAGAATGAACTCAACAAAAAAGAAATTATACTGTGAAGGGATAATCTGGGGACTTCTGAGATATAAACTGATTGCCCCTAACCTAAATGACCCCACACTAATCAACATTTATAACTAATTAATCTACCATTTCCTTAAACTCTGTTAGATGTTATTTCCCAAGGGTTTCGGTTTCCAGGAGCCCCTTTTTACCACTAATGTCTACAAGACGTCGAATTTTTATGACACAATGCACCAACTGCAAAGGGCTTTGAGCCCGTACACTTGCAAAGGAACACGCCTTGGCACAATGTCGTGTTTCCGTGCAGACAAGATGCCGGGAGCAAACAGAACGCTTTAAGTGCACTGAAAGGGTTGTGCCCCTACTGATTCACTGAATCAACGGGGGTTTTTTTGTTTTGTTTTTTTTTTGTAGGCTGGGAGGTAAATGAATAGAGCAATGCTTTCTATCCAATCATCTCTCCTAAGCCTGTGTTTCAATGTCCCAAAGTTTAATTAACAGAACAGGGAAGCTGCCCTGAACTGAACTCAACACTTTGGATGAATCAACGGTTTTTTGGGAGTCAGGCTAATCTGAGTTCTAGTGCTACAGCCATGAGCAAAACAAATGCTGGCACAGAGGAATCTGTGTTTTCATGGAGCTCACATTCTAATTTTGAGAAACACAAACAGACAATATGAAAAGCAGTGATGAATATTCCGAAAGAAATGAAAGCATGATAAGGGATGGACAGAGAGAGAGAGGGGCACTATTCTGGGGCAGGAAGAGCGGCTGTGCCTAAGACGCAGACCTCTGAGCAGAAAGAAGCTCGAAAGGAGTGAGAACATGAGCCAGGCAGGTCTCTGGGGGAAGATATTCAAGGGAAAAGCAGAAGAAAGGGCAAAGGCCTTGGAGACAGGAGTGGACTGGCAGGTTCCAAATTAGCAAGGACACCAGCGTGGCTGAAACAGAATGAGTGAGTGGTGTGGGCGGACAGGGTTAACAGATAACCCCGTGTACTCGAGAAGCAGACAAAGTCCCACCACAAAAAGCAGACACACACACCACCCTCCCCCCTGGAAAGGCAGTGCAGGACAAAGCTTACGAATATCTCACCTTTACCGGTACTTATTTTAAACAACTAGGTAAGGTTTTTTTAGATTAAACTATAACTTTGAAATCTGCAAATCAGGGCCAGGCTGGGAATGAAGCCGTCCCAGTGCTCAGAGTTCGTGGGCTGCTGACGGAGAACACACAGGGTCATGGATGGACCCGAGGAAGAGGCTGTGTGTTTCGCCCGGGACCAACAGAAGGTCCGCTCTGTCCAGGGTGGAGGCGCTCGAGAAAAGGGGCAGGGCCACTCCTGACAACGGCACCATCATTTACAGCTAACAATGATCGCTCCGAAACAACTCCAGCAACAACAACAGACAAAAAGGCATAAAAGGAAAAATATTCACTTCTAGTCCTCAAAATAACCTCTACTTCTTAATTAGAAAACATTACAAGCAGTCTCCAAGACAGGGGTGACCAACCCACAGCCCGCGGGCTGCCCGGCCCAGGATGGCTATGAATGCGGCCCAACACAAATCATAAACTTACTTAAAACCCTTTTTCTGCTCGTCAGTTTTCATTAATGTTTGTGTATCTAATGTGTGGCCCAAGACAACTCTTCTTCCAGTGTGGCCCAGAGATGCCAAAAGGTTGGACACCCCTGCAACACATAAGTGTGGGGTCCACACAACCCAACTGCCTCTGATGCTGGGCCCCCTAACTCCACCCCTGGGTCTCAACTCAGCTGTCACAGCAACACTGAGGACTGACACACTGCCCTGCTTTCTGAGTGCTCTGCTCTCAGCTCCGTCCTGCCACCCATGTTCTCTCTATCATCCTCTCGATTAGGGTCTTGAGAAAAAGATCTTTATCTTTCTTTATTCCTTTTGCACTCACTTCCTTGAGATCGAGCATAATAATTGGGTGTAATAATTAAAGACAGCCTTTAATTGTGGAAGACATTTCAACTGTAGTGGGATCAACCCAATATACACTGAAAAATGTCAAATCATGAGCACATACATGACTTAATTTTTAAATACATACATGCAAAGAGGAGTTAAGAAAGGAATTCTGTAAGATGTGAGATTTTAACCTGACTTTGAAGATTGACATCTCAGGGAATTAGTATTTTATTAAGAAATCCAAACTGAGCCGTGGCTGGTGTAGCTCAGTGGATTGAGCACAGGCCTGCAAACCAAAAGGTTGCCAGTTCTATTCCCGGTCAGGGCACATGCCTGTGTTGCAGGCCAGGTCCCCAGTGGGGGGCTCATGAGAGACAACCACACATTGATGTTTCTGTCCTTCTCTTTCTCTTTCCTGTCCCCTCTCTCTAAAAATAAATAAATAAAATCTTAAAAAGAAATCCAAGCTGAAAAGTCATTTTTCATCACAAAGTCAATTTTCATCACAAATAATTCCTTCAAATTCTGGGAGCTTATCTAAACTACTTCAGTGATCTTGTTCTCTTAATACTGAAGTATCATTTAAAACTCAGTTTACAGATCTCTAAGTATCTATCTACGTTCTTGGTGATGACTTGCTTTCAATGTTAAACGAGAGATTTCACAGTCTCTTAAGAAATGTGTCAGCCAGCTTGGAATCCCCCTCAGTGGCCGCTGGAATGGGGTTCCCGTCGCTGTCCTCACACCAGCGCGGCACTGGCAGGCCAGCGTTGACGTGAAAGTTTACAGCAAGACAGACGATGCTCAGGGACAGCATCCCGGTTTCCGCCCGTTAACACTCCTCCTTAAATTATAAGCTGACCCGCAGCACTGCACCGCAGTTACAGTAGATGAAACACTGAAGGAGCAGTTTGGTTTCACATGGAAACAGTTACCAAGACAAACCTTCTTGGAGGATGGAGTTCCAAGAATATTAAATCATAAGAAATTGTTTCAGCAGCTGGTTAAAGCTGAGTGTACATAACACAAGACATCTGGTTGTCTGTGCATTTTCAGTTCATTTAAAAAGTATAAACACATTAAAACACTGACATGTCTGATATATTAACACTGTCTGCTTGCTTCCCAGGAGTATTTAAGTGGCTGGTCTAGTCAGTGCACTCGTGGCTTATTTACTATTTCCATCCCCCTTAACTTCAAGATATTTTATCAACAAAGGAAAAACATGTATTCATTTAGAATACATTTACCGCTGGTCTTTGTGAGAACATAATGTGACAGAGGTGGTGCTATGTTAAAAACTGAATCTGGAGCACACGGAGCATCACATACTATGACAAGTAAACAGCAGAAGACATGTGCCCCCCTCCCCCATTTGACCATATGCGACAGAAGCCTAACCACAGAGGCCTACGCAAAATAAGGGTTTATTTTTTCCACGTAATCAGAAATCCAAAGATGAGTGATCGGTGTAATCGGTCCATAATATCATCAATGCCCCATGCTCCCAGGACACTGTCCGTTGCACATGGTGGTCACCAGCACCTTTTTAAGATGGCCTAAGTGCTGCCTCCACATTCCAGAAAGGAAGAGGAGGACAAAGAGCACACGGCACGTGCTCTACGAGCTCGTGACTTCTGCTCACATGCAAGTGGCCCAAACTGTCATGGGGCTGCATTTTGGGCACATTCAGTTCCCAAGGTGCCTAAAAACTAGGCTGGGCCCCCTCACAATACCGGAGACCTGTTGGAAAGGAAGGTGACGAAAGGACGGCCAGGCATGCTAATGGCTAAGTCTGTCCCAGAGTTCAACGTGCCCAGGACATTTCCCCTCCCCCTCCTACCAGGCAGGTGACCCCTCAGGCACCTCGGCCCTGCCTTCCAAGCTGCTGGTCAGTAGGCCAGGTCACAGCAGGGCTCCGTGGTTCTCCTTCCTAAAGCTGCACGGCGATTCTGGCTGCCGCACTCACACACAAGAGAGGCCAGAAGCCCGCTTTTCACAAACACGTCTTTCCTCTTTGGACCATCGGCAAACAGCACATTTCCACTGACGTCCCCATGAAGACTGAGATTCTATGATGGTAAGTCTTAAAATCTACTACTTTATTTTAAAAATAATTTCTCTGAAATATGCATTCTCAACAAGGATGATATCATCTCCCCACCCCACCCAGAGAATAAAAATTAGTTCTTTGAGGTGAAAAACATCACAGATATTGTAAAGATTTGTAGCCCTCCAAGGGTGAGAAGGAATTAAGAAAAAAATATCTAAAAGGGCTCCTTGGAGAGACAATTCAAAAAAAGGTTGCTAGTAACTGCTTTAAAAGAGCAAACACTGTGAATCGTGCTGGAACTGTATTCCGTTGCCATGACAGAAATCCAGCGCAGTAAACAAATGAGGGTCTGTTTTTCTCGCACGCGGAGTCCAGGAGGCGACAGGGGGCCTGCACTTGATGGTTTGGGTCAGCAGCTCGATGGCATCAAAGAGTCCCCTGCGAGTCCCTTGGTGCATGGTGCCGAGATGGCTGTGGAACTCGAGGACCGTGCCCGCGTTCTGCCGGCAGGAAAGGGGGTCTGTCCCGAGGAGAAAGGCAGGACTCCCAGCTGAGGCGGGTCCCCTCAAAGAGCTTCACTCACCCCTCACTGGAGACCTTCCCCTACAGCTCAAAGCCCACATCCAGCTTCAAGGAAAGATGGACATGAAAATCCGACCTCTCCAAAAACGGCCAAAAACAAAACCAGGAAGTAAAAAAAGAAGGGAAGCGCAATGATGGGCGAGCAACTCGCTGTGTCTACCGCACGTGAACTAGTCTCAAACTGCTTCTCTCTTAAACCCGGGTTCACAGAGATCGTAAGATCTCTTAATACAGAGATTAATCTAATTCTGTGCCTACCATCGGCTTAGTATTGCTAAGAGTTTGATTATTTTCCTCTCAAAACTCCAAATTCTTGTTCTGATGATGGATAGTCAGTGTAAATATTATTAGGCAAGAAAGATCGAAGAACTCCACGAATGTACAACCCTTAAAAGGCACACATAAAAGTACTATACCAGGACCCACAAACTCTTCAACGTGGTCAGTTGCCATCTTCAATACAAAGAAGATAAAACAAACCCTGGCGAGGCCAGAACTTACAGGAGTGGAATATCAGTGATTAACTGCATCAAACAGCAGACCAGTTCTTCCAAAAGATCTTCTGAGTCAGAACCTGGTGAGACACGTAAAAAGTTTGTTCACTAAGTATAAAACAGAATGGAGTTGTTCAAAAGTTCAGCTTTTATTCCTAATGAGAGTAAGAACAGTAATTATCACATCAACTCAGACATTAATGTCAGCCTCTGAGTAAAATCCAAATCATGCGCAAGTTAGCATCTATTATGGTTTTCATCAAGTAGAGGAATTCTGAATATCAGCTAGTAATTATACAGTTTTTAACACCTGAATGGATCTTATGGCTTCTGTAGGCCAGTAGTTTTCAAACTTCTTATACT
>CM052547.1:15511874-15574285 GCA_028533065.1 Trachops cirrhosus | reverse complement strand
CCAGTCACATATGGGAAGTGAGTGAAGTGACTGGAAATGGGGCGAGTGCTGGGCAAACCTCCAGAGGCCAGGCAGCAGCACTGTCCTCCCTCCAAGCCCTCCCCCCAAAGAGCCACAAAGTGGTGAAGCAGGTTGCCCTGCCCTGGCGAGTACCTAAGGCTCCACCCCACACAATTTACAGGTGCCTTTTCTAAGACAGGGAGTCAAAGCAGCTCTACCTAATGCTCAGAAACAAACACGGTGGGCTGCCGAATAGAGGAGACAAGGAAATTTGGCCCAAATGAAAGAACAGAACAAAACTCCAGAAAAAGTACTAACCAAAATGAAGACAACCAACCTATCAGATACAGAGTTCAAAAACACTGGTGATCAGGATGCTCAAAGAACTCACTGAATATGGTAAAGACATAAGGGAACAAATGAAGGTTACACTAAGTGAAATAAAGAAAAATCTACAAGAAACCAATAGAGGAGAGGAGGAAGTCAAGAATCAAATCAACAATTTAGAACACAAGGAAGAAAAAAGCATTCAATCAGAAATACAGGAAGAAAAAAAGAATTAAAAAATTAGGATAGGCTTAGGAATTTCTGAGACAACTTTAAACATACTGACATCCAAATTATAGGGGTGTCAGAAGGAAAAGAGGAAGAGCAAGGAATTGAAAACTTATTTGAAAACATAAGGAAAAAAACTACTCTAACTTGGCGATGGAAACAGACATACATGTCCAGGAAGTGCAGAGGGTCCCAAACAAGTTGGACCCAAAGAGGACCACACCAAGAGACATCACAATTAAAATGACAAAAAATTAAAGATAAGGAGATAATCCAAAAGCAGCAAGAGAAAAGGAGAGATTTACTTATGAAGGAGTTCCTGTAAGACTATCAGCTGATTTCTCAAAAGAAACTTTGCAGGCAAGAAGGGACTGGCAAGAAGTATTCAAAGTGATGAAAAGCAAGGACTACAACCTATATTACTCTATCCAGCAAAGCTATCATTTAGAATGGAAGGGCAGATAAAGTGCTTCCTAGACAAAGTAAAGCTAAAAGAGTTCATCATCACCAAGCAATTACTGTATGAAATGTTAAAGGGACTTATTTTAAAAAAAGATCAAAACTATGAATGTTAAAAAGCCAACAAATTCACAACTATCAACAACTAAATCTAAAAAAAAAACAAATTAAGCAATCAATCAGAACAGGAACAGAATCATAGATATGGAGATCTTTTGGAGGGTTATCAGCTGGGAAGGGGAACAGAAAGAATGGGGGGAAAGATGCAGAGATTAAGAAGCATAATTGGCAGGCACAAAATAGACAGGGGGATGTCAAGAACAGTATAGGAAATGAGAAGGACTTACCGTATATCCAAGACCCATGGACATGAACTAAGGGGGAGACTGCTGGAGGGGAGGGAAGTACTGGGCGGAGGGGGAGAAAGGGGAAAAAATTGGGACCACTGTAGTAGTATAATCAATGAAACATATATTTTTTTAAAAAGTGACAAGAATTCTGTATTCAGTTTTATATGCCATCCAAATCATGACCTTGGCCAAGTTTACAGCTGGGTCAATTAAGGAGTATATTCACAATTTTGTTATCAATTTAACATAATAATGAAAATGATAAAAAAATATATATTTCATACAAGTAAAAATGTAACACATCAAGGTCAGAACTGTAGCAAAATAAAAGACAAGAATAAATAACTTCCAGCTGAAAACTCTGACAACTTCCATTTACTTTAAAAAAATAAAAACAAATCCTGCAGAATACCACATGCTTGTTTCTGGGCTAATCTACCAGCAAATAACTGCATACCAAGTGAAGAGTGACAACACTTGACTGCTTACCAGGTTTGACATTAAGCAAATCACTCATACTACGCTATTTTCCGAGCAGTATTTATATCGTCAGCTTTCACACGAAGATAAATATCTTCCTTAGTCCCAATAAAAACAAGTAAATATAATGTCATCTGCCAACAATTATAGCAGAACACTCATGCATTTCTCACAAGAAGGATGATATTAAAAGTCCTTGAAATATGAACGACACAGCAAAGAGAGTCTGAGCACAGGACCTTGCAGGAATTCAGTGTGTTTACTGTGAAGTTTACAACCCAGTTCTATCTCAAAAAATTTTAAACTGACTCTATAGCTCCGGTCAAACACTTTGGTATTTTAAACCTTAGCTTCTGGAGACAATGTTAACGGCGAACATTTACTGAGAACTCCACCCTGGAGATGCACTGTGCTACTTCACCCCCTTTAGCTACGCGAATCCTGACGACAGCCATCGAGGAGTAGGTGCGATGACCAGCATTTTACAGATGAAGAATCAAGGCCCAGAGAGATCAGTGTGCTTCCAGTGAGCAGCAGGGCCCAGTCTGAACCCAAATCCAGACTCCCAAAGGAAGAAAAAGAAAAACCTAATGAATTATTTTTAAAAACCTGGTTCTGTACAAAGTCGGGGGAAAATCCAGTCAACCAACCATGTTTCACTGAAGACCCTAAATACAAACCCCTAGTGAGTGAGTACTATGAGCTACATTAGAGGAGAAATGAAATACCACATATTAGTTTATACATCGAGGTGATATATTATACATTCACTATCCAATATAGAAGTAATTTCAAACAATAAATAAATACAAACTATTTTTTTTGACTATTATGCATCACAAGGTCACTGAAATCCCACCCCTATTCCCAGGGTTCTCTCACTCTAAAGCCCTAATCCTGCTTCTCTGATCTCTATGAGCATCACCGGAGGAAGCAGCAAAGGAAGACCAATGGTATTCGCGGTCTAGTACACTTCTCAAAATCTACACCTGAAACTGAGCTTCGGTCCCTGTTCTTTCTGTCCAGCACCAAATGCTAAGTCACCATGCTCTCATTTCGGACTCAGGCCGAGGACCAGAGAATAGCAGAGTAATATCACAATCAAATGTCTTCCATCAGAGTGGGAGGGGAAGAGAGGGAGAAAAGATTTAAAAAGAAAAACACTCACTGGACGACGGGGAGAAAACAGCACTGATAGAAAACAAAGTAGCCAGAAAAAAGAAACACTAGGGTCATTTGAATCAGGTTACATGCAGTTATTAAAAGAAATATTAACAGAGAACTAATCTTTGTTGTTTCCTTTGCATTAACAAAGTCAAGCTGCCGGCTTCTCAGTGCTGCCCAATACCACACTATGCCAAACACAAGCACTAAAAACTCCATCAAAAACTAACAGAGCTGTACCCCCAAAACAAGGTAACAGTGTGCCTGAAAACTTTAGAGCAAACATGATTTCTTTAAAATGGAAGGCACATAGCTAGGTTACATTTGCTATAAATATATTCAGAAATCCATAGTGGAATCTACGTTACTGTCAGTTTTACTTGTGGAGCTAATACTGGACTTACTATTCTACATTAAAAATCATATTTAAACTTCTAATTAGCAAATTCAAATATGCCTCTATACATTAATCATAAATTAAGGAAAAGCAAATGGATTCCCTCTTTTCTAAAAATATTGATCGACATTTTAATGCATTACAATATTTATAAGCCTGTGTCCCACACCATTCCAATAAAATCTGTAGTAATTCTGGTTGCCTGCTATAATGGTTGTCAAACGGAAATGTTTCTAATCATCCTCAAGGATAATACAGTCTACCACATTTCATTATAAAAAGTGCCTACTAGTAAGTTTAATTGATTTTATTCCACTGATAATATAAAAGAAAAGGAGAGAAGAGAGAGATCACTGGTGACATAACGAAAGAACAATTCAGGAGCTCCTAGAAGCACATTATTTTTCTGCAAAGACAGACTGCAGTCTTATACGTTAAGTATTCTAAAGGAATAAGTCCGTGCTTTCGTTTTTCTGAGTCACATTTTTTCAGCTATTGGAGTTTTTTTGGGGGGGACATTACTCTTCTATAATTAATGAAATTAAACTGTTAGGTTTTATATTATGAAAAAAATAAACAAAAAACAGAAGCCCCTCACCCACCTACCAAACACTTTCAGGTGTACCCGCTGAGCCACAGCCTGCCCGGGCCCTGGGGACTAGCTCCAGGAAGGAAAAGAGCAGTGAAACCCAGCAGCCACACGAGCCAGGCACCTGGCCACGGGCAAAATCACAGCTGGCTGCAAAGGCGATTCACCTCCAACACGTTACTGTAAAACGAACACACCATGAGCTTTGAAACTCCAGAGTTTCAAAAGGTTTTAAGCCAGAGAGGGTTGGAAAGAAAACTGGCTGTGCTTTAGAGAGGAATGATTATGGATCGTTACTAATTTTTCCACAATTTCCCATCTCATATTTTTTTCTTCTGTTTCTATCTCCCCTAATTTGTCAGCTGTTTGGGATCCGTGGCCCTCCACTCACCTGCCAGAGGGAGGCAAACGCTGACGGAAGCCCTGCACACCTGGGCAGCCTAGCAAACGGTGGGTCCCCTGGAGGGTTCCAAGCTATTTATTGAGGGACAACTGAATGTCAGTAAGTCTCTTCCTTTTTTAATAATTTTTTAATTTTTCAGTTACAGTCGGCATACAATATTATATTAGTTTCGGGTGTATAACCCAGTGATTGGACATTACATAACTTACAAAGTGATCACCCCAGTAAATCAAGTACTCATCTGACACCACACAGTTACTGTAGTTTTGTTGACTGTATTTCCTATGCTGTACTTTACATTCCCATGACTGTTCTGTAACTGACAATTTGTATTGGGTTGGCCAAACGTCCATTACGTACTGTCTGTATGATGGCTCTAGTAGCACTTAGTTCTCTTTAGCGACCCTGGAAGATTTAGAATAGTGGTGGTCCTCCTAAATATTGTCCCTTTGTAAAAAAAAAAAAAAAAAGCAGCATTTATTTGTTTTCTGATTTTGCAAAGGCCATTTACTGGGCTGGCCAAAAAGTCTGTTACTTTTTTTTCCATATGGTGGCTCTAGTAATGCTTAGTTGTCTTTAACTTCATTCGAAACAATTTTGTTAGATTGTATTGTGACAGCTGTCATATCAGTGTGCATTAAAAAAAATCAAAATTGGTGAATTTTTGTGCAGCCATTTTAATACTGAAGATGGAAGAAAGTACACAACATTTTTGGTGTACAATGCTTTATTATTTCAAGGAAGGTAAAAATACAACTGAAATACAAAAAGATGTGTGCAGTGTATGGAGAAGGTACTGTGACTGATTGAACGTGTCAAAAGTGGCTGGCGAAGGTTCTTGGTACTATTGACATTTTGGCCAAATAATTCTTTGCTGTGGGGCTGTCATATGCACTGGAAGATGTTTAGCAGCACCCCTGGCCTCTACCCACTAGATCAATAGCAGAAGATAGCTGACATACTCAAAATATCCAAATCAATTAAGTTATTGATGAAAATGAAAAATGTATCTTTTATTTTTATGGAAAAAATGTAACAGACTTTTTGGTCAACCCAATACTTCTTAACCCCTTCATCTCTCTCACCCAGTCCCTCAAAGCCCCTCCGCTCTGGCAACTCCCAGCTCTCTGTGTCCTGAGCCCGTCTCGATCCTGTTTGTTCGTTTATTCTGTTCTTTAGATTACACATACCAGTGAAATCATACGGTGTTTGCCTTTCTCTGACCGACCTATTTCACTGAGCATACTAGCCTCTAGGTCCTTCCATGCTGTCACAAATGTTAAGATTTCATTCTTTTCATGGCCAACTAATATTCCAGTGTATGTATGTACCACAGCTTTTTTTATCCACTCATCTACTGATGGGCACTTGGGTTGCTCCCAACCCAAGCATGGCTTCTATAAATAACGCTGCAATGAACATAAGGGTGCACATACTCTGAATTCGTGTTTTGGGTTTCTGAATAGACACTTCTCCAAAGAGGACAGACTGAAGGCCAACAGGCACATGAAGAGATGCTCAAAGTCATCAGAGAAATGCAAATTAAAACCACAGTGAGGTATCACCTCATACCCATCAGAATGGCTATTTCCAACAAATCTTCCTTGTTTTTGGTTCATTTCTCCACAAGAGCATCCACTACCTTTCTGGAGGGAAAGGGAGTGGGGTGGGTAAAACTCTGGGGCCTGGAGTCTAGAAGCCAAGACAGGACGTCTCACTCCTCATTTGCAGCCTTTGTGCTTACAATGCCCATTCCTCAGTGTGCCACACCCTTCTCTGTGCCCGAGCGGTGGTGCTGGAACGCCCTCTCCAGAGGGCAGACAGATTCCGGTATCAGACCGGGAGGGACGGTCTCCTGACCGCACACGGCACAGCAGAGGGTGCGGGCGTCTAACTGCTTCTTTCAATCAGTCCTCTTGGTTGTCTGCCTTGGGACACACCCGCTACTTCCAATGCCTAGGCCTCTCCAGGTTCTGAGGAAAGGACTGGCTTTTTTCTGGCATTTAGCTTTCAGCTTTCACTTGTCAGTTAAGTTCACCATTAGTCAATTTTTCAACTTGCAAAATGATGTTAACATAGTATTCCCCTTCTTCCTCTTTAACCTAGTAATAAATTCAAAACTTTCATTAGTCCCTTCCCGATTATTTTATTGGGGTTTCAGGAGAAAGCAAAGATAATTGGGTACATTGAATCCACTATGCTTGAGTGCGAGCCCCACAAAATATTTTTTAAATACATTTATACTGAACTATTTTACGCCAAGGAAATATAGTTAAGCAAGTCTTTTACCTGGACTTGACAAGTCCCTAGTCTCTCTTCTCTGCACAAAGCCGTGCTAACGGGTTACTACACTCCTCGGACCCGTGTGCGTGGCTCCTACAGCTCCTGCCCGATGCCCGGCCTCTGCTTTCCCCCCAGCACCCCCACAGCTGCCTGCCCGGAGCACAGGCAGTCCGCTCTTGCAAAGTGAACCTATTCTCTGACCCCTGCCCCCCCGCCCCGTGTTCCCAATCCACGTGCCTCCTCTTAGGACCTTCCTTTCAGCTTATTTCTCCCCCTTTTACCGCTTCTGTCTTCACTCAATCTCCACAGGCTTCTTCACTCATTTAAAAAATTAAAAAACATTTGTAAAGGAGTTGTAATTGCCTTCTACTGGCAGTATAGTGGCATTATTACTCCAAAGGTCCCTCCTGTACAAAACAACTAGTTCGTGGCTAAAATATACTTTTTAGTACACTGATGGGCTTCCATAAAGTAAAAGAAATCTCCAAGGGCCCAGCACCATAACCAGAGAGAACCACCAGTGAACAAACCCTGGCTTGCACCCAGAGAAAAACACTGAGCAGCAGGCAAACTCGAAGGGAGGGGGACCCTGAGGACGAATGCCAGCAGGAAGCCAACGTGGGGAGGCCAAGCCTTCAGCCGGTGACATGGACAGAAGCCGACCCTGAGATGCCACAGTAAGCCACGAACTGCTGAACGAGGATGAAGTGGCCTCGTCCCTTATCTGGGGCCTCGTATTAGGATGAAACAGAAGCTCACACTCGACATCATCAAATACAGCAGGAAACAAACCACCGTAAGTGTCCACAGAAACCAACAGCAGGTCTGGTCCCCTGAGGGCTTAAATATTGTACAAGGTGGAGCAAAAGTAGGTTTCCAGGTGTGAGTACACGAAACAGAGTTTATTCTTGTATTATTACTTATTAATTATTGTGCTGTTTTCCATACAAACAGCTGTAAACCTACTTTTGCCCCAACCCCCGTTATGTAATAAAAAATATCAGTTATTGCCTTGGCAAGAATGGGGCATAATCCCAAGAGAAAGGAAAGGAAAACTCGCACTGAAGGCGAAAGTGGAAACAGTTTTGTGGTACTTCCTAGTTTTGCCTAAGGCGGCCTTTGTCCCCACCGACTCTTCTCAAAGACGTGGAATAGTGGCAAGAGCTTGCTTTACAAAATGATGCAAATTCTCCCTAGCAAATCCTCTACCACCACAGCACACATAGCCTATGGGAAAATGTTCACACATGAAATCCTCACAAACTTCCATTACAAACTGAAAGCTTATTGAGAGTCGCATCACCCTCATAAAGATGGCTCCCCTGAATACGCCGATGAGATTCATTTGATCACAGAAGCACTACATGACTGGAATAAACAAAAGAAATCAGTACGCTGAACTCGCTCAACAACCTTAAAATGCCTCAGCTGACTTGGCTCAACTATCTGCAGATGGTTTTCTACTTCTGCCAATTCAACCTTCAAACGACCTGTACTACTGTACATATCTATCCCGAAGTGGTCCTTCACACTCCGGATTCAGATATTCATCTACTATCAGCTGACAAATGGACGTTTTCACCTGCTGCATAGTAAGGTTCCATATTTCCCCATTCAACAGTATCTGTGTAATCATTTAATTGCATCTTGCTTTTGTAACTTGTAAAAAGACACTGGCAGAAAATACAGAAGACTTATACTATGTGATAAGAAGTAGAAGCCTTAAACTAACAACATGTAAGGCTAAGATGAAAAGAATTACGTAAGTCGAGAACAGCACGTCTTTAAGCTCACAAAGATAACCACTGAACTGGACTTAGGCTGGTGGGCCGACAGGGAGCTCAGCAGTAAAGAGAAAGAACCAAACTAAGAGAGCATGTAAAAACCCTGAATGCGATCCGCACAGGAGGACAGCCTGTCAGTGCACAGACAGAACCACCGGTCATCAGGCCGCACAGACGGCCCCCCAGGGAGACAGCCATCCTGACAATGGGGTCACGGTTAAAAAGATGTCATTTTCACACTGCCTCTGCACCAGGCCACCTAGGATGTTCACAAAGCAGGCTTCTCAAGCTCGAATCTGAGTAGGGAGTGCAGGTACAGAGAGTGTTCCAGGAGGACATTTGGCCCCTCCAAAACACAGTGTATCCTCTAGCGCGTCAATTTTACTCAGTAAGTAATAAAACCCAATTTTATATTAAAATAGATGATATTGTGTTCAATAAACACATAATATATGCACAATTTTATAACATAATGCCAAACAAAGTGTTAAGTTTGCAGGTGCTGCTTGGACTATCCTCTTCGGCCCCATGGGGATAAACATTCACTCCGTTGTTGCTGCTAGAACTTCCTGGAAAGGTTTGCGACTCCCTAAGGGAACGATGTTTTGGCACTGTCTGTCCCACAGAAACAAGGCCTAGCATGAGCAAAACTAACACATGCAAGGCACAATTCGATTAAAAGCTCTATCTTTTTAAACATTGTCAGCGTAGGAAATTAAACACAGTCATGTCTTAAAACTCAAAATCAGTGTCTAAGGCTCTGGGTAGGAAACAAAACCTAGTAAGGGCAAAAGTGTGTTTTTTAAAATGAACGCAGGAAACTCGGGGCAATACTGCCTTTGTCCTCAGAAAGAGAGGAGACAGAGCTTTAAGGGTAAATGCAAAACACTGTATTCCCCATACTGCACTTGTTAATAATCCCATTCTCTTCTTTTAATGCGAAGACACGAAACACGAGCAGCTGATCATGAAAACTACAGGTCCTCTTAACTGCTAGCAAAAAAAAAAAAAAAAAAAAATCTCTGCAACACCAGGAGAAAATAGTAACCTTTTCCTGTATCTTCAGAACAGGAGGACAAAGAGCAGCATCAGAAAACTGTCCTCGAAAACGCTGTTTCTGGTCAAGCAGCCCAAAGACAGCCAGACGCAGAGACTGCCGTTCCACCCTACGACAGCCTCTGATAGCTATACATCTGCAATTCTGATCGGCTGTCTCACTTAACACGGTAGTGCCCTAGTGATAATACTTAGACTGACATCTGTTTCCTGAAAGGAATGCTTGTCATTTTTTAAAATTTTCCGTATGCATGGAAGTCAAAATAAATAAGTCTCAGTCCTACAGGCTTCTTTATTTAAAAAAAAAAAAAAAAAAAGAGAAAAACATTGAGATCCTTGGTTCTTCTGTTTAAACTAACAGGGGAAGAAAGACTGGCAGTGCCAGCTTATTTAAGAATGAAAATTGTAAGGAAAAATGGAATTTTCAAAATTATACTTTTATTCCTGAAATTGTGTGCTTATGGGTTACACATGCCACCTCCGGAGCATCTTCAAAGGCAATACTTACTGTAACTGCTGGGAGATTTCTCTTCGTACGTGAAATGAAGCAGCAGCTCCTCCTCTGACATCTCACAAATGAACACTTTCAGCAAATAGCAAATAATAAACAGAGCGTTGTGTGTCTGCCAGATGAAGATGTGACTGGAAAGGGAAGACCGAAGCCACACGAGAGTCAATACTTAATCGTCAGCACAATCCGTTTACTTCTGGTTCGTGACTTCTTCGTGCCGTCTCAGTCACTGCGCATTCTGTTTGCACTGTCAGGACAATGTGCATACCTCTGGGTGGACCACCAACCAGTGATATCTACTGGAGTTTAACAACTGTTTCATTCTACGTATTTTACAGAGAGTCAATTAATAAAAGCCTTTTCCGTTAGGCATGACTGCTCTTTGTTCTTAACTTATAGCTGTCCCGCACACAGGCAATTCGAAGAAAAGAAAGCTAACAAAATTAAAAATATACAGTACCATAAAGAGAATATATGCAAACACACAACCAAAATTTTAAATGTGGGATCATCAGTAGCACAGCACAACACCTGCTATCTGTATTAATAACCATGAACTCACACGTTTTAACTGGACTCAGTATAATCTGTTTGAAAGCTGGGCAATGAACCATCTTTTATAAGAGCCAGCCAGGAAAAAAATGTCCAGGTGCATAAAGGTTAGCTTTCCATTGCATCTAGTATAAAACTGTATCTAATCTGAACCTTCTTTCATCTATTATGAAAGAAATTAAGAAAATACACGTGGAATGAAATAATACAGTTCAGTCATTCTTTAAACTAGATCTGACCAACAGTGATAATGGGCAGTAATTACCTTTTTAGTACTAAGTACATCACTATTAATCTTCTCAAAAAATATATTCCTAAAGATTATCTAAAATGCTGAAATCAAACAGATTCCAGAATTCGTCATCTCACCCCAAGGAACTGGACAGCAAAGTAAAACCTCTCTTTTACTTTTTCCCCCGTAATGATAAGGGGAATTCCTTTCTGCTTTCAAAAGACCACCATCATAATCGATTTCTACCCATAGATGAAAAACACTCACACTGTTAAATATGAAAAGAACAGGACTTAATCAGCCAACTTACTTCTGACATTCTGCTGAAAGTTTTAGTTCTTTGGTTCTAGAAAGGAAGACCTTAATTAACGCACCAAGGTTTCCTGTTCGAGGATTGTTTTCAACTGCAAGAGAAAAAGAGATTTTAAAAAGTTAAAATTAAGAACTAAAATCAAAGTGAGCATATCACATTTACAAAGCCAATGTCAAACTGAAGTCACTCGTGGACCAACCTTACTGTCAGTAAGCAATGAGAAAAACTGCTGGTTGTTTGTAATCTCTTCTAAACGAAAACTAATACACGAGATGAACCGAAAGAAACAGTAGGAGAAAGTAGCCATCTCACCTGAGAATTCAACACTGCAAAGAGAAGATGTGATAGTGAACATACACGCACAATTTACACACGCACAATTTACACACACACCATTTTCTTTAGAAAAGCAGATGTTAAAAAAACTCAAAAATGATCATCTATATCCCCAGTATATGGAAAATAATAAACCATAAAGGTTAAAACTGCTCAGATAATCACAAACTATTCTCATGTAAAAGAAAAACACACATAAAGAAAGCAATGTGGTCAGTGGAGAGCTATTTGACCAGGCAAAATTTTAAAGAATTCGTCAAAATTTTTTTTTAAGTTTAAAAGGTGGGCATTTCAGCGAAGCCAGCCTGAAGAACAGAGAAGACTATTGGGAATTAGAAGATCTGGCTTCTAGACCCAAGTCTGTAATAATGGAATACTGAACAGCAGACCAATGATTTACTTCTCCACCTCCACTTGCTCACCTGTAAAAGAAACCAGCTAACATACGGTGCACAGTACATATTCTATGCTGGACACGCACAGCCTGCTTTAACCCTCAGGCTACACGGTGGCATAAGCTCCCACAGCACCTCCACTCAAAGACCCTCATTGTAGGCTGCACTCACTCACTGGCACATCCTTGTCTCCTGACTCAAATCCTTGGCTCTGAACTACGCCATCACAGGCCCCGTAATCAAGGAATCGGATTTCATGAAACTATAAAGTTCTATCAGGCTGCAGAGGGAGACACAGGTGACGGTTAATATTGTGTGTCAACTTGACGGGGCCGCAGGATGCCCGGATAGCTGGGTAGACCTTACTTCTGGGAGTGTCAGTGAGAGTGTGTCTGCACTTGACCCGGTGTCCTGAGTAAAGCAGACTGGCGTCCCCACTGAAGGCCCAAAGGGAAAGCCTGGGAGGCAGGCTGAATTACGTCTCTCTGCCTGACAGCGGTGCTGAAACACTGGTCTTCTGCTGCCCTCAGACTGGGGCTTGCAACACTGGCTCGCCCAGCGCTCAGGCCTTTGTTCTCGGACTGGGATTTGTTAACACGTTAACTTTCCTGGGTCCCCCAGCGGGCAGACAACAGATGGTGGGACTGCTCGGCCCTCACTGTCTGTGAGCCAATTCCTTATAATAAGTTTCATGTAGATATAGGAATACAGATACAGACCCACCCTATGGATTCTGTGGATTCTGTTTTGCTGGAGAACCCTGGCTAATAAAGTATGAATGCACAGAGGTTAACGATTCATCCTGAGAGACTATTTAGTCAGCACCTTCCATTTCACTGGTGGAAGGAAAAGAAGTCCAGAAAGGCCAAGTACTAGGCCCAAAGCCAACAATACATTAGTGACAAATGCCCAGTCTTTTCGCTTTAACAGTGGTTTTCTAACTGTGAGATTCCAGAATTCCAGGTATTTGTTTCACTTTTGAAATACATTTTTAACTATTTTGAAAACCAGAAATGCAAACACCCACATTGGCTAGGAGAACTCATTTTTATGCAGATCTGAGAATTATGCTTTTGCTGCCATTTCTATACATAATGCCTAAATGTCTATGACAAAGACATAAAAAGATGGAAGTCTCCGGAATTTTCTAAATCCAGGTCTGCACAACCTCAGGTCATGTACTTTTGAAAACATGCACGTGAGAATAAGCACACCATCCCAGCATACCTGCTTTGTGCTCGCTAACTGTCAAGTTACCTCAGGTCTGTCTGCTGGGTGTGTGTTCTTGTCACAGCTTCAGAGTTAATACCGCTAACTGGGTACCTTTCTCGTTGCGACAGAAGCTGCAGCGCCTTGCTGTTACATGTGGTTCATGGACTCGCAGCAACAGCACATCTGGGAGCTTGTTGGAAGTGCAGAACCCCAGGAACACCCACACCTACTGAAGTTTACGGTGCTTTTCAAAGTGTCAAGTGCACTTAAATCACAAGGCACTCTCTCCTAAAGCTTAAGTTCCGATCCTGCCCACGCGAAGTGTGACCCGAGACTGCGTCACTCACAGCCTCCTAGGTAGATCCCATCGCCCCGGTTGGAGAAGCCCGCTCCACGTGGCAAGGTGAAACGTGTGCTATAAATGAGGGCGGGTTTGGCCCCCCCAGCTTTCGTCATTGAGAAGAGGTGTGTGGTTAGACATCAGATATCGTTACAGTGTCTCTCAAACAAAAATTGCCTACTTTCAAGCTCTGGGTTTCCTTAATGAAAGACTAACCTGAGATTTCAGGATATGCTGTTTCAAAAATACTGTTAATGTCTGCAAGTGCATCAGTGTGTAAACTAACATTATGTAGCTACTGTAAATCAAAGCAAACTACTGAAACAAAGTCTTGAGACTGATAAAATTCAGAATCCCAGCTTCACGACCTTGTGTTCATTCAACAGCCCCTTTATTACTAAATTCCTTTATAATTTTTTACTATAAATGGTTAACTATTTTAAAAAACAAAACAAAAGACTATTATTGGGGGAAAAGACAGACTACTGGACTGATGGAATGAAAGCTCTGCACACATTTTCATTCATTCGGCACGTATTTATTGAGCTGCTGATAGGTACGCAGCACTGCTTCAGGTGCAAGGAAATACTTACAAACAGAACTCCCTGTCTTAATAGAGCTGACATTCTAAGTTAAGTTTCCCTACTAAGCTTCTGGGCAAGATGCAAATGGGATAATAAATTAATAAAAGTATATACGCTCAATGATGTTTCAACAACAATACCAATGGTAGGCTTATATTCCAAAATACTTCAATGGAATTTATTAACAGGATCAAACCTATCTGGTAAAAATCAAATGCTATGTTGAAGTTGAATGAGCTTCAGCAGCCAGAGTAGAAACAGGGATATCTGAAAGTCCGAAAAGCATAACAGAACTAGACTACAGAATCTGACCAAGTTCAAATCCCAGCTCCACCACTGACTAGCTGTGGGACACCTGGCAACTTAACCTTCTCACACCCAGTTTCCTCGTTTGTGAAATTAAGATCACAGTACTTATGCATAATAACTCATCTGACTCTAAAGCTTGAACTTGTAGAAATCTATGAACTAAAGTGGGCTTCTGTGTAAAGAAGGGAATTCTCCACCTCTACAGGAGTTCAAGCAAAGTCCGGGTATCACTCATATAGAGGTATTATAAAGAGGATTTCCATCTGGAGTGAGACGGTGAACTTGCTTCCAGGTCCTGAAGCCACCTTTCCCAACACACCACGAAAATACCCATGAGCCCCAAGACCCGATAACCAGTACACAGGAAACACAGAAACGTACTAACAATCCACGGGGATGCGGTCAGCAAAATCTACATTGTGAGAAACTCTACAACCCACTTTTAAATAACTTTTTATTTTCCGATTCCAGTTCACATTCAATATCACATTAGTTTCAGGTGTACAGTATAGTGGTTAGACATTTATGTAGCTTACGGGGTGATCCTACCAACAGGTCTAGGAGCCACCTGACACCACACATAGTTATTACAATATTACTGACTACATCCCCTATGCCGCACTGTACATCCCCACCTACTTTAATAAAAAAATTGAGAGACAAAAAGGAAGAGACAAATGCAGGAGGAATCTAGCTATGAGAAAAATCATAAAGCCGTATCAACCAGTAATCACAGTATAAGGACCTTGCCCTGACCAGGGAGCTCAGTTGGTTCGAGCGTCAGCCTCATACACCAAGTTTGCGGGTCTGACCCTCTACCAGGGCACAGACAAGACGCAACCAACGAATGCGTGCACAGGTGCGACGACAAAATCAATGTTTTCCTCTGTCTCCCTCTAAAACCAATAAATAAAAACAAAATTTAGATGATAATACTGTGAGGACCTTATATAGCTCCAGATTCACACAAACTGAGACAGAAACTGCCACATCACATCATAAAATGTCAGTGCATATTGAGGTTGAAAAATGTTTCTCAATTAAATAGTGGTATTTTTTCTATAAAAATCCTTATTACGATACACACTGATATTCAGGTATGAAACTACATGATGTCTGCGGTCTGTGTCGAGTTAGTGACGAGGGCGCGCTTTCCGCCTGTTTCGTGCGTCTTCACTGCGCTCTCCTCTGTGCGCGTCTTGGTTCAGTGAACGAGGAAGACGCGGAACACGCCTGGCCGCGCACCGGAAACGGCTGCAGCTGGGGGTGAGCACGTGGGAGTTCGCCGTACTGTTCTGTCTCTGGATGAGTGTAACTTCAAAATGAAGATTTGAAAATAAAATACCCAAGAGAACAAAATATGCAGGCTCACAAGAAGTGTGAAATTAGGATACAGTTCTTCTTTCAAAAATAGGAAACACTTTCACTCACCACAAATTTTGTAAACCTGAACTACACGTTTATTTGGTCATCGCCAGCAAGCCTAACTGCCTCAAAGTACCTTTGAGGGAAAAGTGTCCCTCTTCCTGTCCACTCCAACGACAAAATTTATGTGACTCCTCCAGCACAGTAACTTTCTATCCAGTTTCAGACGCTACAACTCCCAGAAAACAACTGGCAACAAGAACTAAACAAGCCAAACACAGAGCAACTTATGCTGGAGGGTAGAGGTGGGAAAAAAGGCTGATCCGACTGTTCCATTTGGGGATTTTAGAATTCGCTCACACTCCCAACCAAGGATTATTCGGGAATAAGGGAAAGTCTCCCTTAAACTAAGCAAACGTGTACAAAACGAAACCCTCCTGGGTCCTAGAAGTTAGGCTAGAAGACAGGGCTGGCCTACCTTCAAGGTGGAGTAACAGCAGATTCAACGAGCAGCTACAGAAGCAACACAATGAACGGGGTTAATAAAAATGCCCGCTCTGGGGGCAAACGCTGAGCCTTCACGGGGACTCACTACGCTTTCCCTGCTTTGTTTTTCTGAAGAGTCATCATTATGCAAAATACATGAATTTATCTATGGTCTGGCTTCCTCACTAGGACAGATTCATGAGGTCAGGGACGTGGGTCAGTCTTTTTGCAGCCACACCCCCAGCTTCTAGAATACAGGCTGTAATATTAGAGGTGCTCAGTAAATACTGGCTGGCTTAATGGATAAGAGGAAAAGAGTAGTAACTACAAAATAAGAAACAGGTTATGTGGAAACCTCAGCAGAAGAGCTGAATCAGAACTGTCAAAAAAAATTTGGTACACAAGCATCATTAGTGGAAAATAGGAAAATCAACCATTTATTTTTTAAAAGAACAGTAAGCACCTGGGAAAAATTAGTATAATGAAAAGAGGGCACTCTGACATACTGGAAAAACTGGGAATTATTAAAAATAAACCAATGCAGTAACAACTAAAAGATGCATTAGAATCTTGAAAGACAAGAACTGTAATATATAAAACATTGAATCAAAGATATAAAGGAGGAACTACAAGAAAAAAACAGAGATGAAGAAAAAGGAGATAAAGAAGGCAAAGAACAGAGATCCAATCTAAATGTTACATGTGATGATGCCAAGTTTGAGAAGACATAAAAACAAGCAAAATCAAAGCCATAACTAAGGAAGACTTGAGAACTGAAAAAGACCTTAATAAGCCATTAAAAAGACCTCATCCAATTACAGGCAAAATCATAAAGAAAAAGTATAATGAGAAACATTTAATCATAATTGTTAAAGGGAAAAGTATTGTGAACAAAGAAACAAAAAGAAATTAAGGTCTCGGACTTCCTCTCAGGTTAATATCACTAGATGCCACGAAAGACTTGATGAACAACTACGGAGTTTTGAAGGAAACGACGGGGAAGGAGTTTCTGTCCAAGGAAGTTGTCCGTCATGCTTGACTGGCTCGGACACCGTGCACCAAGGGAAAGGGAATCCGAGGAACTCCGTGGGAACAGCAAACGGAGAGCCCGAACAACAGCAACAGTTAGCAGCTGCCTGGTGCTGCGGAGGCAAAAGTTAAAGTTAACTCCCGCCAAATCAGAGGGGCTCGGTGACTGCCTAGGACTTTCCGCTGACGTCCCCGACGGGCCATGCTTGACAAGTAAGAACGACGTCTCATGACCAACAGCCACGCCCCAGAAATAAGGAAAACTCAGAAATGGTAACAGGAGACCCAGAAGGAATGGACAGAGAGACAGGGGCAGGAAAAAGTATCTGCAAAAGTTGTGGGAAATAAAACCTCCCTATATTCTCAGTGTTCCTGTAAAAAAAAACCCTTCACCTCCTGGGTCAGGGAACCAAATAGGCCATAAAAGTGAGAGAATGTCTGCTTACTTCTCCCAGAAACATTTCCCACTCCATCAGGATTAGGACTGCAGCCCGTGTTTAAACCTGCCTTATCTCACCAAAAGCCCAGCAGCCGCAGCACAGGATCAGCACGGAAGCAGGGTGCAACAGCGCGGAAGGGCCTCGTGCGTCATTTTCCTAAGGGTCTGTATTTCAGGGAGGACTTGGAAACACCTCCAGGTCTAAAATGCCACGACGAGGAGGGACAGTATCTGGCTCCTGAAGAGATTTTATTTACATACCAAAGGGCTGTGTAAAGAGGAGAAGAGGGGGAGAGCTAGCTCCGTCCCCTTTATAAGAAGGAAAAAACACCATACACACCCGCCCCCGACTATTCACATAAGACAGCTCACCTGACTCTCACAGCACTGCCCTCACCGGTAAGAACCAGGACAAAGGAGGACCAAATGCATTATTATCTACTGTGTTGTTCTTAGTAAGAACTCTGGCCCTGGCTGGTGTGGCTCAGGATGGAGCGCCTGCCTGCAAACCAAAGGGTCGCCAGTTCAATTCCCAGTCAGGGCACATGCCTGGGTTGCGGGCTGGGTCCCCCAGTAAGGAGGGCACAAGAGGCAACCACACTTTGATGTTTCTCTCCCTTTCTTTCTCCCTCCTTTCCCCTCTCTCTAAAAATAGATAAATAAAATCTAAAAAAAAGAAAGAAAGGAATCTGTCTCTGATCCAGGAAGCCTTGTGTATGCACTGAGGGGAGAAAAAGGAATAAAAATGAACATAAAAAGCCCAACAGAAAATAATGGTCACAAACTTCCCAAAATCGATGAAAACACATTAATCTATGCACCCGAGAATATCAACAAACTCCAAGTAGAATAAGAAATAAATTTAAAAAAATTTAAGGTAAAGAGAAAATCTTGAAAGCAGCAAGAAAAAAACTCGTCCTTTGTAGGGGAGCAACAACACAACAGGAAAGACTTCCCCTCTGAAAAATGGAGAACTGGAGGGCAATGACTGGGATGATGCCATCAAAGGAGTTAAAAAAATATATCAACCGAGAATTCCATATCTGGAAAAATCCCTCCTTCGAAAATAAAGACAACGAGGAGGGTGGTGGGCAACTTTACAGTGGTGAAACTTGACAAACACAACCCTGACCAAGTAGCCAAGGTCAATATCATCAGTGATGGCTCGTGTTAATAGCACTTACTCCTGATCTGATGTGTTGGGAACAGTACTTCCGCTCTGTGGTCTTCCTCCCACAGACCCATAACCCCATGTTACCATGAGAAAAATATCAAACAAACTCAAATGGAAGGACATTCTGAAAAATGCCCTACCAGTACTCCTCAAAACTCTGAAACATCAAAAATGAGGAAAATCTGAGAAACCGGTGCAGACCAGAGGAGGGTAAGGAAACATGATGACTAAATGTAATGTGGTAACCTGAATGAGATCCTGGAAAAGAAAAAAGACATCAGGAGAAAACTAATGAAACATGAATAAAGGGTCAAGTTTGGTTAACAGTGAAGTACCAGTGTTGATTCTCTAGTTGTGACCAACCTGCCACATTAATGGAAGATGTTAACAATAGGGAAACTGATGGGAATTATATGGGAACTCTATATACAGCTTTGCGACTTCTCTGTAAATCTAAAAGCTATTCTAAAATTAAATTTTTATTTTATTGTAAAAAAATCTTAATAGATAGCTTTTTAAAAAAGATTTTATTTATTTTTAGACAGAGGGAAGGGAGGGAGGAGAGGGAGAAAAGCATCAATGTGTGGTTGCTCCAAGCTCAGCCCCAACTGGGGACCTGGCCCGCAACCCAGGCAAGTGCCCCGAGTGGTAATCACACGGGCAGCCCTTTGGTTCGCAGGCCAGAGCTCAATCCACTGAGCCACACCGTCCAGGGCTCAATAGATGAATTTAATAGCAGATGACATACAACAGAAAACAAGATCAATAACTAAAGACAGGTTAAAAGATAATATACTCCTGATGATCAGGGAGGAAAAATAATTGTAAAATACGAGAGAGAGAGAGAGAGCGCGCGCGCGTGCGCGCATACCAGCCCCTAACAGGCACATGGAACACAATAAAAATATTAAAAGAAGTACAACAGCGGTCCCAGAGGAGAGAAGAAACAGGATAGGATAGAAACAGTGTATAAACCAATAATGGCTGAAATTTTTCCAAAACTGGCGAGAGATATCAACCCACAGATTTAAGAAGCTCTGTAAACCTCCAGCAGCGATAGAGAGAGAGAGACAGAAGGAGAGAGAGAGAGAGAGAAAGAAAGGAAGGCAGGCAGGAAGGAAAGAAAACCACTCTTCAGCACATCATTCTAAGATGGTAAAAGCCAAAGGAAAAGGAGAAAAACTTTAAAATATCCTGAAGAAAAAAAATTCCATTATTTTCAAAGGAAAACAATAACATTGACAGCTTTCATCTCAACAAAAATAAGAGCAGAAAAATATCTTTAAAGTATGGAAAAGAAATTAATGCCAACCTAGAATTTTACACCCAACAAACATATACTGCAAAAGTAAATAAGAAATAAAAACATTTTCAGACAATAGAATTTGCTGTGTATCTACATAGCCCTTAAAATTGATGTGTTTATATTTATTGACATGAACAGAAGTTTCTGAATATTGCTGAATGAAAACAACATACAAATAATACCCCTTATATATAATTGTGCATATAAATAAATACAAATAGAATACTCTGAAAAACATCACAGATTAGTAGTGATTTCCTGTATTTTAAAGACTTTTTTTTTAATCTAAAAGAGAGGGGAAGAGAGGGAGACAAACACTGACGTGTCAGAGAAACATTAATTGGTTGCCTCTTGCACACACCCCAAGTGGGGCCTGGGCCGCAACCCAGTCATGTGCCCTGACCGGGAATTGAACTGGCAACCTTTTTTTTTGAAGGACAATGCTCAAACAACTGAGCCATGCTGGTCAGGGCGATTTCCTGTGTTTTAACAGTATCTCTATTGTTAGATTTTTGGCATTTTTTTATTTTTTGCTGTTCCCTAAAGTATTTTTAAATATATAATGACATATTTAAATATAATCCAAGTGAAAAATGTATTAAAACTGTAGATAGTAGGTAAATGTATATCCAAAAATAAATAATAGAAGGCAATACACAAAATTTTAATGATGGCTATGTCACAACTGTGGAATTATGAGCAATTACCCAACTTTTTTACAGTTTAGTACTTTCTGTATTATATACTATATAATGAGTAAATATTACTTCCAATTTAAAATGTTACTTTTTTATAATTCATAGTTTTTTTTTAAGATTTTAATTATTTTATTTTTAGAGAGGGGAAGGGAAGGAGAAAGAGCGGGAGAGAAACATCAATGTGTGGTTGCCTCTCGCATGCCCCCTACTGGGAACCCAGGCATGTGCTCTGACTGGGAATCAAACTGGCGACCCTTTGGTTCACAGGTCGGCGCTCAATCCATGAGCCACACCAGCCGGGACTAAAATGTTATTTTTTTTAAAAATCCAAGGTCACGTTACAAGCCATCATCATCATAAATGCAGTGATAACATTGTTACATAAACTTCTTTAATTTTCAGCATCAAACTGCCACATAAGGTTTTTTCTTAATAATTTTTTTCCCTTCCATTTTTTCACCTATCTCCCCAAATCCACTCTCATTTTGCAACCAGCAAAATGTTCTCTATATCTAAGAGTTTGTTTCTATTTTGTTTGTTCATTTATTTTGTTCTTTATATCCCACCTATATGTGAAATCATATTATGTGTCTTTGTCTGACTTATTGTTATTAGTATAATACTCCCTAGGTCCACCTGTGTTGTTGCACATGGTAAGATTTCATTTTTTATGGCCAAGTAATATTCCACTATATATATGTACCCCCGTCTTCTTTATCCATTCGTCTATCAATGGACACAATTTTTGAAAGCCAGCTCTACTTAGCACAAAATTCTCTCATCTATGGTTGTGACTGCAAAGTTCAAGGCAATTGCCACAATAACACCTCTATCACTACCAACATAATTTGTTTTTAAAAGCAAAAACATTTCATCAAAGACTGTGGCAAAGTAACTCGCATGGGAGTCAGCCATAGAGCTGACATGGAGCTTATCCACATAACTTGACTTAGTAACAGAACAGCACTAGCACTCAAGTTATTCCTGTACACTCAGCATTCTGCAAACATGTTATCTCTAATTTTCAAAGCAACAATGCAATGCAGGTATGATTATCTACATTTTTAAAAGCATACGCATTCCTTTCCAATTGCTACCATCTTGAAAATAAAGCAACTGAGAAATAAGACCCAAAAAAGAGTGACATTTGTTGATATAAATGGTGAATAATGACAAGATACGAGATGTTATACTGGATATTTCATAAACTATCTTGACTTTTTTCTTCACAGGAATCTAGAAATTTAGATGAGAAAATTAAAACTCAGCTAATAAGTAGCAGAACTGAAATGAAGATCCTAAAAGTATTTCAGAGCCTTTGCATTTACCATACCATCACCTTGTTGCTTCCTACTATACTTCCCTATTCACGAGGGATAATCACTCGGGTTAACACAGCCACGACAGCAAATACAGTCCGTGCAGGTGGCAAATCACAGGCCGAATGATCTACATTTCATACAAACTGTCCGTGCTAACTTACTATTCTGTTTTATCTCTGCATTTCAAAATTCACAAAAAAGAGTAAGCTGAAAGAGACTCTATGGGTCAGAAGCATCTATTCCCACTACTGCAAAATAATTAAGCACGTGTCTCACTGCTAATGAGTGAATGGTACATTCCAGTGGCTTCAATGAGCACCAGGAACAGAAGTAATTATTACTCTCATCATCATCAAGAATGCATCACTTCATTAATTCAACTCATATTACACTATCAAAATTCATAGCCGTATTTCCAATAAATGCCCACAAAGACACATGCCTACATATGCACACACACACACACACACACACACAAACACACGCTCGTTTCCCCTCTTACCTAAAGACCTGCAGACTGAAACAGTTGCCTCCTCCAAGAGCTTCAGATCAGTACTGGAGAGACAGAAGAAGAACGGTATTAATAACTGTAACACTAAATATGTACACAGTCATCAGTTCAAGGAACATAAAAAAATAAAAAAGGAATTCAGAAGGAAAATATGATATATATGGTGAACAATAAAACCAGCAAAATAAAATGAAGCTTCTATTTTCAATGTACTTAGGAAATTGCCTGTAATTCTCAATATGGGATTCCTGAAAGAGAAGGGCTCGGGCACCTGGCCTTTCAGGCACTGGGGCAGGGAGGAAGGTGGGGCTGGGGACAGAAAAATTCAATGAAGGCACTCCAAAGTACAGAGCAAAGGCAGGGACCCCGTCCGCCCGTGCTCGAGGGCAGTACTGGTGATGGGATTACACTACTTAGAAAAATGCCGTTACCTTGGGGGGGTGGGGGTTTTTAATGTAGCCACAGAAGAGCTGCCTTCCTTCCCTTCCTCCCCCCCTCCCCTCCCCCGGGGCCTACCACCCACCTGTCCTAATGGGTATGCAACCAAGGGAAGGAAGAAAAATATAGACAAGCAAGGCTTCCAAGGAGTTTAATATTCTAGGAGTTGGAGGTAGAGAAAAAACTAGCTTTAGAGTCTGGTGACTGGGTTGAAAAGTTTGCGTTCCTTTCTTCTAATACACACAGCACGGCACAGGAAACCCTCCAAATGGGCAACTCTTCAAGGACTACCTTAAAAATCCCTACCTCGTAGGGCTCACTGCTGTTGCTAATAAGCACACTTTTAAAAAAAGAAAGGAACCATAGTACTAAGGCATCTGACAAGAAAATTTTGGGAAAACTGTGGAAGAACACGAATTGCTTTAGACATCTTGAGAACTACACTGTCCAGTATGCTGACCACTGGCTGACCACACGTAGTGTGGCACCTGGCGAGTCCAAACCGAGATGTGCTGGAATGTGAAACAGACACCAGATTTCAAAGAATGAAACTACTTCATTATTAATCCTTATGTCCACAAAATAGTGTTTGGGATACACTGGGTTAAATGAAATACTGTATGTATTATGAACAGTGATTTTACCCGTTCCACTTCACTTTTTTTCACATGGCTACTACAAAACTTTCAAATCCATGAATGTCTCACATATTCCTAAAGGAGCTGCTCTAGAAACTGTCTCCAGCAGTTAAGACAGTGTCATGTACAAAAAGCATTACACGTGGTCATATAAACAAAGCTAATAAGACCCACTAACTACTTCAGTGGATATGCCAGCACCTTAAGAATCTCCAATTATATTCATATCCTAAAAGATAAAAGTACCTTTTCAAAGTTAAACCTTTACATTTCATCTAAGATTAAAATTTTATAGCCAAAATAACCTGGAAATAACCTACAGTAAAGTGTTTACAGGCATTAGATACTTTGAGTGTCTGCCCGCCTCACAACATGGGTGTGTGGGCTGTGCCCCTAACCCTTTCTCCCCTCTCCCCATCCCCCCACCCCGGGGTGAGCAGAGGCAGACAGGTTCCTCAGTGTGACCCCACTCCCCTGGCCCCCCGTGACCGGGTCTGGGATGGATGTCCCATGAGAGCCATACCAGAGTCTTGGGGAATTTAGAACGGAGATGGAAAAACAGGCTTTCTGATGGCTGGAATCTGGGTGGAAAGCTGAGGGTTATGGGAAGCCACCCTCCACCCACTAAGCAGCGGAGAAGGTCGGTTAGTAAGAAAATGAATAAAAGAGCTTTGTGGGCAAAAGCGGCGACAAACGGGCCTCTCAGGACTCCGCCGGCCTTCGGCTTCTTGGGGCCAGCTCCTCCCAAAGCCTGGCTGTTTCTGCTCTTGGATTCCAATAGACAGCACCCTGTCTCCTCATCACGTGAGCCCCTCTTTCTGGTATATGCTAAATCCAATTGATTTTTGTTAATAGCCAAAAGGTTCTGATTAATAAATCACTGTGGTCAGATTTAATCACACACATTAGTAGTTGGCAAGAAGTGGGAACTATGAATTACTCAGTTTATTGGTTACTCAGGCAAAAAAAAAATAAGAGGTATAAAATGCAAAAGACTGCGAAGAGCTTTATGAGGTTAATAATTAGACCGCATGCATAAAAGCTGTTTCACTGGCGCTTCTACATTCTTCAGTCAATAACACGCTCAAAGCTGGCTGGAACCAAGAGCTTCAATGATATATATATGTGACTATAACCTTCAAAAGCTTCTGAATTTGTTCTTTCAACAAACACCTGGATGCCCAGGAGATCTGGGCTCTGTGAAAGATGCTGCCCCTGTCTCCAGGCTACATGGAAGGAAGAAGCAGCAGACACCTGGGTGCAGGGGAAGTATGAAAGCAAGACCAGCCCTGTGCCTGAGCTCACAGGAAGTGCACCCAGCTCACCCTAGGAGCAGTCAAGGAAGGCATCCTGGAGGAATTGCCTGTCTGTCCTGAAGAAGCAAAAGGAATCAGTTGGGCAGACCAAAGGGGAGGGCTTTCCACACACAAGGAACAGTACACGCAAAGGCATGGCAGTCACAGACAGCCTGGCATGTTTGGGAAGTGAAGATTAACCATCACTGGAGAAATATACCAGATGGCTGCAATACAGAGTTCAGTGTCCCAACGTGTGCTCAACAGAAAGGTTCCCCTAACAGGTTTCTGATTGATTTCTAATACAATATTAGCCTTAAAAGGGGATTAATTAATTCCACATGCATTAGTGAGGTTCATTTGTACATTAATTACTTCTTCCAGGAAACCTTCTTTGACCACCTAAGACCAGATGAGAAAGTCTGGATTCTGCCCCAGAAGCACCCAACCATAAAACCGAGCACACGGTACCAGTAGCAAGATTGCCCAATTACCCATCTGTAGCCTCCTTGTTCAAGCGAGGGCTCCTAGCCTGGAACAAAGCAGGCACTTCATAAAAATGCACCGAGTGAGTGACTGTCAGACACTTCACTACCAGAGAACAAAATTATATCCCTCCCCCCGGCTCCCCAGTTCCTCAAGAAACAGTTGACACTCTTCAACCCTCAAGGCAAGGTCTGCTCCCAAGTTTAAATTTTTATTAAAATGTTTTTTAAAACACTTGTTGAAGCGGTCTGGAAAGGCTGGGAATTATCCCACTTCTCTAGGAAAGCTCCCTCTAGTGGTAAGCCAGCCAGCACCTGCCACTCTGTGATTGGGTCCATCAGGCTGGTCTCCCACCCAGGGCGGTGATCTGAAACCGCACCACTGCCTCCTCAACAATCACCACTTTGGGTCGCAAGCACGTGGCGTGCCCAGGTTATAAACTCCGTGAGAACAGGGAAACGTCTCATTCATCCATGCTTCCCTGCCATGCCTGGTCCGGTGGCTCAGCCAGAAGACAAATACTTGGTAATTACCTACCAAATAAAGGGTTTACAGAGCTCTGTTCGGGCAGTGTCCCTGCAACTTCTGCACTCTGCAGCCTTACGTATTTCTACAAAGGAAATCAGCCAGGCACACCCCTGCCAAAAGCAACACACTGATTGTTAGAATAGAATTCCTTTCCTCCCACCTCTCCATCCTCCAATTTTCTAAACTTCTTGGAACATTTTAAGAATAATCTTCTTTCCTATTTGCTTGATTTAGAGCTAAAATGAGGTGGCTAGCAACCGGGGTGGCTGGTAACTGTTGCTGCGTGTGACGGGCATCGAGGCACGGCACTGCTTTAGTTCAACAAATGAGCGCAGATCTCCTGGCAGCAGGCAACTAACAAATCATCATTTGCAGTAAATAAAACTGAATTGGTACCGCAGAATATGCCAATGTTTCCAAGACAATTAGAAACTGAATGCTGTTTCTGAAGGTAGATTTGGGGCCCCAGAAGCATAAAAGGGGCAAAAAGGCAGCAGTCAAATATTATACCAATACAGATTAAGTAAATCAGCACCATGCAAGGTGCTTCAAACGTACTGTACGTGTACGTCAACTCCCCAATTCCAGGTCAATTTGAAAAAAGTCAATAACAGGAGAGTAAGGCTAAAAACTTCAAACTAGTGACCTGTTGCTCTAACTTTTGCTAAGTGAACTAAACCTAGATAAACAGCCATACCGATCCAAAGACCAGGTGTGGCTCGTCAGAAGCAATCCTTTTCTGTGACAGCGTATCGGGCTCCTCCTTCTCAGCCCGAATATGCTGCATTCCAGCAGCGACATAAACAGATGAAGTCACACAACAGGAGCCCAGTTTGGCTGGTGGCACCCCAAACGAGAACCTACGGGACTGGAGAGCTATGCCCACGAGCCACACACGTGTATCACCCCAAGAAAATTTAAAACCATCTAGGAATTATTCACAGTTTTAAGAACCTTCCATGGGTTTCCCTGAAGATAATTCAGCAAGGAAGTGCATAATAAAGTTTTCACAGCTAGCCCTGGCCGGCGTGGCTCAGTTGGCTGGCGTCGTTCTGTAAAGTGAAAGGCCAGGGCACGCGAGAGGGCACGCGACTGGGTCTGGTCACTGGCTGCGGCCCCTGCGTGAGGCAACCAACTGGCGTTTCTCTCTCACATAGATGTTTCTCTTCCTCCCCTCCTCTGTCCCTCCCTCTCTAAAAATAAATAAATAAAACCTTAAAAAAATTTTTTTCACAACTATAGGGAAATGCACTGTTTTTTGAGAGAGCGAGAGAGAAATCGATTGGTTGCCTCCCATGTGCCCTAACCAGGAATTGAACCCTCAACCTTTCGGTTCATAGGACGTCACTCCAACCAACCAAGCCACGCAGGCCAGGGAGGGAAGCTTTTAAACATCAGCACTGCCATCTCCGGGCTATATTCTAAGTCTGTCCCCTCCCCTACTTTGATTTCACGAAGAGAATCTCCTTAGGAAGAGATCTGTCATCAACCTCAACCCCACACTCTCCACGTGCTTCTATGAGAACTTTCACAACAAAATTCCCCAAACGAATACCAATAATACAGATGAATTATTCCCAAGTTATATCTCAAATAATCAATGTAATTACGCCCCCTCTACTGAGTACACCAACATAATCATGAAAAAGTTAAGGAACTGGGAAGTGTGGTTAGCAGAGAAGACTGGCAAGGTCTAGCTTGCCTTCTCATCTACTTTCATTCTACTAAAGATATATACTAAATTGGAACACTAGGAAGAAATACCAAAAGGAAGAACAGGGAATGTCTCTGCATCACTGGACTCCTAGGCGGTCACTTTCAAGGCTTAAACACCACGTGTACTACCTCTCAGCGTAACCATGGCCATCGATCGATTAACAAGCTCATGCACACCAGCGGCGTGGACGCCCAATCACGTGGGCTATTGCTGAAAACAATGCGCACTCCTGGTATAATGGAAAGAGTCCAGATTTTGAAGCCACAGAATTGAAGTTCAGCTTTCTCACTTCCTACTGGCATGCCCTAGACAGGCTGCTTAATTTGAACCTGAGTTTCTTCATCTTTAAAAGGGAGATAAGGATGCCACCACCTCATAGGACATGAGTTGGAAGGACTATATGGCAATGTATGGAAAGCGCCCAGCACACGGCTCAGGAAATGTAAGTTCCCTAACCCAACCATAACAATAGGGCAAGCCCACAAGTACCAAACTCAAATTGGCATATATTTTTTATCAACACTTCTTACAAGTAATTTGCCAGTTTCGCCCCACTCCTGCCACTATGGAACAGAAGGGAAGTATAAAACATAATTCAGTAGTTTCTGGAGCACTTTTGCACTTTGAGACAGTCTCAAACAGCTGTATCAAATAACCGTAGGTGCTCTGCTTTGATTTTATTTAATGTTTCAGTACAGTCAAAAGATTACACTAATGCATGACAAAGGAAATCAGTATTCCTTATTCACCCAGCAAAACCCCTCTGTATTAAGTAATTTTTAATAAGTGGCAGAACAGAAATTAAATTTAGGTACTTTTCTCTTTTTAAAGGAAATGGCTTTTATACTATATTATTATTATAAAAGTGAACCGTGCGGAAACCACCACGAAGTAACACTGCACACCCATCAGAACTGCTGAAATAAACAGAGTGACGACAGCAAGTGCTGGCAAGGGGACTGGATCTCCCACGCGTGAATGGTGGGGGCGTAAATGAAGCAGCCACTCTGGAAAACTTCGGCAGTTTTGTGTAAGACTAAATATGCACTCCCCATACAAACCAGAAACTGCCCTCTTGAGCATTTATCTCAAAGAAACAAAATCTTATGTTCGTACCAAAACCTGTACACAGATGTTCACAGCAGCTTTACCCATTACAGCCCAAAACTGGAAACGATCCGAAAGTCCTCCAACGGGTCACTGTTCAGACAAACTATGGTACATACACAACACCCAACAGCACTCAGCAGTAACAAGGAGCGAACCACTGGTGGTGACACACAACAGTCTGAATGGCGCTCCAGGACCCTGCACTGAGGGAAAAGAGCCTATCTCAAAATGTGGCAAACTGTATCATTCCATTTACGTAACTTT
Source organism: Trachops cirrhosus (assembly GCA_028533065.1). Classification (NCBI taxonomy): domain Eukaryota; kingdom Metazoa; phylum Chordata; class Mammalia; order Chiroptera; family Phyllostomidae; genus Trachops; species Trachops cirrhosus. The sequence continues at coordinate 15,545,175 of CM052547.1, read as the reverse complement.
CCTGAAGTACCGAGAGTACAGAGATGGAAGGCTGATTAGCAGCTGCCAGGGCTAGAGATGGGAGGGGGAAAGCCCAAGGGAGCCTTGCTGGAAACAAGGGTCTTGGTTGCGGTGGTGGTTATACAAGTCTACACATGGGCTAGAATTATACATAGTAAACACACACGTGCAAATGAGTGCAGGTATAACTAATTGCTGAAACCGCCACAACCTTTGGGGATTGCTCCAACGTCAACAGCCTGGTTTTGATGCTGAACTATAGTTATCAAGATACCATCACCAGGGAGACTGTGTGAAGGATGAAAGGGACCTCACTATACACTTTTGCAACAACCTCCTGTAACTCTATTGTTTCAAAATAACAAGTTAAAAAACTGAATCAAAAATAAAGCTAGCCCTGGCCAGTGTGGCTCAGTTGGTTGCAGCATCATCCTGTAATCAAAAGGTTGAGGGTTCAAGTCCCAGTCAGGACACATACCTAGGTTGCGGGTTCCAACACCACTCCAGGTGCATACAGAAGGCAACCAATTGATGCTTCTCTCTCACATTGATGTTTTCCTCGCTCCCTTCCTTGCTCCCTCCCTCTCTCTCTAAAAGCAATGAAAAAATGTCCCCAGGCAAGGATAAAAATTAAAAAATAAAGCTATATAACCTATGCAAGAGTTACATAAATAAACACATTTTTATAACACACACATACACAATTCTGCATGAATAAGATTATGCTCTATGAATGGCTTTATAACTGGCTTTAACCATTTAGTATGCTGTGGATCTTTTTCTATATCTATAAACATACGATTATTTTTAATGACTGTATATTGTTCCAGTGTGCATTGTTTTTATTTGTTTATTTACTCAATCCCCTTACTGAACATTAGGTTATGAGCAATTTTTTGCTATTATAAACATTGTAATGGACATCTATCCATACAAATCTTTCTATACATATTTCCGAACTTGTCTAATTATCTCAATATAAATTCTAGATATGAAATTGCTAGGGCAATGAACATATGCTTCTGTTCCGATGAGTAGTGCATATTATGTTCCAGAAAGATTTAACCAATTACCATTTGCACCAAAAGTACATAACTGTGGTTTATAAGCCCACACATATTCCTAAATTTGCAAAATTCCAAACCCAGATCTTTGACACCAAATCCAGTGATCTTTATACTTAAGTAAGCATGTGTTGACAGAAAGCGAACATAAGAACCTTAATGACAAATACAGATTTTTTTCCCTCTAAAATGGCCTAGAGAGAGGAATCCATAAAGGATTCTAACTGGCAAATTATTATCATGCCACTGTAAATTTGAGACAAATTCTATTCAGCACCGTCTACATTCTTTCACTGTGCCAGGCAGTCAGTTTTTGAGTCACATCACATGGGGGATGGTGTACATCGAGAAATACCGTGCAGAGAATGTATGATCTTTGGACTTAAACTCCGCCTTACAATGCTCTGACATGACAAACAACTCTGGCCTTAACTTCAAGTATGACAGAGTGAGGCAGACACAGCCATGTTCAGCGGTGACGGGGGAAAACATCACAACGGATGATTATGTTAGCCGCTTATGCAGAAAACGTCTCCAAGTGGCGGCCACGATTCACAAGGTGACAGGAGAGAAGGGGAACAACCCTGTCCTTGAGGGTGAGATCTGCTGTCCACCACAACTTCGTGAAACCCCGCCACTGGTTTGTGAGTGAAAAGAATTGAAAGACCAGGGCTCAGCGCTACAGCACGCACCCCTCATTTATCAACACCACTCCAGTATTAGATGGCAAACAGCTTTCCAAACCTGACAAATAAACGAGGAAGAAAATCTGTTGGTAGGGAGACAAAGTTCAGTTCATGTGAAGCCTGAGTTAAGAATTAAAGTGTCCACAATCCAAAAATATATAAAACGGGCCATGTAATAAACTAAATACCTATTCCTGACCAATGTCACACATGACAATATGTAAGAGTTATTTACAGTATTTCAGTACCTGGTGTGACAGGGCAGTACGGTGGCAAGTTCAACACCACTTGAGCTGAAGGAAGCAGCACACCTAGGCTGGTCAGTTAACTGGGGGCCTGTGTCCTACACCATGGAGCCAGTCGTGCAGAGCAGCAGAGGAAACTGTGGCCCTATAGCAGTGTCTACCACCCAACATTTTCTCTCTTTTGGACGCTTTTTTTCTCTACCAACGCATCTGTCTCATTCTTCATCTATCCACACTTTGGATTGTTCAGTAGCGTAAGAGGCAACGACGGACACTGCCAGGCCATGGTGGTGACCCTCAGGAATTAAAGAAAGGAAAAGGAGGTTGCATAATGCATAATCTTAGAAAAGAAGCTTACCAATTGGTTGTAGAACACTGCAACCGAGAAGTCTTATGATTATCATATTCTCAACTACAGAAGTACTTGGGTTCCCACATATCAGATTTTTAAAAAATTGTTTACACTACAGAAATTATTTTTTTAAAGATTTTCTTTATTCATTTATTTTTTAGAGAGAGAGGAAGGGAGGAAGAGGGAGAGAGAAACATCAATGTGTGGTTGCCTCTCATGTGCCCCCTACTGGGGACCTGGCCCGCAACCCAGGAATGTGCCCTAACTAGGAATCAAACCAGCAACCCTTTGGTTCGCAGGCCAGCACTCAATCCACTGAGCTACACCAACCAGGGCATAAATAATTTATTTTTAAAAATTAAAAGTTCCAACTAAGTATACAGTTAGCAGGACTTCATTAATTTGAAATCCACTAATTAAGAATTTGGGAGTTTTTTGGCTACAATTGAGTTGAAACTGACTTATAATTTAAGAAAAATATTTTAAGAAGGGAGGAGGAGATTTATTTAACTCTACAAAAAAATGCATTTAAAGACTTTAGCATAGTAATTGTTCATATGTTAATAAATTTGCTGATTAGATATAATTTGCAATTTGTACAGACCTATATACTGCACAAAGTTCTCTCACCTTGATTATTTCATTTAATTACTCTTAAAAATCCTGAAGTCAACTGAGGAAACAGGAATATCCTCATTGTACAGGTGACAGAAAGACAAAGAAGCTAAATAACCTGTCCAAGGTTACAATACAAAAATAAACACATCTAACTTCTAATTTAATACTCTTCCAATATGAACAGTATCAATTCAGCTACTTTTTTATTACAGGAAACCCACATAACATCGATCTAACACTACTGATAACTACTTGGAATTTCTATATAGACCTAAAGAAGTATTGTCATACATTCATGTTATGCATAAAATCATGTAATAATATGTGATAATAAAGAACTGGAGAAAACAAAAACTTTAAGTCTCATAAGGAAAGCAAAGGAATTTCTTGTAACTGCTATGAAATAATAAACTCTACTTCGGTCAGGAAGCTAAATTTTTTAATTACACATTCCCTAATTCACAGATTTCAGTAATTTAGACTGGCTTTATTTTACTAGTAAGCACACCAATCTTCTATGTGAATCTCATTAATAAAGGATGATAAACTCACAGTTCAAATCTATCAATGAAAAGCAGACAGGCAGAAAGCTGCTGGAGGGCAGAAATCATACATAGATTTCTGAACGTAGATTTTCTGAAAAATTCAAGTAAATACAATTATGAGGTTTACAAAAAAAATACTGAAAATGCTTAAGTCCCTCTTTTCACTGAAAATTTTGCCATAAAATCATTTCAAAATTGACATTGTATTAATGTCATTTTCAGCCCACAACATATACACTGACAAATTACGTGTTTGTCAGTTTAAAACACAACCTGAGCCAACAACAAGTAACCATTCAGGAAAGTATGGAAGCATTTCTGAGGACTTCCCGCCGCTTACCTTCGCACAGAGAATTACAGAACTCATTCACAAAACTAACTAGCCCATTCAGTGGTTAAACTGTGGGAATGTTAGTGTTTTAAAAGGGCCTATTCATAGGAAAAAGTCAAAGGATAAAAACTGCACATAAATTTATTATAGCAATTTTTAATGTACCATACAGAACCAAAAAGGTATTTATATTCATGGGATTCACAGGCAGCCCTATATGCTGTCATTCAAGTGCCAAAATGAAAGAAACTGTAACTATTAAAGTGTCAAAATTTCAGCAACTACCTTGCAATATAATATCGTACTTATTTTCTCAAGAAAGTAACAGAAAAAAATGACTTAAAAATTGAGATTCCATCCAACACAGTGAGAAAAGAAAGAAGGGTGCACGTGGAATAAAACTTACTTGTCTGTCTTTTCATGTTTTAAATGTGCTAGTTGTATCTCCCCCATCTGAACTCTTAGTTTAAGGGAGCCATCGACCCTGGGCAAACTGAAGCATCTTCTAAATGCTTTTGCCTGGAAGGGTCTAACCGAAGGGGCGGGTTTTGACTCAAGATGTGAAAACGGAACTTCTTTTGGTTCCTCAGTTTGAGAAACCAAGATGCCAAAAGAAGAGTCAAATCATTCGTTCCCTCGGTAAATGGCCCGGGACATGCTTTTGGTCGCTGTTCATGTAACTCAAGGGGGCAAGACTCCGAAGAGGGTTTGGAGGACAGTTGAGGAGTCAGCCCAGGCCCACTCAGTGGCACAGTGGGTGGTTTCCACTTGGAAAAGTTCTAAGAAAGTTGTACATAAAGTGTGCCAAAGAGAATAAAAATATAGAAGTGAAGGCACCCAAGATTCTAAGGAAAAAATTAATTTTACAATCATTTAATTGATTCTGTCAGTTAAAAAATTGTGACCTAGCTCAGTGAAAGACTCTTCCTGTTTCTCAATCAAGGAAACAGGTCAAGAAACTCAGAAAGGATCATTCAGGCAGCTCCCCTTAAAGAGAGAGAAGACACACAGCACTCGAGGCAAGGCTAAAATGAGGTTATCCATCAGCTTGCATGCATTAATTATAAATAATGTGATTATACATTTACACTGTAAATATAAGTACCTGTTATTATGACCTTTCGCTTTGAAAGCACTGGAAAATATGAATATGTAATGTGGTGATTCTTTTCTCAAAGATTATCACATATTTGATGTCGCAGCTCTTTAACCACTATCTGAAGCTCGTCCTGCGATTACCCTCCCAAATGGAGACAGCACAGCAGGACAGCCAACAGATCCGGCTCCGGAGCTACACCGACCTGCTCTAAATCTAGTCCACACCAGCTATTAGCTGTGCGACCCCGGACGACCTCGCTCGCTCTCTCTCAGTTTTCCCACTGGCAGGAACCTATCTCACAGGCTGGGCATGAGAACGGAATGAGGAAATGCGTCTAAGGCAACGGGATGAGCCCAGCACCTGGCACACAGTAAGCGCTCAATAAGTAACAGCTGGATTAAGGTGGCTGGTTCGTTGGCCCAGGCTCTTAGCTGAGTGTACGTATTGTTTACAATGTAAGAGCGATCCCTGAAAGAAAAATCAAACTGGTCACTGGAACCTAACAATACTGAAGAGAAATGGAAGACATCTAAAAGAATTTTTTTTAGAAAGTACAACTAACTGAAGTTTAAAAAAACATAGTGACATGGTATATACATACAATGAATATCATTTAGCCTAAAAAGGAAGGAAATTCTGGTACAACACGAATAAACCTTGAACTCTAAGTGCAATTAGCCAAACACAAAATGACTAATATATGATTCCACCTACAGTTAACCAAGAATAGACACATTTATACAGACAGAAGACAGAACAGAGGCTGTTACCGAGGGGCTGGGGGAAGGGAATGGAGAGTTATTTAATGGATACAGAGTTTCTGTTTGAAATGATGAAAAGTTCTAGAAATGTACAATGGTGATGACTATACAACACCAGGAATGTAGTTAAAGCCACTGAATCATACACTTAAAAATGGTAAACTTATGTGATGTTAATCTTACCACAACAGAACACACTATGTGAGTAAAATCTTTCCATATTATAGGAGAGTTAGTAAATCTCAGCAGGCTAGACTCAATTCCCGAACTAAAACATGCTTGTCTCTGGAATACCATGCGGCGTAGGCCACACCGGCCTATGTCCTGTGTCTCCTTGCTCACTGTCCTGCCACATGGGACTCTTGCCACCCCTCGAACACGCGGAACTCATTCCTGCTTCAGGCCCTCTACAGCGGCTGTCCCTTCTACCCGGAACGCTCCATCCCCAGGATCTGCGTGGCTCACCCCCTGTCTCTGCCTAAGTGCCGCTTCGCCAGAGAACGTCCCCCACTCTGTCACTCCACATGACCTCGCTCTGCCCTTCTTTTCTCTCACTGCATTTGGCATTTCCGAACATGACTCGGTGTCTTTACTTCTTTACCTGCTTACTGCCCAACTCCTCGGCTAAAATGCAAGCTTCTTGAGGGTAGGGACCTCCCCCCTCACGTTCACTGCAAGATCTCTAGCCCTTAAAAATAGCGCCTGGCAAGTTGGAGGCATTCAATACTATCTTTTGGTAAATAAACTTTAATAATTCATATGTAATAAAAAGGAAATATATAAAAATCACTGACTTTATTGAAGTCACATAATAATGGAGTACAATCTCATATTTGTGGGGGAAAAGGCAGATGTAAGTACATATGTGCATTTCAAACAGCATGGAAGAACAGCTCTATGTGATGAGAACGCATGACCATTTTCCCTTTTGTTCCTGTATTTTCTAACTTTGCTTTAATGAGAGGCTGGTGTGATTTTTTAAAGTCTGTTTTACCAGCAAATCTACTAAAAACCCACTCCACTTATATAATTGGGGATATGCACAAAGACTTGGCTACAGGAAGTTCATCAGAGTTTTATACATAAAACAGGCAAAGTGAGAAACAACCGAAGTGTTCAACATCAGTTAAATCGCTACGTACAACCATGAGACAGAACATTCTACAGCCATTTAAACTTATGTCGTAGGAAAACACTGACAGGAGGGAAGGTGAGTTAAAGAAACAACGTAGAGAATATGATGCAAACATTTTTAATTAAGTGAAAGAACTGAGGGGCTACACGTACATGTTAACAATGGTTACTTTTCATTGTCATTACTTTTATCTTTTTGCCTTCCTTGTGCTTTCCTGTACTTAAGGTACTAAAAACGAATACACATTACTTTGGTACTCAGAAAAATCCATTTGAGTGAGCGTGCCAGAAGCTGCCTTCTTGCCTCATTAGAGCGCCACCTAGTGCTCAGTGCACATAATACAACTTCATAACTCAGTAAGGTTACTTGGAAGTAGCCTTTATAAAAAGGGTCTTGTGCAAGCACAAAGACAAATATTATTGGACTCAGTGTCTGGCCTATTTTTAAAACAACTGAACTATTAATTCAAAAGAGTCACAGGATTTTTATTCCTTAGGATAAAGCACTCTTAAGAAAATTAATTAAATTTCTGCTGCTTATTTTCATCCATCAAATATTTTAGACTCTCAAGACAGAGCCCCTGTTCTTTTTCAAATTAATAGGTTTTTATTCCTTGAAAGACAAGGAAAATCAGACACTGTACATGCCTTGTGATATTTTACCCTCCAGACAAATCTGTATGGTGGGTATTACGATTTCCATCTTACAGAAGCATCCACAGGCTCAGTGAGATGAACTAACTTTCCTAAGTTCAAAAAGCTAGTAAGTGGAGAGGCTGAGATGCAAGACAAAGTGGTCCGCCTTCACATTCTATGCCCCCCAACCATGCTTCACTGCTTCCCTTCTCCAACATCACCCAAAATCACTGTACCTTTCAGCAAAACGACTCTTCTTAGTAAGTATTCGAGCTGTCACCATACTGCTCAGCACCGCTCTCAAACCTAGAGCTCTAAGCTCATTAAGTGCCAATGCTCAAATCGAGTATCAACCTGAAACAGGAAAACTTCCACAGTATATTATTCTGTGTAAGTTTCTGCTAGCTGGAAGCATCGGTTTCAGGAGGATGCAGGACTTCCCGCTCCCTGGAGAGGCACGGGACTTAGACCTGCATCAGGGGCGGCTCCAGAACTGCGGCTGCCTCCTCGCACTTGGTTTTCCTGCCCGCCTGTCTCTTCCTTCCTGCGCGTTCCAGCCTAGCACTCGCCCTACCTAACAAGTAACTCCCTAAAACAATACTTTCCCCAAATCCATCCAACAAGATCCTACCTGCAAGGGAGCAAAATTCTAATCCTCAGCTTTCTAACAGGTGTGCCAAAAATGGGCCACAGGTGGACCAATTTTGATGTTCCCATTAAGCCCTCTGTGGTCAGACTCCCCACATGCTTTGGTGCCTCCTGAAACACCCTGAAATGCAGGGGTGGGCAAAAGAAAGCTTACAGCTGTGAGTATGGACAACGCAGAGTTTCTCCTTGTATTATTATCAATTATTGTATTGTGACTGTAAACCTACTTTTGCCCGCCCCGTATGTTGGGACGTGCTTTCAGTGCTCCCTAAAATCTGTTCCCAACCTATTACACATGTTTCCATGCCCTCCCACGTCAACTGGAAGAATGAATGGAAGTCACTCGGTCATACTTTGCTCACAGCACAAGACTCACTTCTACCCGCATGTATGAGACTACCCACTGCTGCACTGTATGTAGTAAGAAAACACTGGAAGCCATCCAAAGGGTAAAGCAACATTGCCACATTAACTGTGGTACATTCAGTGGGGATATGCTACGCCCCATCAAAAACAATGAGCCTTATATATATATAAGGCTCCCTAAGATAAAACCAATAAAAAAATACAAAGTTTGGAAGTGTGTATATGTTACCCTCGGTCTAAAAAGGGGGATGTATGTGCACACTTGTCGAAATGTACATGTGCTATGATCTGAGTGTTTGTCTCCCCCAAATTCTTATATTGAAATCCTAACCCCACAAACACACTGCATCATAGGTGGGCCTGTAGGGGTGATCAGGTCATGAATGTGGAATCCTTATGAATGGGATCAGTGCCTGTTATTGGAAAGACCCCAGAGAGCGTGCTCACCCTTCTGCCACGTGAGCACACAGAGAGACCTCGTGGGCTCTGAGCCAGAAGAGGGCCATCGCCCAGCCGCAACGGTGCCCCGACCTCAGACTCCCGCCCTCGGAACCACAAGCAATGGATTCTTGGTGTTACAAGCTACCCAGGTGGTGGCATTTTGTTAAAGTAGCCCCAACAGACAAAAACAACATGAAATATCCCTTAAAGAACACCTAAGAAAAGTGGTAACAACTGTTGCCTCTGGAGCAAAGAACTTGGCACATGCGAGGACAGAAGGAGACGTCCCACTTTTACAGCCTTTGAGTCCTCTGAATTTTCAACCACAAGAATGCCTCATCTTTTCAGACAAAAATAAACAAAAGTATAATTTTTTAAACTCCATCTACAGACACCATGGCTCCTGCATCTCTCCCCACCACCTGCCAACGCTGGGCTGGGCTCCAGCCCACAGGAGAGGCCCCTGCGAGCGACACCGTCCTTCAGGCAGGCTGGTGTCCCCCGGTCCGGCACCCATGCACAGAACTGTGTCCTGCTCCATGCCTTTGTCCTTGCTCCTGTCACAAGCGCCAGAACCCGCCTTCTCGCCTGCTCCCCTTCTAAACCATCCGCCTCCTCCGGGCTCTGTTCATACCCCAACTCCTCCGCAAGACTTTCCAGAATCCTGTAATCCTGACCACCCCACAGTTTCCATGTACCTTCTAGCTTTTTACTTGCGTATCTGGAACATGTCTATCTGATCTTAAAACTGAGTTATTTTTTAAAACAAAAACTGTATAGTCTAGAAGTGATAGTTTCTGCTGAAGGACAGAGTGATTGCCACAATATGAGGCAATCAGAATACCAAATAAAATGAAAACCTGATTATATCCTTTCTGATGAAAATCTTTCAATGGTTTCCAATGATATTAGGACAAAGTCCAAACTCCTCAATATTTTTCACCAGAACCCTCAGATCTTCCCCCCTCCTCCCTCATCGCTCTTCAGATTCGCACGCCTGGCACGCTCTTCCTCACCACCGGGATTTCCTTATGGCGTTCCCCTACCTGGACCGGTCCCCTCTTATTCCCAAGCCACCTTTCCTCTGGCTCAGGAGTCAGTTTGAAAGTGAAATGTTGGTTTTCGTCTAAGAGACTGCCAAAGGTCAAAGAGTCTAACAACGCATTAAACTGACAGAGGTGTGGGGAACACACTTTCCCACACATTGCTGGCAGCGGTGTGAACTGGTACGACTTCCACGGAGCACAGCTTGGCGATGCCTACCAAAATGACAACTGCATATGCAGCTCGACCCAGCAAATCTACTTTCTAAACCAGAGATGCACGTGTATGCGTGAGTACTGATGTACGCGGCATTACCTGTTATAACAAAACACTGGAAACAATCGACATACCCACCAAGAGAAAACTGCGTAAATGTATTCCACAAATAGTCTGCAGACATTGCAAAGGAAATGGCAGCTGCAAATACGCTTAAGTATCCAGACATATTTTACTTAACTGTGGAAGAAAAAGCCAGGACAGCAAGCAAAAAAGAAAAAGCAAGGTTATGTGCAGTATCCTACCATTTGCGTTTAAACAGTTTTGTAAAATGTATATGAGATATATGCTTAAATAATCTTGTACTGTCTTTAGAAGGATTTAAAAGAAACTGCTATCAGGAATCATCTCTGGGGAAGGGAGGTAGGTGAGCAGGGGGCGGGGGAAGAAAGAGATTAAAGGCAAGAAGGGGCTGGAAAGAAGTATTCCAAGTCACGAAAGACAAGGACCTACATCCAAGATTGCTCTATCCAGCAAAGCTTTCATTTAGAATAGAAGGGCAGATCAAGTGCTTCTCAGATAAGGTCAAGTTAAAGGAGTTCATCATCACCAAGCCCTTATTATATGAAATGTTAAAGGGACTTATCTAAGAAAAAGAAGATAAAAAACATGGATAGTAAAATGACAGCAAACTCACAATTATGAACCACACCTAAAACAAAAACAAACTAAGCAATCAACTAGAATAGGAACAGAACCACAGAAATGGAGATCACATGGAGGGTTAGCAACAGGGGAGTGGGAGGAGGAGAGAGGGGGAAAAGGTACAGAGAATAAGTAGCATGGATGGTAGGTGGAAAATAGACAGGGGTAGGGCAAGAATAGTATGGGAAATGTAGAAGCCAAAGAACTTATGACACATGGACATGAACTAAAGGTGGGGAATGTGGGTGGGAGAGGGTGTGCAGGGTAGAGGGGAATGAAGGGGGGAATGGGACAACTAATAGCATAATCAATAAAATATATTTTAAAAAAAGAGAAAAACTTATTTCCTACTTTTCTACCTTTTGGATTTTCTACTGGTACATGTATGACAAACAGGTAGATAATGGATGCACGGATAAATGGACAGACAGGCTTTTAAAAATATTTTTTTAAAAAATGAGCGTACCACACAAATATGGGTGGCCCTCCATAAAAGCGATCTCTCACCTGCTAGTTGGTGCGGGGAAAGAAAACGAGAGGAGCTGATTCCAGAACGGGTCGTTCTCAGAGACAGACTCCGTGCCCGATAGCTTCTTCAAGTACTCGTTTTCAGGGAGATCCCCGATCCTGCTGCTGTTCGACCCCATCTTCTGCTCTGGTGGGCAGTTTGTCCTTAAACCTTCATTTCCACAGGACGACCTAAAACGAATACGAAGAAATTTCAAACTTGTTCAAAATAATCCTCGTACATTTCCCTACCCTGGACCTAAATGTAAAAGACTGTAAACTTACTAAAGGAAATCTCACCTTTATGTTTAAATACATTAGCCATCAGGTGCAAAGTTATCAGGTGGAAAACGGGGCTAACATCCGCCTCAGCCAACATAAACACGAAGTCGGAATCCACACGTGGACATCTTAGAGGGCGCACCTCCCTGCTGGCAGACACGGCAGGGTACCCTGCTGCGCAGAGTGAAGGCAGTGCCCGAGGCTGCTGAGGTGCCCAGGAGGAACAAGCCGGGGAGACTGGCCACCGGGGTCCTGCTGTCAGAAAGTTCCACCTGCTCCCCACCCGCACGGAGCGCAGAGTAGAAACCGGAGCCCGACAGTGTCTCTTCTGCAATGAATCACGCCAAGCATCACACTCTCTCTCTCTCACACACATACACATACACACACAACCTGGACCCAAGGTTTTATTTCAACTCCCGAGACTCTTCCCAATGAAAACTAGGATAAAATGGAACTCGAAAATCCCACTACCCAATCAGCTCATCTCCTAGAGCCCCGCTGCCTGTCCCGCGCACTGCCTCAGAAGCCTTCTCGGCTCTCGGCGCTCCTTTCTCTCCATCCCTCAGTGACTGAGGCTGCCTCCCGCTTCCACTAGTGGCTTCCACGGTTCCCTCGAAACGTTCCCAGACCCAGCCTCTGACCAGAACGCCAGTTCTTCCTGGATCCCTCAAATACTTAAGATTTTTAAAACTCAAGGATAATGTATTTGTAATTATACATGTAATATATAAGCAGTAATTTGGTGCATAACAATGCACCTTATATAAGTCTGTACTAAACATGAGAAGCACGCCATTGCTGATGCTTTTAGAAGTAAACCTTTCAAAGGACCTATTTTAATGCAACGTAGTGGAGAACTTGATCTCAAGGTGTGCAAAACCGATTCCATCCCCTCTCCCAAAACCAGCTTGCCCTCTCAACTTCCACTATTCCCGTAAAGTTACCATTACGTTACAAGCTACACTGAAATGTGATTTTTCTGTAGCGTGTATGACACATCCCCTGAGGTAGATTATTCCTGAATAATAATTTAAAGTAAAAAATATATATATTTTTGTTAAATAAATGGGTTGTTCTCTCTCGACCCTCCCTCCCTCAGGAAGAATCTGAGTGTGCTTCTGGCTTGCACTTTGCCTCCATGTGAGCGATCCCAGGACGAGTGTTTTGCCCTGACTTCTCAGTCCGAACCCGAGCACAAATCTTTACTTAACAGCCGTTTCAATTTGCTGTCTTGCTATCGCCATGAATATTAAAGTAGATTTTAACATCTGTCCCCCCAAATAAGCAACCCCTCCCAAAGTCACTATTTCTATCAGCGTTATCAAACGTTGGCTCAAACTGTTTCACTCACATAACTAACCATTCACTCTATAAATGCCTATTACACAGTCCCTGTAAATGTTCAGTGTTACGCTGGAAACTGAAAATGTAAAAGTGAGTAAGACCAGGTCCCTGCCATTAATGAACTCAAAGCCTACTTAACATATATGGTGTGCAGTGTGATGGCGTATTTACACACAAAAAGCTATGGAAACACACAGGAGTGTCTGAGGCAGAGGGAACAGAATGTACACTGGCACTTTCCCTCAGCCAGTTTCCTTACATGATCTAGATGTCAGAAATTAAGCTAAGTACTTTACAATTACTGACTCATTTCTGCCCTGTCAACAACTCTAAGAGGAGGTCACGATTTTCTCATTTTATAGATGCGGAAACTAAGGCACAGACAGGTTAAGTAACTTCCCCACGGTCCCAGAAATAAGTGACAAAGCCAGGATTGAAACCCAGGTGACCTAATTCCAGAATCCCTGGCCTTGACCACTCTACTAGAATGACTCTCGAACGAATCCTCTGGGTCCTTCTACAACACCCACAATGCTCCACACCGTCTTCTAAACCCCTCCCTTCCTTTCTATTCCCAGCGCCTCCAAGCCAGACCAGGCTTCTATTAATTTCACACAACGTGGTGCAACAGTATCTGGGTATCTTTGCTTCCAGTCCTTCCACTTGGATTAGCCTTGCACACTCCAATACTATATTGATCCTTTAAAAAAACACAGGACGCCCTGCCTGGTGTGGCTCAGCGGACTGAGTGTTGGCCTGCAAACCAAAGGGTCGCTGGTTTGATTCCCAGCCAAGCACATGCCTGGGTTGTGGGCCAGGTTCCCAGTAAGGGGCACACAAGATGCAACCACACACTGATGTTTCTCCCCTTCTCCCTCCTTTCCCCTCTCTCTAACAACAAACAAATTAAATCTTTAAAAAAGGATACATAAAAATTAAAAGACAGAAAAATAAACCCACAGGAGATTTAGGCCAGCACTGCAATGAAGACCAAAGGTTCTAGTGAGCTAGACCCTGCTAAGTCTGTATAGAATCGGTCTGAAATCCACTTTACAACTTATAACACCCCGCTGCATGACAGGAAAAGCAACAGTACTACAACCCATAATATAGTCTACTATGAAGCAAGATGATCCATACAAAGCGCTCAGTAAAGAGCCCAGCACAGAGTATGCTTAGCAAAATAAAAGGTCAAATATAATTTATCTTTAATATTAGTAAATTTACCAATTCCATCATGTCGCTCACCAGCTAAAAACATTCAGTGAGTCTTCCTTACCTAAGAACCAGAATACTGACATTCAAGACACTCCACAGTCTAAGAGGTCACTTTCCAGCTTCCAACTACCCTCCAAACCACTGGTTCTCGAACTTAAATGTCCATGAAGAACACCTGGGGAGTATGTGGCTAGAATGCAAATACCTGGGCCCCCCAAAATTCAACATGTCAGGGGAGAGCCGAGTGCTTCTAAAAAGCACTCACAGCGACCTCCACACAATAGTCAGGGACCCTGTCTGCAAGTACAACGAGGCAGGGGCAAGCTGCCTTCTCAGCACCCAGCACGCCCGTCCGGCCTCGCTCCTCCGTTCACACCCGCCTTTCCTCCAGCCCTACTCAGCAGGGATTTCCCTCTTTCTTCCCCGACAGCACTCACCACCTCCACCACTCCTTTGGAATGCAGCCTTCCAACGACAACTTGTTTGGCTGGTTTCTATACTACTATTTAACTCTCGGATCAGTTCTTTTCTCGAGTTAATTTTACCATCACAGGTGAAAACAATACTTTGAAGAAAAAATAATATGCTCGATATTTTGTATTTTGTGAAATATTTGATATATACATAGAATTAAATCTCATCTGTGTGTACTGATTCACTGTCTCCTAATTTATTGTGCCTTAAATTAAAGTAAACACTAGTGGATATGAAAATCCAATGACAGCCAAATTCTGTCCTAACACCCTCAAAATATGCAAATGCCACCCTGTCCCAACTTGGGTTGCGAATCCATAAAGCATAAGCTGTGTTCCCAAATCGAGTGCTTCCTGATAAAACACACACACACACACACACACACACACACACACACCCATGTGTAACCAGGAGACTTTAAAGTGAAACACAGTTGAAACAGGAGACCAGAGAAAGAGTGGGGCAATGGTCACTGGCCAAACACGAGTTAGACACCACAGGTGCTGTTAGTCCAACGGAACATCCTCTGAAAGGTTACTACGCTCCCAGTGCTACATTAAGTACAGCTGGGCATTCCACTCCAGTAAAATGAGAGTAATGAAAATACAAGGCCCACAAGTATAAAAGCAGAGATGCGGAAGACAGAAAGGTGACAAAGCAGTCGTAACTGAACCAAAGAGCTGAGGACACCCCAACGTAACACCTGCCAGAGAGGACACTAACAAAAAGCCAGGCCACCCCGTGGCACCCTAGGGAGGCAAAAGAGCTGGAGAAAATCACCACGGAGGGCAGGGGCTAGGTACAGGCTAAAGTCTGTGGGACTCCCCGGCCCTGCCCTCAGCAGGAGACCTTGTGTGCGCTCTCCAGGGAGGTCTGACCGGAGACACAGGACTGTGAGGCCAAGGCAGGGACGGGCGATGAGGTGGAAGAGGAAAACCGGAGATTGAAGCTAACGGGTGCCTGCTCCACAGTTACACAGTGGATGCCCCAGCCTCTAAGGCAGATTGGAGGAGTCTCCTCAGGTGAAATGAAAGGGGGACCCAAGGAAAGATCAAGACAATTGGGATTACCCCCCATTTAAAAAGCTGGCCAGTGCAAACCAAAGGGTCACTGGTTTGATTCCCAGTCAGGGCACATGCCTGGGTTGCAGGTCAGGTCCCCAGTTAGGGGCATGTGAGAGGCAACCACACATTGATGTTTCTCTCCCTCACTTTCTCCCTCTCTTCCCCTCTGTCTATAAATAAATAAAAAATCTTAAAAAAATAAAAAGCAGGCTAGCCATCTACAGCCGTGCCTATCACCAAACAAACTCACACAGAGCGCTCCCAATCAATACAGGGAGTCTCCATCTCAGATAAGGATGGACAACCAAAAACAAGACGAGTTTGGAACCCTCTGAAATGAAATAAAGAAACCAAAGAAAGGAATTAGGAAACAAATAATTCTGAGAGAGGAAAAAATTTAAAAACTAAAATTAATATGGTCAGGGATGCCCTGGCTGGTGTGGCTCAGTGGATTGAGCACCAGCCTGCGAACCAAAAGGTCGCTGGTTCAATTCCCAGTCAGGGCACATGCCTGGGTTGCAGGCCAGGTCCCTGGTTGGGGGCGTGTGAGAGGCAACCACCCATTGATGTTTCTTTCCTTCTTTCTCCTTCCCTTCCCCTCTCTCTGAAAATAAATAAATAAAATATTTTTAAAAACATATGGTCGGGAAGATAATGAAAACAATAAATGTAAACAATTACGTAGCACCTGGCGTGTCGTCAGGCGCCATTCAAAGTGCGCGGCACACACTGACTCATCCGGCCCGCAGCACCACCGCTGCGGCAGCACGGGCTCCAGTCTCACTGCCAGTCAGCGCCCGAGGGCCAGACCCAGCCTGCTGCCTGGGGGGTCATTTCCTATGCCCGTAAACGGCTGAAGCAAATAAAGATATTTTGTGACATGTGGAAATTATATAAAATTAAAACTGCAGTGTCCGTGAGGTTTAACAGAACATGGCCACTCTCATCTGCTCACACACTGTAGCCGCTTTCGTGACACGACGGCAGAGCAGCTGCAACGGAGAATGTATGCGGTGCTGTCATCCGTTCACACTGCCAGTCAACGCACTGCGCACCTCGGTGACACCTGTGACACCGACAGCATCTCGGGTGCCATGTGCACTGCCATACTGCAACTTCTTCTTTTTTAATCCTCACCTGAGGATATATTTATTGATTTCAGAGAGGAAGGGGTGGGGGGCAGAGAAAAACATCGAGGTAAGAAACATGGATCGGTTGCTTCCCACACACGCCCTGACCGTGGATCGAACCCGCAACCTCTTGGTGTATGGGACAACACTCCAACCAACTGAACCACCCCGCGAGGAACGCAACTTTTTTTTTTAATTACCGGTGGAGATCTATCATGTCAAAAAAAAAAAAGTAAACTTTGAAGACACAGTTTTAAGTAACGGTAGAGTACAGATTATTTTTTTAATCTAGTTAGATGTCACAGCATTGTGTTTATTATGTAGCAGCATTGTGGCGGTGCCAGGGGAATGCAGGATAGGGAAGACAGTACCGACTACGCACTCACCACAACAGCCCGGCATCCCCTACACCTCACTGCACAAACTCCCAATGCAGGACAGTAATGCTACGGAAAACTAGAAAACTTAAAACGAGGCATTTCATCACGGCAACGTCCTCCCAAAATAAAAAATGAGAGCAAGGCAGCAACCAAAGTAAGTTTCCAAATGGCTCATTTGTTAGCTAGTCAAACAAAGTCATTTGCTCTCACTAGTTAAGATAGACTGTTTGATTGCAACAAAGAAATATATCCAGAGAAAAGAAACATCTTTAAGACTTGTCTGTTAGTGAAAATAGTTGCTCGAAGGAGAATTTGTTTGGAACAATTATAGCCAATGAACATTTCCCAAAACAGCTGAGAAAATACTATTTCAGTACGCTATGAAGTAGAATCTACTAATGGTGGCAAGAATGTGTAGAAAGCACATAAAATCTTAGCTGGACAAATTTGCAAACCTCACGAAAATATAAGGTGTTTAAAGCCTATTTATTGCTCATAATATCGATCAGCAAGTGCTTTGCATAAAATATTTGGGTCTACTGTGTTATTGAACCAGTTGTAATGGTTAACTTCATTTGCTCTCATGAACTTAATCGTCATCAAAACTTTTCTCAGAAACAGGCCTGGCTGGTGTGACTCAGTGGATTGAGTGCTGGCCCACAAACCAAAAGGTCACCGGTTTTCTTCCCAGTCAGGGCACGTGCCTGGGTTGCGGGTCAGGTCCCCAGTAGGGGGTGGGTAAGGGACAACCACACATTGATGTTTCTCTCCTGCTCTTTCTCCCTCCCTTCCCCCTCTCTAAAAATAAATAAATAAAATCTTTAAGAAAATAATTTTTTCTCAGAAACAGAAGATGAATATCCTGATACATCCTACTACACAACAATATAATGGCTTAGCGGTAGTATAGTTTTTCATTGAAATTTTTGAGCTCAGTGTTGAGACCAAAATTTTTCTGAACAAGAAGAATCCTCCCCTGCCCAACCACATTACTGAACACTGACTGGCTTTGGAAATTACTTATTGCTGCAGATTTCATATTTCTCAATGAATTCAACCTAAAACTAGAAAGCCAACAGCACTTAACATACAAAACCTACGCTGATGTTTCCACTTTCATTTTGAGGAAAACTGATGTTGTTTGACTCACAGGTGACGTTAAGCTGTTTTTATACATGTCCCATGCTGTCAGAAATTGAACTAAGATGCAAGACCTCCAGTTCCATAAGAGTATGCAGGAGATGTTTTCCAAATTCAAGCTACAGTTCCAGAAGCACTGCCAGACCTCAATGCAAGCACGAAAGTACCTTCTACATTAAAAGCCACTTAACTGTGCAATGAGGAGCTTCCACCTAACCCTCAGTTGGAAGTGACTACTTTGCAATGGAATGATTTGGTAAAAGGTAAACTTCAAGAAAAGAATCTAACAGAATTCTTTAGATCCCTTCCAAGCAATAAATATGCTCTATTAAAATCATGTTTGTGGATTAATATCAGGATTCGACACTACCCACCTGTGTAAGAAGATATTTTCAAAGATGAAATACATAAAATCTTATTACAAAATCAGTATTAACATCAACATTTGTAATCAATCTTGATGACAGAAAACAACGAACTTTAAGTGCCAAGTAGGTAAAATGTTACCGTTCCCCAAAGAGATTTTATTCTTCTCATCAGCAACATTTTATTAACAAAAAAAATCTCCTCAACCATTACTACTGTATTTTGAATTTCATCAATAAAAACCTTGTAGAAATTTGTTCTCTCCCGTTTTGTAAGTACCAACACAACAACCTTCATTTTGGCACTTGGCCCACAAAACCTTAAACGTTTACAATCCAGCCCTTAACACAAACCATCAGCTGACCGTTAGCCTAGACGAAGAAACTGAGGCAAACAAAGCTTACGTGACTTGCCCGAGATTACACAGCTAGAGAGCGAGCGACCCGCCAGGTTCCAGCCCGCTCGGGCTGAGCACAGAAACCATGCTCCAGCCACTGTGCCCCTGGTCCGTGAACCCAAAAGAAGATGTCACAAAAAAGGAAATAATCAAAGAACAAGAAATGACCCTTGAAATTACAAATAGATAAAAATTCAATAGAAAGGATGTCAAGGAAACTCCCATTAAATAAATAATAAATAAAGACAAATAGCCTGGCTGGCATAGTTCAGTGGATTGAGCGCGGGCTGCAAACCAAAGGGTCACTGGTTCAATTCCCAGTCAGGGCACGTGCCTGGGTTGCAGGCCAGGTCCCCTGTGAAGGCCACATGAGAGGCAACCACATATTGATGTTTCTCTCCTGCTCTTTCTCTCTCCCTTCCCCTCTCTCTGAAAATAAATAAACAAAATCTTTAAAAGAAAAATTTTTAAAAAAGACAAATAGATGAAAACCAGGAGATGGAAAATTAACAGACCCATTTAGAAGGTCTTAAGCCCCGGCTGGTGTGGCTCAGTGGACTGAATGCCGGTCTGTGAACCGGAGGCAGCAGGTCCAGTTCCTGACCAGGGCACATGCCTGGGTTGCGGGCCAGGTCCCTGGTTGGGGGTGTGCAAGAGGCAACCATCGATGTGTCTCTTGCACATTGATATTTCTCTCCCTCTCTCTCTTTCCCTCTCTCTATAAATAAAGAAGGTATTAATAGTAACAGGAGTTTCAAAAAGGAAGCACAAACAAACAGAGGGATGTTCCAGTGTCAAGCCAGGAACCGTGAAGGGTCTGAGTCTACCTTACGTGCAGGCTGACGAAGACATGAAGCCTCTGGGCAGAGGCACCAACGATTCACTGCCCACAGCAACAGCGGTAGCCAGAGCAGCACCCTGCATCAGTGTCCTGGGCCCCGACCCCCAGAGGTCTTTCTAAGTATTTGGTAAAAGTCAGCAGTACATTCATGGAAAAATAAGTAAATGGGGTGGGGGGCAGGAAAACAAGGTAAACCACGCAGCTCAGCCGTGAGCAGTATCTGGTATTTATGTTGAATAATGATGTAACCACTGAACACGAAAGTAACCAAGAACCCTTATGTTTGTACTGGAAAGTCTGGAAAACGAGGAGGGGTTGGGGGAAGAGCACCTCATTTACCATAATAAGGAGTCAATGGTGTTCCCTAAAATTGATAAATCACAAAATAACCATTTATACGATTACAAACTCAGTTAAAAGCAGCTGCCTCTGAGGACCAAACTAAGAAGGATGAACACTGCTATTTTTTTATAATATGCCTTCTAGTATTATCTCAATATATAAGTATTACTTTAAGTAGAAGAATTAACTTTCAAATAAATTGGGGAGAATGTGCTTTACTATTTCACAATCACTGACTCACATTAACAATTCAATGTGCAAACACCAACGAACAGCGGAGGGTTGCCAAACTAACTAGCAATACTGAAGATACATCACATGACGGTTATGTAAGAACAGGAGTCTGTCAATATTTCCTGAGTGCCCACTATGCGGCCAGCGCAACGCTAAGTGCCAAGGTGAAAACGGTGCGGAATGGAATTTATTTATAGTCGAGGAAGAGAAACAGACAGGTCAACATGAATTACAATATGGCAACCATTCAAGACTCAGTGAAAGCTTCCCAAAAGTCATGCCACAAACTAAGACCTGAAGGGTAAGGATTGGCTTGGTTGGGTGCGGAGTTTAGAACATGTTCAAAGCAAAGAGCATAGCATGTGTGAAGGCCTAGGGTTAAGACAGAAACAGGCAGGGCCCATTCAAGGACTTGAAAGAAGTTCGCCGTGGCTGGAGCGGGAGGGAACCAACGTGGGAGCAAACCGGGCCAGAAAGCAAGCGGCTGCTCCGTGCTTTATGGGGAGACGAACTAAAGCGCATGGCTTCCACTCCATCCACGTAACTGTGAGATTGCACCCCCCTGAGTCTCCCATGTCAGCGAGCTCTTCTGCTACAGTGAGGATTTCCAAACACCCATGTCCAGTCCAGAACGGCCTTATGGGTGACACACCACTGTTATCTGACTGCCCGCCATACATTATCCTCTGGGTGTCAGCACACTCAGTACTGAACTTCACACCCACCGCCATCCACCTCCAATTTCTCTTTTTCATGTCACCTATTCAGATACCCACATCCAGAAACCTGAGGGAAGAGAAGGAAAAACAACTAGTATTTAGAGCGCATATGTTGCCAGATACATAAGAAACAGTTTCATTTAACTGTAACTAGCATACATACAGTAAGTAGTAGTGCTATTTTGCAGGTGAGAAAACTAAAGCTCAAGAAGGTTGAGTAACACACCAAAGCACATCAGTAACACACCTAGGATTCAAACCTAAAAGTGTGGGACGTGTGTAGGTTAGTCTGATGTCCACAGAGAAACTAATTACGAAGGAAGGTATTGGAAATGCCAACTGCATACCTCAGTCTCCAGTCCTCCCGCCCTGACAGTAACCACCCTATTTTTGGCTGAGCACATTCCTGTCCAGCTCAAAGACACATTACCTACCCTCTCCTGCAGCCAGTAAGGTCACGTGGCCAAGTCCTCTCTAATACTGAATTACATCAACTTCCTTAAGAGCATACAGCCACTTCTCTGTCCCTTCCTCCATCCTGCAGCTTGCATATTAGCCAGCAGCCACCCTGGACCCAGAAATCAAGGGCCACACCCCTGGAGATGACAGAGGAAGAAAGTGGAAGGGGGCTGAGCCCCAAATGACAGTGGAGCCACCATACCAGCCCTGAACTGTCTATTCCAGGTCTTCTTTCACGTGAGAAACAAACATGCTCACGTTATTATTTTTCAGGTCTCTGTTACTCACAGGCAACCGTAAGTATAACTGACACAGGAGGCTTTGAAAGTATTCTAAGAGAAAGGTCAAAGGTTGCAAGAGACATTTTGGAGGAAAAATTGTCAAGATTCAGTGAATGTCTCAATCTGAAAAAAGAAATTTATCAGTCATATGCCACACAAAAGATTTTTTTAACATCTTCCCAATGTTCACATTAGAGATCACAGCCATATTTGGTGCCTGCATTTTTGCACTGGAATAAGGCTGACATGTAACATCACCTTACTGACAGGTCGGGTGTGCGGCATAATGACTCATCACGCGCAGACCCTGTAAAACGATCACCAGTGAGTCTAGTTAACGTCCACACCGCACAGGTGCACTTGTCTCTCGTGATGGGAACTTCTAAGATCCAGTCTCTTAGCAACTTTCAAATACGCAGTACAGTGTCATTAACTGCAGCCACCCCCTCTCCCTGTACATCACATCCGAGGACAAAATTATAAACGGAAGTCGGCGCCTTCTGACCACCTTCACCCACTTTATCCATACACCCCTCCACCCACCTGGTGCCTGCGTTTCCAAAGAATGTGATAAAAACTAAAGACATCAAAAAGTACTAGCCAAACTTCCAAAAAGGGATGGGAAAAAAAACCTTTTAGTAAATACAACCTATTTGTAAAGCTGTTCTACACCCTACTAGTTTAGGTTATTTTGTTTAAAAATAAGTAACATGATGGTGGAGAGGATTGGGTGGGTGGGCTGGGATGGGAGTAAAAGATAGAAAATTGTACTTGAACAATTAAACTAAAATTTAAAAAAATAAATAAAAATAAAAATAAGTAACATGAGGATAACTTACTAACTGTTTACAAGCAGTTTGTAAGTAGAAGTTCAGAGCATTAAGCTCAGCTGAGAACCCTACTACAGAAAGTAAATATCCGGTCCTGCCTTTAAGTTTAACGATTCCCATCACACACTTACTGATAAGCGGGGCTAAAACACTCCGCCCCAAGACAGTCAGGACCTCCCGAGATAAGCTGGAAGGCGGAACCCCTCAAGAAGCAGGATATCAAACCACAGGACTTCCTGAAACCCTCTCCACCTCCAGGACTCCGAGCCCTCTCCCAGGCCTGGGAAGGGCAGAGCAGCAACGGCCATCCTGCCCCTCTGCTTCCAGGCCCACAGGGCTCAACCATGCCCAGCTGAGACCCAGAAGGAAAATTCTAGAAGGGGCTTCAAGCCCAAACGTCACTGGAGCTCATCTTCCTGAAAGTGTCCCCTCGCTTGAAGCATTGCCCTGGAGAGCTGAGGGCGCCTCCATCACGCAGGACGAAATGCCCCGCCCTCCCCTCTGGGCATGGGAACCATCACCACTTGGGTCTGGAACTTCAAGTGCTGGCTAAGATTATACATACTCTGATTACAAGAATAAAAACATGAGTATTAAAAAGAGACCAAAATAAAATACAGAAAAACTTTACATGCTGTTACACTGCTTTTGTATGTAATCACTTTTTTTTTTTTAGAGGGGAAGGGAGGGAGAAAGAGAGAGAGAAACATCAATGTGTGGTTGCCTCTCATGTGGCCCCCAATGGGGACCCAGCCCGCAACCCAGGCATGTGCCCTGACTGGGAATCGAACCGGCGACCCTTTGGTTCACAGCCCGCACTCAATCCACTGAGCTACGCCAGCCAGGGCTGTATGTAATCACTTTTAAAGGTCTCATTTTACCAAAGCCTGTACTCCGTGTCCCAGGTTTTCACCTATTTATCGTCACTAAAAAGGAAGCTGAACAGTCCTCTCCAGCACTAACCACTCCCAGTACCTACAAAGTGAAAGACCACACATTGCATTTATAGTAGCAAAAGAAATCACCTATTTTCTTAAGACTCTGAAATATCCCAAAACACACTGTGGCAGGCAAAATGATAGCCCCAAAGACATGTACATCCTCATCCATGGAACTTGTGAGTCTGCTCTCTTAAATGGTGGAAGGGACTTTGCAGTTATAATTAAGAACCTTGAAATGGGGGAAATTATCCTGAATTATCCAGGTGGGCCTGACCTAATGCCTGAGGTCCTTAAAAGTGGGGAACCTTTCCCAGCTGTGGTCAAAAACTGACTTCAGAAGAATGGTCAGCACAATGCAAGGATGCCAGCTTTGAAGATGAAGAAAAGAGGGCACAAGCCCAGGAATGTGGCAGCTTCTAGAAACAGGAAGAGGCAAAGAAACAGATGCTCCCTAGAAACCTCCAGAAAGGAACATGGCCTGCTGACACACTGACTTGAACCCAATGAGACCCATCTCAGACTTCTGAAACACAGGACTTCACGTAGTCTGTTGTTTCAAACCACTACATTTGTGGTAATTGTTACAGTAGTCATAGAAAACTAACACATACATATTAAAAAACTTGTAACAATATGTATAATTATCTAGAGAAAAACATAATCAAATTGCCTAAGTAGTTAAGCAGTAAGAGACATAACAGTTATTTGTACATGTTGCAGTATTTCACTTCTATCTTCTCTGCCCTCACAAAACCCCATGCATGAAAAGCCAAAATGGCAATTCTTCAAACTTTTTGTAGAAGGATGAACCACATCAACCAAGAAAACAGGATAGTATGATCCACTGGAAAAATCAGGAAAACAATCATACTTTTCAGGGGAGCAAATAACCAAGTCTTTGCGCTGCTTATTCCCTTCATATCAACTGGATACCACATTTTAAAAAATAAGTCCTATTCCCAGCCAGGTAGCTCAGTTGGTTGCAGGTATGATCCCGGGTCAGGCACATACAAGAATCAACCACTGGCCCTGGCTGGTGTGGCTCAGTGGATTGAGTGCCAGCCTGCAAACCAGAGTGTCACCGGTTCGATTCCAGATAGGGCACATGCCTGGGTTGTGGGTCACGTCCCCAGTTAGGGCATGTGAGAGGCAACCACACATTGATGTTTCTCTCCCTCTCTTGTTCCCACCCTTCCTTTCTCTCTAAAAATTAATAAGTAAAATCTAAAAAAAATCAACCAGTGAATGGTAAGTATGTGCAACAACAAATAGGTGTTTCTTTCTCTTTCTCCCATTCAAAGCAATTTTAAAAATTAAAAATAAGTCCTAGATATTGATGATAATAAGAGTTTACTATTTTCAGGTGAGATAATGGTACTGCAGGTCTATTATTCAATAAAAACAGAGTTACTCAGTCTTCTACAGATATACAGTATACTCAAATATTTACAAATGAAATGGTATGCCTATGTCCTGTTTAAACATACTTGGGAGTAGGGATACGAATGGATAGAGGTAGAGAAAAAACGAAATTAGCCTGAGTACTAATTGTTGAAGCTGAGGAACAGGTACATGGGGGTACATATTATTCCACTGTTTGCACTTTTCTGTATTTAAATGGTACAAGAACAAAGTCTTTAACCTATCATAACAATATAGACTTTTTAATACATTTAATAGTTGAATCTCCTTCCTGTAGCATTGCCCCACCTCAATTCTCTGCTGCTTAATCCACCTGCAGCTGAGAGTTTCCTCAATCATTCTTTAATCCCCACCTCATTCTTCAATCCCCACCTCATTCTTCCCTATGTACTTACTAACCTTATGAGTTTCAGCAAGTCACCTAACCCCTAAAAGACGGGTTCTTCATCTGCAGAATGGAAATATTTACACTTGCCCAGTCTATCTCTGAGTTGACAAGAGGAGTGCATAAAATAAAAAACTACAAAGCAGAATAATCCCTCGAGAAAGCTATAGGCACAAACTTCATACCGGGCAGCAACCATTTCACCTGTCCCTACAGAATCTCTTCCCTTCCACCTCCAGGCCTTCTCCTGAGCCCCAATGTCCAGATGCTCCGTAAGGTTACACTGCTCTCCAGGCCTCCACGCCTTGTGTCTTCGTATCTTTTCGACACAGGACCTTGTTCCACACACCTCTGCTTCCAACCTCCCTTCTCCCCTTTCAAGGATCCCACTCCAACCGCCCCGCCCCCTCAGCCTATCTACCCCTTTCCAGCACTTCCATCCTGTCAGCTTCATCACCCCACTACCCTCGCTCCCCACTGCTGCCCCCAGGCCACACACACTTGAACTAACTTCGCGCTCTCCTCTCCCCCTTCAGTTAAAACGAAACTGCTGGGTGTCAGAGGGCCGGGAAGGGGAAAGAGAAGAGTGACTGCCCATCCGCTACGGGGGTTTTTTGGAGGGTGATAAAAATGTTGTGTAGTTGCACAACCCTGTGAATGTGCTAAAATACCACTGAATTATACTTCAATTATCCTTTCAAAAGTGAAATTTATGGAATGTGAATTACATCTCAATGAAAATGTACTTGCCAAAAAAAGAAAAAACAAACACTGCTGCCCGCCCTACCCATCACACGCCCATTTGTCAGACCAACAGAGCCCTACCTCCCGAAGGATCAACTCGTTCTCCTGTATCTCCGCCCCCACCCTCACCTCCCAGCCCAGCTCCAGACTCAAAAGGAGATCCCCCGCTCTCTCGGGTAGCACGCCCCCTCGCCCTTCGGCTCCAAGTGCCAAAGTGTCCTGCGGGGAGAAACGGCGTGGGGCAGCTCTCCGCGGCTCAGGCTCAGCCTCCCCCGGGTGGCCCCGTCCCCGATTGGCAGGAAGGAACCCTTCCCCGCCTCCGTGGCAGCGCTGCCCCTCAGCTCCCGACGCTGACCGGGGGAGGGGAAGAGAGGGCGTCCCCGAATCCGCTCTGACAAGGAGCTGGGGGCCGGCGGATCTCCCAGCCCACCTGTCTCAGCCGGCGGGGAGACCGCTTCCAGCTCACAGACGAGCAGGTAGCAGAGGAGGAACACGAGAAGCCCCGATCGCCCCCGGCTCAGGCCTCCATGTTTCCGTGTCTCTGCGGCTCCGGCTCCAGCTCCGGCTCCGGCTCCCGCTCCCGCTCTCACTCAGCGCTGACTCTGCTCCCGCCCCGGCCGCGTCGGTGCGGAGGCCGGGAGGCTGGGAAAGAAGAGGGAAGCGGCCGAGAACGCAGCTGGGGACCGAACTGCCGGGCGCGAGCCAGCCGGCGGTCACGTGGTGCTTGGCAGGCGGACTTCTGGGAAATGTAGTCCTTCGGGCGTTTCTCCACCCTCCTATCGCCTCCAGGACAACCTCGAAGCCACGTGGCAAAATCCAGAAGCTGATGAGCCCTCTCCTCCCAGCTGCTGGAGTCTTTACTTACAATACACCACTTATTCTCGTGGTTTAACTTTATTAACCCTGCTGTTCGTGCCAACCGAGTAATCATCCCAAAGTCAAGCAATTCCTTGTAGAACTCTAAATGAATTGGGAAATAGGAAAATAATTTATCATTGTATCTATTTTTATTTTTTTATCCTCTTTTCAAACTTTTATCGAGGGCTAACTTCCAGGAAATAATTTTTGATAGAGACAGTTAACAGATAGATCTAAGACTGCAATAGTGTCAAAAAGGACATGTCCCGCCCTGGCCGGCATGACTTGGTTGAGCATCGGCCGTGAACTTAAAAGTTCGCTGGTTTGATTCCTGGTCATGGCACGTGTCTGGGCTGCAGGTCAGTTTGGGGCATGTACAAGAGGCAACCGGGCTATGTTTCTCTCCCTTCCCCTCTCTTTAACAAATAAACACGATTAAAAGGACAAGCCCCACAAGAAGGAGAATCCATACCCTGCAGCGCCCAAAGTATGGAATTTGAAGTTAAATGAGCCAAAGTTATGAGGTTGATGTCCTTGAGCTTTATAACGCTCCTCCCAGCTAGTTTCCTCATCTAAAATATGTACAAGATGATGACGATGCTTCCCCCAGAGGACTATTGACAGTAATGGTAATAATAATTAAATCATTTACTGTTTTCTATGTGCTATGCACTATGCACTTGTTTATATCTCCAAGCAATGCTCTGAGATTAGTATCAGTTATTTCCCTTACACGGTCAATATGTTCCAGTGTACTCTGAAAAGTACAATACAGATCTCATATACTTTTTCAGCATATATGCCAATTCAGTTGCCTGAGTTTGCAGAAGGATTACAGAAAATACATTAAAACGCAAGATAACTAGGAGCCCAGCTAAAAAGAGGTGTGCCCCTGCTACGTAACCATTGTGAAGAAATCTGTGGATACACACTCATGATATATTGAGCAGAAACAGTATCTATAGTATTATCCAATTTTCGTAAATGAGGTATATTTACAACACCTACATACGTGTGCCAACAGTGGAAAGGATAAAAGAATATTAACAATTGTTAACTTTGGGGAATGAGATCATGCATGATTAAAATTAGTTTTTACCTATGTGGTCTCTAATTTTTCTGCAGTGAATATGAATTACATGTAGAATTTTATTTTAAAATTATAGCAAAAAGAGAGTCAGGCACCAAAACCAAACTCAAAGTACTTTATACTTTTGCCTGTGCCAAAATTGCACAGTCTACCCCCAAATGACCTAGCAACAATTGTAAATATCTCTTCAGAACTGGCTTGATAGACCAAGAAGTCACTTATTCTACTTTGGGGCAATCCTGTTAGTGAAATTTAACATCCCCCTCCCTTTTGTATTTTTGGGATGTCTTCAAATTAAAAAATAAATAATTTTTTAAAAAATTCTCACCAGTGTTCCTAGGCAAAGGCCATAAATCAAAGAATAAGGTTAGAAATGATTTTCACAACATATAAAGCATGCATCAGGGTAATAGTCCTTTGAAAACTATTAATCATACATCTAATGTGCAAAGTATTATCTTTAGTCACCAACTTTCAGTACTGCCTGCACAAGTACCGTGATAACTTCGACTGACTTGACTACCTCAGTCTCTGGTTAGGCAGACACACCAACAGGAAGGCCGTGAAAACCCTCCCACTAAGTGCAATGAGTTATCCTGAATTGGATTCTGGAACCAAAAAAGACACTAGTGGGAAAACTAATGAAATCCCAATGAAGTTTGGAGTTTAGTTAAAGCTATTCTACCCATGTTAATTTCCCAGTTTTGACACATGTGATATGGTTATATAAGATATTAACATTAAGGGGAACTGGGTGAAGGATATATAGGATCTTTCTGTACCTTGCAGCTCTTCTGGAAATTCAAAATTATGCCATGTGGTCATCAGAATAAAGGTCCCCCAAAGATATCCACATCCTACTCCTCCAGACTAAGAATATGTTAGGTTACGTGCCAAAGGGGAACTAAGGTTGCAGTTGGCATTAAAGTCGATAATCAGATAACCTAAAAATAGGGAGATTATCCTGTATTGTCAGGGTGGATCCAATATAATCACAAAAGTAAAAAGTTGGGCTGAAGAAGTGTCATAAAAACGGCTCTGGAAGATCAGGTGAGGCAGTGTGAGGGAGAACCAGGCATTACTGGCCATAAAGATGACAAGAGACTGGGAATGTGAGGGGTGGCCTCTAAAATCTGGAAAGGCGAAGGCAGCAAATTGTCCCCTACAGCCTGCAGAAGGGAACACACTCTTGTCAATACCCGAATTTTAACTCAATGAGACTGTGTCAGACTTCTCACCTATAAAATAATACATTTGTGTTGCTTCAATTTTTTATTTATTGATTTTTAGAGAGTGAGAGGAAAGAAGAGAGAGAGAAACATTTGTTTTGTTCCACATATTGATGCATTGGATTGGTTGACTCTTACATGTGCCCTGACTGGGGAACAAGCCCACAACCTTGGTGCATCAGGTCGATGCTCTAACCAACTGAGCTACGCAGCCAGGGCATTTGTGTTGTTCTGAGCCACTGAATTTGGGGTAATTTGTGTAGTGGCAATAGAAAAGTAATACATTCAAAAATAAAAAGCTTATTTAAAAGGAAAACTTCCAAATGGCTACCTGTCTTCTCAACACTTCTGCAGTCTAGGACTGCACAAGTTAATCATGCTCCTTAGAAACAACTGTAAACGGAAAATGCACCCAAAATGTTTAGTTTACTTTGGAGGGCATACAATTTTTATTTTTTGCAGCCGCAGATTTATAATCCAGCTCATTTTGGTTAGACATGTGAAAGTCAAGTACATCCAGAAGTACGTTGAGTTTCACCAGAAAGCCAATCAAGCAGTGAAATGTCAAGTGCGTCTTTGGAAATATTACAGTGTTTCAAGTTGCAGTCCTGTGTGACCTTCCTTCATCCTCCTCACTACTCAGTGACTTTCCAGAGAGATATTTAAAATGCTTCTGACTGAGACCCTGACTGGTGGGGCTCTTGGTTGGAGGGTCATCCCAAAGCTGAAGGGTTGTGGGTTCGATTCCCAGTGAGGGCATGCCCATGCCTAGGTTGTGGATTTCATCCCTGCTCTGGGCACACATGGGAGGCAACCAATCAATGTTTCTCTCTCACATCAATGTTTCTCTTTCTCCTTTTCTCTCTCTCTAAAAGCAAGGAGAAAATGTCCTCACGTAAGGATTAGAAAGAAAAGTAAAATGCTTCCGGTTGAGGATGTCCATTTGGCTCATTCGTCCCTTTGTTCAATATCTACTTAGCCATTCTGAGTGCACTGCGCTTCAATCCTGGGCCCAGTGGAGAAAACAGGCATCGTACAATACAATTAAAAATTGGCAACAACTGAACCTGAAAAAAGAACCAAAAACAGAACAAACTAAGCAAACAACTAGAACAGGAATGAATCACAGAAATGGAGATCACATGGAGGGTTATCAGTGGGGAGTGGGGGGAGAATGGGGGAAAAGGTACAGGGAATAAGAAGCATAATTGGTAGGTACAAAATAGACAGGGGGAGGTTAAAAATAGTATAGGAAATGGAGAAGCCAAAGAACTTATATGTACAACTCATGGACATGAACTAAGCGTGGGGCGGGGGGAATGATGGAGGGTGGGTGCAGGGTGGAGGGAGATAAAGGGGAGGGAAAAATGGGACAAATGAAACAGCATCATCAATAAAATATACTTAAAAAATATTGGGTTAACTTGCCATGAAGGACAAAAACAGCCAGCACAGCCTGATATACAGTCCCGAGGGAACAGCTTTCTGAAAAATAAACGGCGGCCATTAACCACCTGGGGCCAGCGGGACCAGAATGTTCATCAACATCTTAGTAACAAAGCACACACACATGAATATATTAACATAGCGATATCCATATATATGTAACTCGACCTGATCCTCACAACCTTGTCAATAAAGTATTAGTCTTCATTTTACCCATAAGAAAATACAACATGGAACAGTTTGTTTTTTTTAAGTTATTAAAGTTTATACAACTAATCACTCAGACATCCGAGAATTTGCCTTCTAATATAAGCAGCATATAAGAGCAAATTTCAAGAACAGATTTTTAATGGTTGCTTTATTGTGATCTGAATATGAAATTGAATTTACGTGGTAAAAGAGAGGTGATGATGGAGGGACTGTAGATTGGAGTGGAACTTTAAGACTCTCGGGCCCAAATGCATCTCCTGGTGTCTCTGGGATTCGGGAAATCCCAGGTGAAAGGCCAAGCATTGTGGCCAGAGTGCTTTCCTCATTTTTTATTAGGCTGTTTTCTTGTTGAATTTAAGCAGTTCGCAACGTATTCTGGATATTAATTCTCTATCAGATACATGATTTTAAAATATTTTCTCCCATTCTGTGGATTGTCTTTTTACTCAGTTAATAGTGTTTTTGATACACAAAAGTTTTTAATTTTTATGAAGTCCAGTTTGTCTATTTTTTCTTTTATTGCCTGTGCTTTGATGTCACATCCAAGATCATTGCCAAATTCCACGTTGTAAAACTTTCCCTCCGTATCTTCTTCTAAGAGTTTTATAGTTGTAGCTCTTAAGGTTTTGATCCATTTAGAGTTGACTTTTAAAAAAATTGATTTGGGAGAAAGAGAGAGAGGAGAGAGAAACATCGACTTGTTGTTCTCTTTATTTATGCATTCATTTGTTGCTTCTTGTCTGTGCCCTGACAGGAGCTCAAACCCGCAACCTTGGTGTATTGGCGATAATGCTCTAACCAGGCCAGGGCCAAAAAGCCACCTTTTGGTTTCATTGATTTTCTCTATTTTTTAATTCTCTATTTTGTTTATCTCTGTTATAATTTTTACTATTTCCTTCTTCTGCTAGCTTTGGGTTCAGGTTATTATGCTTTTTATAGTTTCTTAAATTATAAAGTTAAGTTGTTGGTTTAAGATCTTCCTTTTTTTTGGTAATGTCAGCCTTTATGACTGTAAATTCCTCCCTGTTTTCAGTGTCCCATAGCCTTTGGTGTGTCACGTTTTCGTTTCACTTGTCTGAGGATATTTTCTCTTTTCCCTTGTGATTTCTTACTTGGCCCACTGGTTGTTAAAGTTTACTGTTTATTCCAGAGATTTGTAACTTTTCTAGTTTTCCTTCCGTTATTGATTTCTAACCGCCTCCTACTGTGGTCAGAGAAGATACTTTGTATGGTATCTCTTGAATGATGATATGATATGAATATGATATCAACAGAATCGATGTTTCAACTCTGTTGCGACTCAATTCATGGCTCCATATATGGTCTGTCCTGGAGAATATCCCACATGCGCTTGAGAAGAATAAGTATTCTGTCGTAGTGGGGTCGTGTTCTGCATGCGTGTGTTAGGTTTAATTTGCTTATGGTGTTGTCAAGCCTTCTGTTTCCTTACTTTTCTTCTGTCTGGCTGTTCTATTCATTATTGAAAGTGGGGTATTAAAGTCTCTAGCTATTATTGTAGAATTATCTATTTCTCCCTTGGATTCTGGAAATTTTTGCTTCATATACATTGAGGCTCTGTTATTAGCAGTAACTATAGTATTTTTGAAACATTGAACAATGGAAAACAACCTAATATCCACTGATCTTCAAGATATATATTTTTAAAGATATACTTTTAATTGAAAAAAGCAAACAGTGCATATTGTATATTACTTTTGTCCTTAAAAAAGCAAAATGCATAAATAGGTCTGCATTTGCTTGTGCATGCTGTAAATATCTCTGAAAATATAAAGAAAAAACGGTGACCTTGACTGCCTCCTAGGAGGGCAACAGGGTGCCGGGGAACCCGGGTGTGAGGAAGAAATCTTTATCTGTATTAAAACCACAATGAGGTACCACTTCACACCAGTCAGAATGGCCATCATAAATAAAACAACAGACAACAAGTGTTGGAGAGGTTGTGGAGAAAAAGGGACCCTAGTGCACTGTTGGTGGGATTGCAGACTGGTACGACCACTGTGGAAAACAGTATGGAACTTCCTCAGAAAACTAAAAATGGACCTGCCCTTTGATC
>CM052547.1:15396311-15511374 GCA_028533065.1 Trachops cirrhosus | reverse complement strand
AAGTAATGTTGTACTTAACAATGGAACTAATATTTGGGGTGCATCTATTGTGTGTTGAATGCGATGTACACTTTGTCTCACTTCCTTCCCACAAAGACTTTGTAAGGACGATTTCACTACCTACGTCTCAGAGAGGATGGACTTGACACACGGGGAGGCTGGGTAACTTGCCCTGGATGCTACAGCTAACAGGCTGCACAGGATGCATTTGCTGTAGAGCTAGAAGGATCTGACTCCGACGTTGGCTCTCTTCCCATCACACCTGCCTGTCGTGGGGGAAATTCCAGAGAGAGTAAACTGGAAATACGGGAAAATTTACCTTGGATTTTACAACTTTGCCAAGGGCGAGCCTGGAAAGCAACCCTAAAATTATTCACAAAACCTTTCTGAAGGCTACGTTCCTGTGGTTCCTCTGGAGTGACACTATTGCCCACTAGGTGGCACCAATTCAACGTTAGGTGAAGCTTTTGCTGTCTTTTTTTTTTTTTTTTTTTGCAGGCGAAGGGCGCTTGTAACAAGTTCCAGTTTACCTTGATATGTAAATATGAGTTTGATCTAATGAACTCGTATTTCCTCCAAACTGAGGTCAATTTTGAGCCTTACAAGGATGAAACTGTGAATGGGAGGGTGTGGGGTTGGGGGAGTGGGTGGGGTGGGGGGGATGGGGAGAGAGGAGACAGAATGTTGAAGCTCAGCCCCAGGGAAACGTGTGGATGCCTTGGGGTGACGTTACCCAACCCGTAATACCAAACAAAGGAAAACCCTCATTCAAAGACCGTGAGAGCATTAGAGCTTGTCTGGTAAGATTGACAAAAAGAAAAGTTCTGAGATGGTCTAAGTTATGTAAATCCACAAACCAAGCCCCCACTAACAGTATGTGTACTCAACAGATTGAACTACCTGTACCTTTCCAGAAAAAACTACTCTTCAAGAAAACAATTTAAAAATCCTTGTCAGTGTTTAGCTAATAATTCTCCCTCACCCTCTTTTTGTCCCCAGTTGACCTAAGACATGGCGTCACCTGACACAATCCTTGGATTTCTCTCCTCCATGGGACAGGACCTCCTGGAAATAAGCCTTCCTAGCAACATGGGACAACGCTGTGAGTACAAAAGGACCATCTGAGCATAATTAAGACCATGCAGACATTCATCAGCAATGCTTTCTTCAAAAGATTTGGATGAGGAGGGGGAAAGGGCAAGAAAAAAGTTCCGAGGGGTTCTAAGTTAAGGTTATAGCGACAGGAGAGCCAAAGAGAAAAAACGACCTGTTAATCACTGTGGACCAGCCCTGGCGAGAGACTGCTCAGCCTCCTGTGTAACTGCTGGCAGCGAGGGTGAACTTCCAGGTGGCTGTTTCCGCGATTACCCAACAGAGTGAATAGCCCGGCGCCACCGGACCCCAGGAGCCTTTGCTTCTTGTTCACACAGGAGCTTTCGGGACACTGCTCTGGACCCTGCGTCGGCCCTGTTGCGCCTGGCCCAGAAGGAGGGAGCCCTGCTCCTTCCACCCGCTCTGTCAGTAGCTGATGTAAAATCATTGCGGAACGCCTCGCTTCCTTCTCCCCCTCCATGATGCACGAAAACGCTTGCAAAGCTCCTGGACATCGCACATGTCTTTCCTACCCAGCTATGCTGCTGGTGGTGGTTTCAACTCTAAGCCTCAAGACCAGTCTTCTTTCGTGCTAGCAATGGCCTAATAAACTCTTATTAAAAGACTTCCAGCTGTGGAAATATCTTTTTTTTTGTAAGGCCACTACATAAGAGTATAACTTTTGCTGTCCTCTCTTTGCTTTGAAGGGGACTTGTTTTCTTTTTGCCCAGGTGAAATTCTCTAGACAAAATTTTCAGGTATTTTCTCTTTTAAACGTATTATTTAAATGTTAAAAAAAAAACAGAGAAGACATTTAGATGGTTCAAAATCAAAACAATATAAAAAGGCATTCAATAAAAATCTCACTCCTCATCCTCCCCACCCTTCACCCCACGGGCAGCCACTGTATTTATCACTTCTTGGGTATCCTTTTGGGGCACAATTAATTGAGTGTACATATGGAAAGGCTCATTTATTTCTTTGGGGGAAATCATTCACCATTTTTGCTCCCTGGTTGCTGAATGCCCTTTTATTCCTTCTTACCTTCAGGGTAATTTCTGCAGTGGCCACAGTTTTTTTTTTTTTTAGTGAAAATTGAGACAAAAGATCAAAGTATCAGTGAAGAGAGATAGATGGTGCTCCTGTCCTGGAAGACAGAAGCTCCAGTCACCGGGGCTCATCCAGAGCTCTAGTCTTTCCCCCATGTGCCCGGGCCCCTCTCACTCCTGGAGGAAGGCATTGCCTCCTACTTCAGGAGGCTTCCAAGTGACCCTACACTTGGCCTTCTCAGAGCCCCTCAACCTCTGCCGCCCCTCCCAGAACTTGCTCCTCCACCCGGCCTCCACAGTCAGGATCTGGGCGGGGAGGGTCTCTGCCTGCCTTAGACACCCCAACATCTCTTTATCTTCCCTCAACTTCTGTTTATTGTCCCTTTCATCCTCTTTTCGCCTACAAACTT
The DNA here is from genome assembly GCA_028533065.1 of Trachops cirrhosus. Lineage (NCBI taxonomy): Eukaryota > Metazoa > Chordata > Mammalia > Chiroptera > Phyllostomidae > Trachops > Trachops cirrhosus. The sequence goes on along the minus strand of CM052547.1, from coordinate 15,508,823 downwards.
TTCCAAAGACTGGTTACGGAGATTCCTCACCACTCAATTCAGTCCACCAAAATTTCATTAACATCTACAGCATGTGAGGGATGTGCTAGGCGAGGAACATTCACAGATGAAAAAAGATGTGGTCCCTGGCTCTAGGCTCTTAAGCTCAGACCTAATGAAGTGAAATGCATTAGGGGGATAAATGCAGTAATACAGGCATGGCCTGATGAGACTGTGGTCTGACTAGGAGGCTGTGTTAGTTACAGGTGTGGTCCAGCCAGGCTTAGCACAAAGGAAGGGTCATTATTTCTGGGTATGAGGATGCTAGTCACCATTGACTGAGGCCTCCAGGTGCTGGAGCTTGGGGTATGAATATCCTGATGCTGTTTCTCCAATCAGGCCCCTGGGCTAGGTTGCTTGCTGTTTCTTTAGTCCTCTGCCTTCTACCACCTGCTTGGATGGCATTCTTCTCTGAAGCCTTCCAACACGGCGCTTTTCCCAGATCTACCTTCTCAGGTAGCGCTTCATGCTCCAAACTTCCTTCGCTCATCAGAACAGAACCAGCGGGCCTTCCCTCGGGGCCCTGTGTTTGCTTCCCAGGTGGCGACTGGCTCGTGTGAGGATGATGTTTTCCTGAAGGGCCCCCAGCTGTTTTTAGCTGCATTTTAATAGAGATCTGGAAAAGGCAATTAAAAAATTACCTATATTTTATTTTATTATTTTTTCTTTTTAAAAAAATATTTTATTTATTATTTTTAGAGAGAAGGGAAGGGAGGGAGAAAGAGTGGGAGAGAAACTTTAATGTGTGAGAGAATCATCGATGGGTAGCCTCTTGCATGCCCCCAGCCAGGGACCTGGCCCAAAACCCAGGCCTGTGCCAAGATTGGGAATTGAACCGATGACCTTTGGGTTCGCAGAACAATGTCCAACCCATTGAGCCACAGCAGTCAGGGCGTTAGTTTTTCCTTTTATTGAATTTATTGGGGTGACATTGGTTGATAAAATTATATAGGTTTCAGGTGTACAATTCTGTAATACCTCGTCTGTATATTGTATTGTGTGTTCACCATCCCAAGTTGAGTCTCCTTCCATCACCAGTTATCCTCCCATCCCCTCTACTACCTCCTCCCACCCCTTTTCCCTCTGGCCATCACCACACTGTTGTCTGGGTCTATGGTTTGATTTTTGTGGGTTTTTCTTCATCTCTTCACCTTTTCCAGCTAACCCCACAACACCCCCCTGCCCACCCGACAGCTGTCAGTCTGGAAAGGCGATTCTTTAACATAAAGAACTCCAGGTCTCAGATATGGTTTGAAGATTAGGGGTAAACTAGGAGAGCTCAGAGGAGGGATGCCCAGTAGACGGAAGTGTTGGTGCTGGTGAAATCCCATATGAAGAGTGGGGAAATGAGAACTGCTGTGTAACAGCATCACCTTCAACTTAGTGGCTTCAAACAACACACGTGTATTTCCTTTCAGTCTCTGCGCGTCAGGCATCCAGGCGAGGCTGGATTCTCTGCAAGACTGCGACCAAGGGCTGAGTTCCCTCCTGAAGGCTGACTCAGAAAGGATCTGCTTCCAACACCTGGCTGCTGGCACGTGTCAGGTCTTTGCTGGCCTCGGTTTCCCACTGGCTGTCAGCTAGAGGCCATGATCAGTTCCAAGTTAGTTGTTGGCCAGAGGCAGCCCTCAGTCCCTTGCCATATGGGCCTCACCAACACGGTGGCTTACTTTGTCAAATCCAGCAAGGAGCGAGCACCTGCCAGCAAGACGGAAGTCAGGATCTTCTGTAATGTTATCATGGAGGTCACATCCTATTACATTCGCTAGTATCCTCTGGGTTGCAAGCACGCCACAGGTCCCGCCTGCACTCTTGCAGAGAAGTTTACACTGGAGCATGGGACCGGGTTGGGAGTCGTAGGGGTAGTCTCAGAGTCTGTCTGCCCCAGCGTCTCTGAAGGGGCCCATCCGTTCCTGTGGTGTAGGGGAGGGAAAGGAAGACGAGCATGTTGAGTCACTCGGGTAAAATGTGGTGCAGAAGTGATTCCAAGCGCGGCCGATCGGCGTCGAAGTGCTCGGCCATTTTGTTGCTCTAAGGTAAACTGGGGTGTTTGCCTGGATCAGAGAAGACTCAGGTGGGACTCCTGTCCACAGTCTTCTGGACCTTGGGTCTCCCCGTGCGTGAAGGTGTAAACAGAGCTAGAATCGATATCAGGGATTTTCAGGTTTAGATTTAATCCCGGATAAAGGACTTCTAGCCTTTACAGTGGCCTGCATGGAATGAGCTGCCTGCCTCCAGAAGTGGCCAGTTCCCTTCATTACCTGGGTTTGACCAGCGTCCATGGCAGGACGAACCTGCCCAGGAAACTGGAGGGGGTCCTGCCGTTGGATGGGCGTCTGCTGGGGAGGAGTTAAGACCTCAGAAGTAAAGAGTCTGTATTTCTTAAAAAACAGTAAGTGTGATCATTGCACAACCCAGCAGAGGAAATACCCTTGAACTTCACCCTGTTTGTGAATCTATGCAGGTCTGAAGCCCCGCAGGAGAGGCCCCAAGAACGTTCCCCCTCTGCCCCACTGAGAGTCTCTTTGGGGGTACAGGCCAGGGTGATGGCAGCAGCTATTCCCAAGTGGATTGCTCTCTGGGTGCTTCAAAGAAAGTTTTCGCAGAGTTTTATTATCGCAAATGTACAAAGAAGGAGACTGACCAACCAGGGAAGAGAACGTGGAGGCCACTGTCCAGTATCTCCTGGCAGATCCTGTTCTTTCTTGCTCACATCAGTGGGCGTCGCAACAGCTCCCAGTTACCGGCAGCAGAGAAATCGTAATAAGAGGAGCCTGGAGCAGGAAGTGGAGTCGATGGAAATTTTCAACAGATGGCAAAATCATAACTTGTGCTTGACAGCTGGTGGAAATGACCCAACGGAGAGGAGGACGTTTTGAAGTGATGGTTTTGAGTGAGGGGGGTGGAATCTGGTGTGTTTGTGTGTGTTTGATTTTTGTGTTTTATGTTTTGTGTGGGGGGTCAGGTCTTAGAAGCACAGACGGTTCATCCTTAGTAACTGGAAGGGAGACCGAGGACTTGGGTCCAGGTGCGAGTGGGTGGGTGGGTGTGATGGAAGGGGCTTGTGGGTATTCTCTTCTGATTGCTTTTACTTTCCCAGTAAAGTAGAACTCAGGTCACTAGCTGAGAGCCAAGATGGAGAGATGTCTCAGGTCTGAGAGGAGAGAAGAAGTAAGAGGGTTGTCTAGGAGAGGAGTAGGAGGAGTAGGGAAACACACTGATGGCTAGATGGAATTGGAAGACAACTCGAGTCTGTTGGTCACTAATTTAGCGAGCTTGTGTTGCGTGTGTGTGTGTGTGTGTGTGTGTGTGTGTTTCATCTATGGTCTGCCACGTAGGTGTAGTTACAGAAACAGGTGAAAATTAGATTTAAACAAGGGTTTGGTAGTACAGGGAATTTACCCAGTGAACCATATGCATCTGACACTTTGGGAGTCTGCGAGGATAGAAGAGTTGGTCACTTCCAACCTTTCCTTGTGGTCATTGGTCTATTTAGAAATTCCTGGGTCAGTTCTTTGTAACGTTTTGCTAGGAAATGGACCTTTTAAAATCAGGTTTAAATGTCATCCCCCTCACCGCCCCCCACCCCACACACTGAGCTTTGGAAATGCCTAGAGTATTTAAAAACAGATTTAATTTGGTGACCTAGTCCTCCAGCCTGTCATTGGAAACATTTAAAACGCTTCTCAGTGTGGCAATGAGCCCCGTTGCTTCACCCTCTCTTTTCTGTCCCTTTGTGTAGGCGCGATGGGCAAGAGAAAGGGCCCCAGCAGGGGGAGCTGCCCGCTTTGCTCAGCTGCCTTTCCTCCTCACAGTGCTGGCTGCCCTCCTCTCGTCCTCTCCCTAGGAGGTGCTGATCTCCAGGCCTGCTCAGAATCCCGAAGCTCTAGGCTGCTCTTACAGCAATCATTTAGCTTTTGTGTACAGGGCTGGTTGGAGAAGATTATTAACATAGCGAATTAAAATAACATTTCAGCTGAGCCACGAGATTTTTTTGGGTGTGTGAGTGGGACCTGACAGCCTTACGCTGGGTGTCATGCTCTGCGTCAGTGGGTAACCATGTGCTTGCTATCTCTCCCAAAAGAAATGCGCCAGGCCTGGCTGGCCTCTCGGGAAAATTCCCTTCAACTACCCCAATCCCTGGTTAAACTCACTATTTCACCAGCATGGTGACTGTGTATTTGCAGGAGAAAAAATACAACCACGTATAAACTACATGAATGAATTTGCATGAAAATCTCTTTATTAAGGAGAATTATTCAGCTTCTTTTAGATGTTTTCTAAGTAGAAGAATTCAAGGAATTGGAGTTTGTGATTTGCAGAGGAAGGGAAATATAGAAAACAAGCCCCCCACCCCCACCCCCGGCCCCCAAACAAGCCTGCCTCCTCAGCATACAGGGGAGCTGAGGTCATAGTGCACATGGAAACTTAAACTGAGGCTCAATTAACTTTCTCTGCAGGTACAGCCCCTAATCCAGTGCTTCCCAAACTGAGATCCTGGCAATTCTAATTCTTCACTGAGAGCTTTGTGGTCAAACCAGTTTAGCAAAACTGACCTCTTTGTCCTATTCTTGGAGATTCATGATACACTTCATTTACATAATCATTCGACGCATATATATCGAGCTCTTTCTATGTGCCAGGCTCTCTGCCAGGTTCTGGGAGAAGACTGCAGCAAAAAGAAGCCTCGTTGCTGCTTTCATGGGGCTTATACTCTAACAGGGAGATAAACATTAATCAAATAGCCAAACAAATAATATCCAATTACAGACCCAGGTAAATTCTACAAAAGAAAGGAACGTGCTTACAGGTGTGGACTAAGGAGTTCTATGGACAGTGAGTAACCTCATAGGGTGATCTGATCATAAATTCCTAACTGGGCAGGTCGTGGAGGGTAAGCTAGCCCCTTGTCCATTGATTCTGCGCATCTAGGATAACAGACCCTTGAAATACTGGCTCTTCCAGACCCCTCTGTACAGTATGTGACCTCCCTCTGAGAACACACAATCTTAATGATTCTGTAATCCGATCCAGGCCTAGTCTTCTCCCAACCCCATGTAATCTTCCTTACATTCCCTCCTTATCTCAAATGCATAAAGAAAACTGCAAACTGTTATCTTGGGAGCATTTGACACCTTGCTCCTCAGCATATGGTGTCCTCAAATAAACTCTTATAAATAAAAATTCTCTGCAGGTCTAGATGTCGCTTACAGTGACATAGGAAACCTAGAACAGGGGTCAGGGCAAGGTTCCCTGATGGTGGGACACTGCAGGTATCTGAAGTTTGATTAACAGTTGGGATTAACTAGGTCAAAGGCCAAATCTTGTGCTTTAGAATGTTCAGTACAAATATGAGCCACATATGCAATTAAAATTTCTCCAGCAACCACGTTATTATAAGAAGGAGAGAAAGATGAAATTAATTTTAGCGTTATATTTTAGTTCACTCTCAGGATATCCAAAATATTATCATTTCAACATTTAATCAACACAAAATAGATGAATACAGTATTATATATATATATATATATGTTTGTTCCAAGTCTTTGCAATCTGGTGTGTCTTTTATACTCAGAGCACATCTCCATTCAGACTAGCCACATTTCTCGTGCTTGGTAGCCACATGGAGCTCGTGGGGACTGTGTCAGACAGTGCAGAGAGAGGAACTAAAACAAGACCAGGGCAGCAGGAAGTCAGAGAGAGAAAGGGATGGTGGTGCAAGATGGGGCGGTTCCATCCAACCAGGCATGCTCAGCCCAGTTGTTTTACCGATAGTAGTTGCTCAGTTAGCATCTGGTGATTAAGTCATCTACTTAGTTGTAAGCAATACCATCTCTGGCTCATTTATGCAGAAGAAGAACTCATTAAAATGATACTGGGTAGCAACCCGCAATGTGTGCAGGGCAGAAGAACCAGGCTTGGCAAATACAGGGTCCAGCACAAATAGCACCCCTTTTTATTACAAAATCATAAGCATGTAATTCTGTAATATAACAATATCACACCAAGCACACCTTATGAGATTTTAGGTGAAATGTTCAAATTAAAATGATACATTATTGCACCCATATTATTACCCTACCAACCACACTCAGGCAGGCATTACTTCTGCAGGACCCTGTACACTCAGGCAGACTGATCTGGTAGAGACCCCACCGCTGCTGCGGAGAGCCCAGGCTGGCTGCCCTGTTGGCAAAGAGGAGTGCTTCCAGTCTCACTAGCTCCCAGTTCAGAGTTTGGTTGGCTGAGTTTAAATGGGGGGTTCTAGCTGCAAGGGAGGCTAGAAAGGTGTGTTTGCTTTTCAGCTTCTTTAGTGGAAAGTGAGCTCCTCTCACAAGAGGGGAATTCATTGCTCTAACATAGGAAGGGGTGTTCAGATGCTGGGCAGCCAGAAAGAATGACCAGAGTCTGCCAGAGTAAGCCTGAGACCTTGAAATTTTGACTGCAACACAATTCTGGAAAGTAACGATGTTATACATTACTCTAAAGCTGTGATTGTGATTTCATTATGTCCTTTGAGAGTTCTCACATGTTTTAACACAGAGACAGAGGAGGGCACTCTAACCACCTAGCAATAAAACTTCAATGGTTTCATAACCTTGGCAGTTAACAAATGGATGTTGATTTTGTTGAATCTGTTCCCCCATCCCGCCTCCCTCCCCCAGCAAGATAACCAACTTTGCAGGAACACCTAGCTTCCCTAGGGGATCTCACTAACCTGTGACAAAGGCTCCCGACACACACCACATTGTCCAGTTTTAAGTTCTAAGCACCATGGCTGTGAGCAACTCAGGACTGAGAAGGACATTTTTCACTCAGAGGTCACCCACAGCCTCAGCTACTGTGAGATGGAGACACGGCACCCAAGTGCTCAAGTGCATATTTTAGAGGTCAATCGGCGATATAGAGCCAGGGGGTGGGGACCTGTTCGTTAAGAGTTCCTCCACACCTGCAGCAGGTCTCCACGAGTCAGTTTTCCCATCTGTAAAATGTAGATAATGCCTGACTTGCACCTGTGCAGTTTGCCGATAGGGAAGGAGAGCAGGAGGACGGGAGAAACATAATCTGGCGGCGACATTTGCCATCCCATAAAACGCATGCAGTTTTATACTCAAATAATAAAGCCAGCCTGCCTCTTGTTAATGAATGACAGCACACGAGGGTAATGAGGGTATAGGTCGGAACAGGACCTGCTCCTCCGGACTGATTTCTCCACACAGACCTTCCAGGCTGGGGCCCCGACCTGAGGGAGGAAGGGGCGCGGGGCTGCTTTCCTCCTCTGGCTGGAGTGGGACAGGTTCCCCTCTGGCGACCGCGCGGTTACTCGCACAGCCACGCAGAGCGAGCTCCAGCTTGGCAGGGACGCGGTGGGAAGGCGGCGCACCGCTTTGCAGCCGAGCTTTCTATTCCTCCCACCGCCGCGGGGTCCCCGAGCACTGTAGAAGCGCAGCCGCTCTCCAGTTGCCCCGGCCGTCGTCGCCCTTGGAGAGCCCCGGGCTCAGCTCCCGCTTGCCTGCACCAGATGCGGACTCCGCGGCAAGTTCTCCTGCGCTCGACATTCTCGGTCCCGGAGCCCCGCGGGCGGAGCGGGAGCTGAGATCTGAGACCCGAGGGAAGAGCAGGGACGCGGATCAATGAAGGGAAGGAGAGGAAGGAAAACTGATGAGAAGAAGCAGCTACTTAATTCCACCCAACAGGTAGTTGCGCACATCTGCAGAGACGCGGTGAGGGCCACGCGTCTGAGACCTCCCAAGCTCAGCTCTCTGTTCCCTTTGGGAAGTGTCGCCTGGTATCCCTCCAGCCGCATCCCCACCCCGCCCGCCCAAGGTATGAGGGCGCCTACTACGTGCCAGGCGCCACATTAAGCGCTGTGCATGATCTCTTTCAGTTTTACCCAACATCCATAAGCATCAGGAACTGTTACCACAGGTACTGGGGACCAAAGAACGAACGGCCTCGGAGAAATTCAATAGCTTGCGCCAAGTTTTGCAGCTAGTGGTGGAAAGAGGACTCGGAGAAGGGTCTGTGCCATCTTGACTCCCGAGCCAACAGCCCCCAGTCCCTCAGCTGTGCCCGATTATAGTCCCATCACGCTGTCTGCACCCGTGGAGGGCCTCTCCGGGTGGGAGTGAAGGAAGTACCAAAAAGAGGCGACAAGGTGGCTGTCCACCATCCGGACCCTTGGCCTGGGGCGCGGAGAGACCATTTCGGGCGCGGGGGTAGCTTTGCACTTTGGAGAGGATAATCTTCCTACCTCAGGGATTGCATTCCCAGCGGGCGCAGTGTATCAAAGCACGGCCCCCACCATCCCCGGGAAGGGAGAGGGAAGAATTTGGGGTCCCGGGCCAGGCACTAGGAGGAAGTGTGGAGGCTGGAGAATGGCAGGAGGGGGAGAACGCAGGGCTGCGCGTGCAGAGCGTCCACGTGGTGGGTGTGTGGCGCTTTCATTCAAACTTTGGGAGTCTCGGTTCCGGCGTCAGCGAAGGTGTGACCAATCAGAGTCGGGAACCGGGAATAAATTATGCAAATCACCATCTGGCGATGGGTCAGATGACTCCCCTACTTTAAAAAACCTACCTCGCCGGGAGTTCACTGCGTGACAGTGGCGAGCCCGAGCCTCCCGGGCGTGCGGCGTGGGTGAAGGCAGATCTGACTCTGGTTTAAGCCCCTTTGCACTCCCTCTGCCACCCCAGCCGCTCAGTGCAGCCAAGTTTTCATCTCCCACCTTCTCCACTTTCAGCGGTCTAAGGGGCCACACCGCTCTGGGGAGAGAAGGTGCCCATTCCGGGTCTTACTGGCTCGGACTGCTGGAACCTCGGGAGGTGTTTCGTTTCGTTTCGTTTTGTCTTCCCCCCTTTTAAAAGTCCTGTTTGGCGACGGGTGTGTGGCGGGGAAGGATGAGAAACTCCGTTCTTCAGCTCTGCCTCTGGAGCGTCTATTGTTGCTTTGCCGCGGGAGGCCCCGCAACCCTCGGTCCAGAGAGACCGTTACAAGGTAACGTGCACTGATTTTTTTTATTGCCCCCCAACTTCTTTTCTGCGCCGTCGGGACCCCTCTGTCTTGCAGCCCCTTTTTCAGTGCTTCCTTATTCCTGGGAAATCCTCCTTTTCCCCTGCGCTCTGCGATTGCTCCTGCTAATCATCAGCCTTGCAGTTCACTTGTTTCTTGGAGCTTCTAGCAAGGGCATCACTAGCAGGACCTAGCCCGCTCGCTCTCGCCCCACCCCTTTCCACGACACGGATGGGTCCCTTAAAACGTGCTGTCCAGTCAGCCCCATTGGCTGACGGCAGCTCTTCAACCTTGCGCTCATCTTTGAACCTGGAGGTTTGCCAGGGTAGAAGGTTAGAAGGAGCGCTCTCACGCGGCGCCCCTCCTCCTTTTAACCTATCTCCGTGTGGGCATTTTGAAAGTTAAGGTGGCAGGAGCGTTTGGTGAGTGACTGTCCAGGAGCTGCTGGGCTTCATCCCACAGGTTGCCAGCTTCCTCCTCCGCAACGCTCTTTCCAGCTCCCTCTCTTTCTCTTCCTAGCTGCTAGCTTTTCTTCCGTCTGAGTTACGCATGGCTTTCTCTTCCGCTGGAAGAAGTCTGCCTCAGTGGGATGAGGGTGGGGTCACACAGCAGGAGTGCCAGGGGAACCCTTAAACTGCACCCTGTCGACTATTCTGCTGCAGTTGGCCAAATGATGTTGGTCCATGTCAGCGTATGTGCCAGTGGGAGGGCTAATTTGAATGAATGAATGAATGGAAAAGGCTTGTGTTACTTAGCGTGTCCCCGACTCCAGTGTTAAGTAATAGTGTGGCACGGGGTAGGTAGCGTCTCCAGCTCCTCTCCTGTGGGATGGTCGTGTTCCTTCCAACTTCCGTGTTTTGCAACTCCAAGTATTTGTGGGCCATTTCATTTATTCAAAAAAGTATTTACTGCGTGCCAACTCAGTGCCAGGTGCTCTTCTAAGAGGAGCAGGTGGAAACTCCACCATCCTGTAGCTTCCTTGTCAGTGGTGAGAAGGCAGACAAAATCCAATTAAAATTTACAAACGGTGCTCAGCGTTGTGGGAGGTATGGAGTGCCGATGGGAAAAGCTGGTGCAGTTTTAACCTGTGGTCAGGCTTTCCTCTTTAAGAATTCGAGAGCAAGGAACTAAAGAATGAGCCACAAGGACATCTGGCTGAAGAACAATCATAAAGTCCCAGAGGTCGAAGTGACCCAGGCCAAAAATAGTAGCAATGAAGCTACAGAACTCTGGGGTCAGAGAGGCAGCTGCTGAGGTGAACCCTTTATGTCGATATGCGGGTTTATCCAGCAATCTGTTCCAGGAAGCCTTTTTCCCTAGAATTTTCCATCTGGGCTTTGTGTGAAGTGCCTGTATGGGTGGAAACTGGGGAGGTGTCAGACTAATTATGTCCATGGCTCAAATTTCTGCCTGTTGGAACTTTTGTTCATTACTTTAATGACAAAGTTCTGTTCATGTGTGTTGAGATGCATTTTCTGGAACCCTATCCTTTTTACACCTGGTGCATTCTCTCCCTTCCCCGCCCTCTGAATTCACCACCCCCCTCTCCACCATTCTGGTCCTTTCTATGATTCCATTTGCTTCCTAACTCTGGGATAAATGAAGCTCCTGGGATGGTCCTTTGGTATCTTTCCCCCTGTTTCTAGGTGACAGGTGAGTTTGATTTTCTAATTTCTTGGCCCGTCATCAAGGGGTGGTTTCCTAGACAGCTAAAAGAGTGTTTGGTGGGGTTCGCTTATGACCATTGACACAGTGTGAGGATTATAGCACCCAGTGTTTAAAGGCCATAGGGGCCATCCGTGACCTTGGCTTTGTCATGGGAGCAGCGGTATCTGGTTATCTCCTCCAAGGCACTGTCTCTGAGCGGTGGAGCTGGAGACAGTGGTTTTGCTGCTTTTATGAGTTTTTCCATGGCTTCAGTCACTTATTTAACAAACTAGAAGAATGCCTGACACATGCCGGGCTCTGTGAAGGCCACTGAGGAGGCATGAGGGTTTTTTTTGCAGTAGCTGCTAGAGTCCAGCCAGGAGGGAGCACTAGGAGAAGCCCGTTGTATAGTAGGTTGACAGCTTCTTACCTTGAATTCCAAACTCCAAAATCTCTCACAACTGGAAAATTTGTTTGGTAACTCATTTGGCAGCAGACCTGGCTTTACCTGGCTTTACCTGGCTTGAACCCATTTGGCAGCAAAACTGACCCGTACTGACAGGAAGCTATTTTATAATTTTCTTTTTGTCCTCAGGCTGTGAGCAGTCATGTATTTCCCTGCAGAAATGCTGGTGTGGAATGCTCCAGACCCCGCTGGGGGTGTTATATAATACATGCTGTGTGTACCATAATGCCATTTTTCTACAATCTGAGAATTTCTGAATTTTGCAACTCAACTGGTCCCAAGCATGTTGGGGGAAAAAAAATTGAGGACCCATACTTTAAAAGTAGTAACTTGAGGGAAGGAAAGAGAACTTGCTTTGATAGGGAAGAAGAAAGAAAAGCAAGAGAGACCTGTTTATTTGAGTCACAGTAATTAATACTAGTGACTAATACTCTTAAATATAGACCAGACGTCCCTTTCATAATATCATTGCAACTCTTCCGGGCGGTGAGGAGGACACATTCAGCAGATGTAAAAACTGAGACCCGGAGGGCTTGAATAATTTACTCCAGGTCGTGCTAGGACGATACCCCAGACGTCTCATTACTCAGGCCCACCGGATGCATCAAGCTCTGTCCTCTCTCCCCAGACGAGCTCCACAAACCCGAGGACGTACAGGCTGTTGACAAACCTGCCGTGCGGTTTAACCTCCGCACTTCCGAGGACCCAGAGGATGAAGGATGTTACCTCTCCTTTGGCCACAACCAGACCCTAGAAGACTGTGGCTTCAACATGACAGCCAAAACCTTTTTCATCATTCACGGATGGACGGTGAGCCCAGGGGAGGGAGCTCTGCAGCTTTACCCAAGATTTGGTTTCTTTGGTTTTGGTCAATTAAAAAGAATACTGGTGCTTCCAGATTCCACTGTCCCCACACTGCCTCACTCCCCTGTTTTCTTGTGGGCTGCTTGTATTTCAGACAGCTGTGAAGAATGTAACGGGCACTTCACTAAGGGGGCAATCTGGACTCCAGCAGGGTGGTATTTAGTGTGGGCACACAGCGGGCTTTCAGAAAGTGGCTCTCCTGAGGGCAGCAGCCCAGCTCCCCTGGCTCCTAAGGATCCCTCTAATTACACTTAATTATGTTGGTCAGCCGCTGCCTCACGGGCAGTCCCTCCCTAAGAACTGAGCTGAGCTGAAGCAACTTGACTGGCTCAGAGAGTCTCTGAGGAGCCAGCTGGCCTGGCGTGCTGGCTGCCGCTGGCATGGTGCCCACCTGTTTGCATAGAGGTGGCTCCCTTTAAAGGCTCTTTCTGGGTCCTAGCTGAGCAATTCACATTGAAAGGTCCATGACAAACTTCAAGAAAAAAGGGCTTGAACACTCAGCTTCAGAAGCTTTTGACCAGCAAGGGATTTATTCATTCATTCATATAGTGACAGTCTGTAGGAAAATGGCACTTCTAAGAGAGTAGGTTTCTGCCTGGACTAATTGAGAGGGGACATTCCTCTTCTTAATGATGAGAAATTCATATCCGTTACGTGTTTCCTGGGTCTTTAGGTCTATCACCAACTGCTGGGATCAGGCCTGGGGGGAGGTCGGGGAGTAGGTGCCTACCTACCTAATGTGATTGAAGAGGCAATTCAAGGCCTGTCCAGTTAGCTGTCTGCATCCCACAGCCCACGATTAGAATCATGCATGTGAATCTTCTTAAGGCTCCCCATCAAAATGCAAATACAAACTGCCTGCAACTTACAAACGGGTTGCATTCCAGAAAGTTCTTTTGTAATCTGTTCGGAATTTGGAATAGCAGTTTCCCATAGGAGTAAGATTGTAAATGGCGGGCGGGTTCCCAGGCCAGGCACAGAAAATCTTTTTATCTAATAATGTGCTTGTGGAGAGGTTTACAACTGGACCTTGTCACCATTTCTACTTTGTTTCTGTGGGAAAATGTGTCCTGAGTTCTAATTTAGGATTCCTGGGATGGATCTTCCCTTCTCTGGGGTCAGGAGGCATGGCGGAGATGGGTTGTGGGATGTGGTCATTTGTTAACTTGGCGTTTGCCTAGGAGACACCATCTCTCTGCATCTTCAAGAGAGAAGCTAGTTCTCCAGGGCAACCCTTCCCAGCTGCCTTTGAACGATGGAGCAGGTCACCTGCCTGACTGTGATAGGGACTTAGGCCTACCTCAGACCAGTATTGCCACCAATGCATATCTCACAGTGGCCTTTTAGGACAGTGGGGCAGCAGCTCTTCATGTTTTGTTAAGAAAAACCAGGGATGTAAAGAGCAATGAAAACAAACACCCACACAGAAACCCTGCCTGTGGTTGGCCCTGCTCATGTGCAAATGTTCGGTTCCTGCGCAGTTAAGGTGAAGATTCTGGAATCAGCTGGGGAGAGGACCATGGAACTGAATCTTATATTCATTAGGATCTCTGAACACAGAGAAGTTTTTTTATTTTTCATGTCGTGTTCTCGCTGCAGATGAGTGGCATATTTGAACAGTGGCTGTACAAGCTCGTGTCAGCCCTGCGGACAAGAGAGAAGGAAGCCAACGTCGTGGTGGTTGACTGGCTGCCCCTGGCTCACCAGCTTTACACGGACGCGGTCAACAACATCGGGGTCGTGGGACAGAGCATCGCGAGGCTGCTCGACGGGCTGCAGGTACCGGGGATGAGAGGGAGTCGCCTTTCGTGAGCAGCATCTTGAACTCACACCTTAAGAAATACAGGTCAGACAGTGTTACAGTGGATTTCAGATGCCCGATCAAAATCCCTGGGATTCAGATTGTTGCTGAATTAAGTACTAATTGAAATACTTGAAATCTGGGACTTTTCGAGAGCCTTTTAATTATTATGTCTCTGAATTCTTCCTGTTACTTTATTTCCTAGAAGAAAGTTTGCCTGATGAGTCATTACTTTCTGATATTGGAACGCATACTCTCAAGTTGGTTGGGAATGGCCAGGAGCCAGGACCGGCTTGTGATCTTACAAACCTACTGCGGTCTGCTTTTGCCTCTGGAGGGTGCCTGTCCTGAGAGTGGGGAGGGTGTTGGTTCACACACATGCAGCCCACTGCCTTGCTTAAAATATCAGTGTGGAAAACTAATCTAAAGGTCTTAAAATTCTGGGTTCTCGAACAGTCCCTCAGTCTTCTGCCCAGGTTGTTTTGGGGAACTTGGTTCTTGAGCAGTGGAGTCAAACCCCCACCTCCTCAACCCCACCAGCAGAGCCCTGTCGGGGTGCAGTGCTCCAACTCTGGGGTCCCAGGTGAGCTTGTAGTGAGGGGGCAGCTCCTGGGGTTTGAGACAGTGGGCAAGGAGTATGCAGTTGCAGGCCGAGGCTCGCGCGTAGTCTCCAGTGAGCCTGGTGGCTTTGACCTCCACACTGCCACCCTTCCCCCTTGGGTGCTGCCAGAAAGAATGGAAAACATGTAGGGGAAGGGTCAGGTATACAGCTTCTAGTCACAACCTGCCGCCAGCACACGGCATTTGCAGTGCCACCAAGTCCTTTTGACCTCCTCTGAGCTGGCTGTGTTCCATCTCTGTTGCATTGCCCTCAAAGCCAGCCACGCCCCTGCAAGTCTCTGTCCCTGGCTCTTGTGTCTCCTTGTGACTGAACTGTTGAACTGTGGGTTCAGGACTACACTCTCACTGACACACTTTTGTGCTTTCCTGCAGGAGAAGGATGACTTTTCTCTTGGGAATGTTCACTTGATCGGCTACAGCCTTGGAGCTCATGTGGCCGGGTACGCTGGCAACTTCGTGAAGGGCACGGTGGGCAGAATCACGGGTAAGCTCAGCTTCCTCTGCAAACAGCTGGTCCTTGAGCTCCCCAGCTCCTCTGACAGGCTGGCTTTTCGGAACCAGAGTGCTTCCAAATGAGGCAGTGTGGGTGAGCCATAGAGCATTAGTTTTGGAAAAGACCTGGAGAACATCTAACCCCTAGCTTTTCAAATGTTCTATGCAGTCACAGAACCCTTCTTCTGCAACTTAAACTTGTGTGATATCCCAATATATGAAACAGAAAGGATGTTCTGGTCGAGGCTGGGTGTGTGCTGGGCAGTGTCAGCCTTGCTGGTCAGACCTTCCCCTTTCCCGGAGGCATTGCAGCGGCCCAGAGCCCCAGGGAAACACAGTTTGAAACAACTAAAGTGAGCCTCCAAGCTTCTGGGGACCGCGTCCCGTCTCCGCTTGTGACACTCTAGAACCTCAAGAGAAGGAACAAGCGGTGGACTCTAGGTTGAATTCTGCCTCCGATTTCTATTTCATCTACCGACAGCCTCTTGCCAATGTTAAGCTGGAAGATTTATTAGTGATAATGACCTGTTTAGAACGAGTGATTAAACTTTGTCCTTAAAGAGACTTTTCTGACAACCTAGGTTGTCAATAGAAAATTGAGCTTTCCATTTTGCCTGGCTGTTGACATGAGAGTTCGGATGAAATCCTTCAATGATTGTGAAAAATGGGAGAGATTCTCTTTCTCTCGTGTTGGGGACTCCTCAAACACTGTGCAGGACTTCCTCTGGGCTAAAATGAACGGAGCATTTGTTGCCCTGAACTTTTAGTCTCCTTCCAACCTTCTTTTGTCTTCCCCCCAGCTTCCCTTTTGTCCCCAAAATAGAAGGAAAGAGTTGATCAATTTCTTTCCCAACGGTGTGTTCACTTTGAAACAGGACTCAGGTAGAGGTGTGGTCTTAGCTAAAGAAAGGTTTAGTGAAGGTAGAATATCAGATTGCAGCAATACTGTCAGCTGGTGGGGTAGATTTATAAAAAATCTGAATCTGTGAGGTTTTAGCGGCCCTCTATATGATCTTTGTCTTGGGCTTAAGCCTAATGTGCTTGTGCACACTCACACACACTCACACACTCCTTTAGATTCAATTATTTGCCTCAGCATACTTTGAGAGCTTTATTTTTTATCACCAGGACGGTGGGGCCTGAGCTAAGGGGACAGTGACTGTGTGGCCACACATGGCTGCTCATTAACGCGCTGCCGGAGCAAAGCCGTCTGACCCTACCCCACTCTGGGTCCAATTGTCTCAGCACCTCCTCCTAGCCCGAGTGCGAAGCGGGATGTCCAGAGCCGGGCCAGCCGGTCTGGTGGGGGCCAGCACACACCAGGCCCCCACCAGAAAGTCCTCGGCAGCAAGGACAAGCTGCAGAGCCCCCCTTTCCTTATTTCTAAATCCCAAATGAGAGGAGGCTAGTGCGGAGCGTTCCCGTTCTTTCCCCAGTCTGGGTGGCAGCCTCTGAGATGTGCGCTTCGCTGGCAGAATGCTAATCAGTCCTCTGAGCTGTCTGCCTGGGGTACGGGGGGCCGCGTGTTCTGAGCTCGGCCCCTTCTTTCCAGCTTTTCTCTGTGGAGCAGGGGGCTGGGGTGAGCACGGCGGGAAGGCGTGGCCTCCGCCCAGTTGCCAAGCAGCCCCTCAAAGGGTATGTGGATGACCTGACATGTGCTGTTGCGCATGTCTGATGGGGGGCGGGGGTGGGGGGCTTGTAAACTTCCCTCTGCCCTCGGACTTCTCCTGGGCCTGGGCACCAGGGGGTCCTGACTGGTAAGAGGTCCAGAGACTGTAGCTGGAATGCGGTCCTGGGGCCGCGACTGCGGCTGCTGTGCGGAGGCCTGCGGCCCGCAGGGGGACACCTGAATCCCAGTCTTGTTTGAATCAGAGAGCTGCGTATTGGGGTCTGCTCGAGTTTCACACTCTTGGGCTCCTGAGGGAATTCTGTGATACACTAGGGAAGAGGGCACATGTTTCTAGTTGAACCTTTATCTAGTTAGTTATAAGTAAATAAGCAAACAGGTTTATTTATTCTTCAAGAAATATAAATTAAATGAGCAGTTGGTAGGCTCTGGGCTAGATGCTGCTTAGTGTCAAGCACCTAGTGTGTGACAGGTACTTCTTGCCTGTGACAGGTAAGTCACACAGCACCTGGGCAAAGGTGGTCCTTTGGCTCCATTTGACAGGTGGGGAGACTATGACCCTGCTTAAATGATGAGTCCAATATCTTGCATCTCATGCAGCAGAGCTGGGACTCAAACCCAGGTTGTCAGATTCCAGAGCCCGCCCCCACCCACTGCACCACACTGCCTCTCCCCAGTCACTACAGGAGCTGTATGTAGTGTTGGAGGCTCTGCCCTGTCAGACCAGAATGCAGAGGTGCACCTGTGTGTGTGTGTGTGTGTGTGTGTGTGTGTGTGTCTGTGAGTGTGTACGTGTGTGCACAAATGTGTGTGTGTGTTCCATTCGCTGGACAGAGCACTTCTGGGGGAGTCAGACTGAATGGAAAAAGGGGTGGTTCTCCATTTTCTCTCTTTTTGGAGGGGGTAAGTTCTCCCTCCCGTTTCTAGTTAAAAAAAGTGATTTGTGGAACTTTTCTGCAGAGTCCCTGGGCCCTGGCTCTGTGTCAGGTCGGGTCAGCCTGGGTAGGTGCAGGCTCAGCCTGGCCGCCAGCGGCCAGCCAGAGGCCAGCCAGCGGCGGTGGAGAAGCCCCTCCGCCTGCATTCCTCCAACCCAGCTTGGTTTCCATGGCGCTGACCGTCTGGTGGAGACTTTTGTTCACACCAAGCAAAGAGCTCCTCTCTTATGTTGGTTGCAAAGCAGAATGCTCTTCTTTATTTATTTTTTTCCTCCAGGGGACATGGCAGCAGGCAGGGAGAGGCCACTGGTGTCAGTTCTGCGGTCCATGTAGCCTCTAAAACACGTTATTGTGGACCGTTCTGAGAGGACGCTCCTCTTGTGCCACCTTTCTTTCGGGTCCTGGGCTGGGGATGAGCCCCCGAGCAGCCTGGGCTCCCTTTCGGCCTCCGTCTTACATACATTTATCTGAACGTCTGCAAACTGTTTACAGTCCTCCTGAGCGATGAGTTCCACAGGTTTTCTCTGGACAACAGGGTTGCCTTTCGTTTACCCTAAAACCGCTCTCTCAGCCTCCCAATGTGCTCCCTCGTTCCATGGTCCCGGGGTCTGGGGAGCACAGTTCCGTCCCCCCCACCCTCTGCTTTTCAGGACTGGTTTTGGTCATGCCTCCTCCCGCCTTGCTGTTTCTAGATCAGCGTTCTCAACCTTGGCTCTGTTCACATTTGGGGCCAGTTAATGCTTTGTAGTGGGGGCTGCTCTGAGCCCTGTTGGGTGTGTATCAGCACCCCTGGCCTCTACCCTCTATATGCGATGCTAGTAGCTTCTCTGCACCCCCCCCCACAATTGTGACAACCAAAAATGACCTCAGACATTGCCAACTGTCCCCTTGGAAGCAAAATCACTTCCAGTTGAGAACCACTATTCTAAACAGACTCCTTTCCTCTGCTGTAAATAGTCTCTTCATGTGTTTTCTCTGTGTCTTCTAGGTTGGGATGAGTTTGGCTCCCATAATTACTTGTGTTTGGTATTAAGAGCTAGTATTTGCACTGACAAGCACTTAGTCTCACACCGTCTCACACAAGCTGTATGAATTGAGATATTTGGGTTCATTTTCTAGATGATATTCAAGTAGGGAGAAATTTTTCAAAACCTGGCCTGCAGACTACCTACTTTTAGGGTCACCTGGGGAATAAATATGTATTTCTGGGCTCCACACCACACCTACTAATGAGAATCTCTAGGGGGCCAGGGAGTCTGCATTTTACAGTTGGCACATTTTTTGAATTGTTTTGCATTCATGTGGCTCCAAAGTTCAAAGAGGGTGAAAGTCTCTCTTATGGCTGCCACTCCCTGCCCAGTGCCCTGCCCTGCCGTCTCCCCCGACACGCATATCACAGGTAACCGGTGGCCGCTCTGCCCTTCCAGAGTTCTTTGTAGTTACAGAGTAGAATCTGAATTTTGCAATAAGCTCCCGGTGATATTTGTGGTTTTCAAATGTGAGGACCAGTACTCTCTACCATGCTGCTTGCCTGCTCAATCCAGAGAGTGTTCAGGCAAAAATGTTTTCTCTTTGTAGCTGCAACATAGAGAAATTCTGGAGGTGCGAGATACAGACGCTCGGTGTATCTCACTGCTTCACGCTGGTGCCTGACCCATCGTTAAAGGAAGGGGGGGAATAAGTCCAAATGTAAATAGCTCAGTGTGGGGAGACTGAGGCTCCCCACCTGAAATTGTAGGAGGCTCAGTTATTCTGTAAAAAACCTGTTAACTTGAGGCTGTGGAAGACTCTCAGTGCCAGGACAAATGGGACTAGTGGCTGAGTTTCAGCCAGTCCAAGTTCTTTCTAGAACTGTTGCCATCCTGACAGCCCGTGGTTCCTTGGGGCTGCGGGTCAGGGTGAAGCTTGTGGCCAATTGACCGAATCAGCTGAAGTGTCAGGACAGGTGAAGGCGTCAGAAGAGAGCGGAAATTCCTTGACAGCAGGCACCGAGCCTTCCAGATCGGCTGAGCTCCGTGTCCTCCTGCACACTTGGACTTGACCTGACTTGGCGCACCTGACACAGTTGGTATCGGCTCCCGCTTCCCCTGTAGGTTTGGATCCCGCTGGGCCCATGTTCGAAAGGGCAGACATCCACAGCCGGCTGTCCCCGGACGACGCGGACTTTGTGGATGTCCTCCACACCTACACGCGTTCCTTCGGCCTGAGCATCGGGATCCAGAGGCCCGTGGGCCACATCGACATCTACCCCAATGGGGGTGACTTCCAGCCAGGCTGTGGACTCAACGACGTTTTGGGGTCAATTGCATATGGAAGTGAGTTCTTTATTTTCTGCTTCTTGGGAGGTTTGACTCAGTTATCACATCTCCTCCTAAATCAGCCCAAACTGTGAGAGGTCCCAACCACACTTACTGTATTATTCCTATCTCCCCCACAGGGGCCCTCACACACTGTCCGCCATTCCTTGTCTGATAGGCCTGTGAACAGCCGCCCCATGGTCTCTGCTCTGCCTTCTCATGCTCTGAGGTCCAGCTTCTATTGATTAATATCTTTTTATAACAAAAGAAATACATACTTGTTCAATAAAATCAAGCAATATCAAATTGCATAAAGCAAAAAGCAAAGTTGCCCCCTTACCCCTGCTTCTACTCCCTCTTCAGAACTAGCCAATATGAATGAACAGTGCTGTCTTTTCAGTCTTTTCTTTGCAAATTTATTTATGTGTGTGTGTGTATAATGGTATCTGTCAGAATGACATTGTTCTGCCACTTTCTTTTTTCAATCACAGTATGTTACGGGCATTCTTAAACGTCAGAGCACCGAGATCTTACCTTCTCATTTTTAAAGATGGTGTGATATTCTATAGTGTGAATACACTATAATGTATTTTTTTGTAACATTTTAAAGAAGCGAACCCAAGATGCTTTCTCTATTCACTTATCATTTGTCTTCGAATACCTGAGTCTATTGCCAGCAGGCTCGGGCTGGGCTGAGTTTGCTACTGAAACGGATGTGTGGCCGCGTGACTGATCTCTTTCTGGATTTCTCCTCACTCACTGCCTCACTGCCTTGGATCCTGGCAGCATCTCTAAGTCTTGGCCCCAGTCGGTTCTCTCTGCTGTGATGCTGTGCCCTTGGGTGTCCTGCTCTGACACTCGGTATTGAGACTGTTGCCCTCTCCCAATATGATCAGTTATACAAGTAGCCCCTGAAGGACTTGGAGGCCCACGCAGAGGGAGTTCAGCCCTGCCTCAGGGGGTGGGAGGATGGATCTTTCTTTCTTTCTTTCTTTCTTTCTTTCTTTCTTTCTTTCTTTCTTTCTTTCTTTCTCTCTTGCTCTCTCTCTTCCTTCCTTCCTTCCTTTCCTTCTTTCTTTAAATTTAACATTTTATTTTTATTCATTTAGAGAGAGGGGAAGGGAGGGAGAAAGGGAGAGACACATCCATGTGCGAGAGCAACATTGATCATGCCCCCGGCCGGGGACCTGGCCCACAAACAGGCATGCGCCCCAACTGGGAATAGAACCAGTGACCTTTCAGTTCCCAGGCCAGTGCTCAGCCCACTGAGCCATGCCAGTCAGGGTGCATTTCTTCAGACTGGTGGTGTGAGTGAGAATGGGGTTTTTCTTGGGGTCCCAGGACTTACCGAAACTATTGGCTTCAGCCTCTGGTTACAAGAAATAATGATGGATTATGCTCCAGAAAATCCAAGTTATACTTCTAACTTTGAAACCAGCTGTCTATGTGAGCCTGAGCAAATTACTTCATGTTTGTGGGCCTTTGGGTTATAATGGAAAGGAATAGACTAGAATGCGGTTGGCAAACATTTTCCTAAAATTTCAGTTAGTAAATATTTCAGGTTTTGCAGGCCAGAGCCTGTTTTCAGCACTCCACTCTGCTGCTGTGGCACAAAAGCAGCCACAGACAACATATAAACAAATGAGCGTGGCTGCGTTCCAGTAAAACTTTATTTACAAAAACAAGTGGTCAGCCTGCCAGCTGTAGTTTGCTGAGCCCTGGGCGGGATGATGTTTAGCATCTGGCCCATTTCCCCCTTTTTGTGACTGTACAACCTTATCAGGACTTGGTGACTCCTGCTGTGCACTGCTCTTCATCACCCATCACCTGATTTTGTGCCGATTGCACACGCTCTATTGCTCCCTGCCGCTTTGTGTGCGTTAGGGCTGTCTTCCCGCCTGGAGAGCAAGCGGCTCAGTGACGGGAATGGCCTCTAACTCCTGCATCTTAGTGGAAGCCTAGCACATCGCTGGGCAAGTGCGAAGAATTACACAAACAAGAATACAAACAGCAACAGTGCGACTCGTTACGGTTGGTGAGGTGTACAGTACTTATTTTTTTATTTTTCAGTTACAGTTTACATTTAATATTACTTTGTGTTAGTGTTGGGTGTACAGCGTAGCGGTTAGATAATCACAGTCTTTACAGAGTGGTCCCTCCGCTATTCCCAGTCCCCACCTGGCACTGTACACAGACACTACAACATTATTGGCTATGTTTCCTGTGCTGTCCTTCACATCCCCATGACTATTTTGTGACTCCCAGTTTTGCACGGTACTGACTGACCGAGTGCGTGAATCATGGACAAGTGGCTTAGATAATCACAGTCTTTACAGAGTGGTCCCTCCGCTATTCCCAGTCCCCACCCGGCACTGTACACAGACACTACAACATTATTGGCTATGTTTCCTGTGCTGTCCTTCACATCCCCACGACTATTTTGTGACTCCCAGTTTTGCACGGTACTGACTGACTGAGTGCGTGAATCATGGACAAGTGGCTTATCTGGTGTGTTTTCCATCTCCGCCTTCCTCCCTCACCAGCATTCGCGGAGGGGGTAAAATGTGAGCACGAGCGGGCCATATACCTCTTTGTCGACTCCCTGATGAATCAGGACAAGCCGAGCTTTGCGTTCCAGTGCACGGACTCGAACCGCTTCAAAAAGGGGATCTGTCTCAGCTGCCGGAAGAACCGTTGTAACAGCATTGGCTACAATACCAAGAAAACGAGGAACAAGAGGAACAGCAAGATGTACCTAAAGACCCGGGCGGGCATGCCCTTCAGAGGTAACCCTCTGTCCCCCAGGGCCCCAGGGCTGTCTTCTCCCTCCTGCTAAATATGTTGTGGGACGGGGCACATCCCAACTCCAGCAGTGGCCTGCACAGTTCAATCAAATCGCTGCAGATCAGGTTACGTTGTGCATGCTGTAGGAGATTTAGTCCGTAAGAACCAATGGTGGGGACTCCTTTTGTTGTGTGAATTATCACGCCATGATCACATTTGACATCTTAAATCTCTCTTGCATTTAACTTTTCAAAGTTGTGTCATATTTGTTTTCTCATTTGATCATTACAAAAAATCTGAGGCAGGACCAATAGGGGATCAAAATGATGTCTGCTTTTTTATAGCATGTTATAAAACCATAAAGTTTTATGGGTATTGGGGATATTATTTTACATATTAGGAAATTAAGGCTTAAAGAGCCTTGGCTCTTAATGCTAGGTTATGCAGCAGGAAAGTAGGTGGGCCAGAATCCCCCAAAGCTCTCCTGAACCCCAAGTTTAGAGCTCCTTCTTCTATATCCCAGTGACCTCTTATGCCATTGGACAGAATGAGACCAGACAGAAGCTGGAGGCTGGGCGGGACCAAAAGGATGACCGTCCCTAAAAACTCACTCAGTGTGCTGGGTGACTGAGTTTGGGTCAGGTCGCCCTGGCATGGCAATCAAGGCTGACAAATGCCTTTGTTCTGCTGCCTCTGCAGTTTATCACTATCAGATGAAAATCCACATCTTCAGCTACAAGAACACAACAGAAATCGAGCCCACCTTTCATGTCACCCTTTATGGCATCAATGCAGACTCCCAGATGCTGCCATTGGAAACGTAAGTCCCAAGTTCCGTTTGCTGGGGTGAGGGCTGGCTGGGACAGAATGAGAGTGTGCAGGAGCCTGTGATCAGTGCTGAAGAGTGTAGTCTGGGGGCCTGGGGGAGGGGCTGGGGGGGTTCCAGCGGCCCCTGCAGTCCTCTGTCTCTCCATTTGCTCTCTCCCACCAAGACCTTGACACAGAACGTTTCTGGGAGGGAAGCTTCCAGGATGAATCAGCAGCGTGAAAAGCTGCTGGAAGGCAGAAAGTGCTGTGTCATTTTAGACAATGCCTAACCCCTGAGGCTTTCGGGAATCTGGAAGGGTGTAAGCATCATCCCTGGACCATTTCCAATTTTCTGTGGGGCGGGCACACAGAATTTGTATAGATTTGTTGAGACTCCTAGGGTTAAGGAGCCAGGCTGCGCAGTGCTGGGATTGCAAAGGAATGGCATCGCAGTACTGGCTCCCAGGCTCAGGGTCTAGCTGAGAGAGCAGCTTCGTGTGCACACACTCATGCACACAAATGGGGTGAGGCAGGCTCCCCAGGTGCCAAATGGGATGGATGGGCAAGAGGGGGCCAGGACTTTCTCGGGAGACCGATGCCTCTGGGCCCAGAGGAAGAGGATACCACGGAGTGGGGACGCGACTCTCTGTGCTTCTTTATTTCTGTTTCTTCTTAGACTTGTGCCCCCAGGAAGTAGCATAAATAGGGAGGTGCTCAGGAATGGTTTTGATAAGAAGGTGGGGTGCTGTAGGTCAGCATGTTGCACATTGAACTTCCACTGTGTTCCCGTTGGTGGAACACAGATGGGGGCATTGGGGAGAGAGCTCCCCTCATTTCTCTGCAGTCTGTGGGAGGCAGGTGAAGCCACTGTGTCACCCCACATGGCATGGCAGTTTCCCAGGGGGCAGGGAGTGAGACCAGCTTTTCTCTCCCCTTTGTAGAGTGGAGCAGATCGGACTGAATGCCACCAACACCTTCCTGGTCTACACAGAGGAGGACTTGGGGGACCTGTTGAAGATCAGACTCACCTGGAAGAGGGCATCTCAGTCCTGGTACAGCCTGTGGAGTGGGTTTCGCAGCTTGCTGTCTCAATCCCCAAAGTCCAAGCAGGAAGTGAATATCAGACGCATCCGGGTCAAGTCTGGGGAAAGCCAGCGGAAGTAAGTGCCTCACGACCCTTTTGGGCCCCACATCAGTGGCAAGCAGGAGGTGTGTCTCAGCAGTGTCTTTTCCTTTGCTAAGCAAGCACCTTCTGTCCTTTCATATCCAGAGCACGCGGGCAAAACCTCAAACACCTTTGCAAGGAAAAGCAAATTCTAGGTCAAGTCCTCTGTCAACTTTTGTGCCGTGATCACAGGCCATTGGCTGAGAAGGGTGCGCAAGTGGGGGCTGCAACCCAGCCCTTGTTCTGTTTGCCAGGCGCTGGGTTGGCCCAGAGGAAGGGGGCTGCTCCTGGACAGGGCTCTTCAGGAGCACTGACTTGCTAATCTCTTGGCCCTGAGGTCCATGGGGCTGCGAGTCTTGGCTTGCTCCTGTGCAGAGCAAACCAGAACACCAGGTCCAGGGAGCCCCCGGGATGATGTCTGTGGGAGGACCTGGTTTCCTCAGCATCCTGTTTCCAGCGCATTAGACCTCTCCTTCCGAGGTTGCGAGTCAAGGTCATGGGGTGGGTCCTGACGTCAAGTAAAAGAGAAACCTTTATGCTGAGCTAGCTGGAAGTTTTCCCACGTCTGTTAACCCCAAGACTAGCATGATAAATACAGACCTTTATCTGTCAGCACCTTAAACCCTACCTTGACTCCCTAGGACCTTTCTCAAGAATGGGAGGGACCTTGGTCAAACCCTTCAGCAGACTTCTAGGAGGTCATGGCCAGCTGGCGGGGGGCGGGGTCAGAGGCAGCCTCCATCCTCTTTGTGCCTCACCTGGCATTTTCCCTTGTTTCCATCCATTGCCTCTGGCACAGGATGACTGGGAGAGGGGAGGA
The DNA here is from genome assembly GCA_028533065.1 of Trachops cirrhosus. Classification (NCBI taxonomy): domain Eukaryota; kingdom Metazoa; phylum Chordata; class Mammalia; order Chiroptera; family Phyllostomidae; genus Trachops; species Trachops cirrhosus. The sequence continues at coordinate 15,483,449 of CM052547.1, read as the reverse complement.
GGCTTGGGCTGCTTGTCTGAGCGATTTAGCTCTAGAAACCTGCCAATTTGGGGGAGACGGGGAGTACCAGCTGAGAGAAGCTGTTAGCGCCAAGGCTGTGGTCTCAATAATTGTGTCTTTTGCTTGTAAGTGCAACCTGTGCTTAGGGGTGTGGTAGCAGAAAGAGGACCATTTTAATAAAATGCTTCAAATATAATATACCACTAAGACTTCACAAATGTTAAGCGGTTTCCCATATTGGTTTTGAATAGGAGATTTTTTAAAAGTAGCACATTACAGGTAGGGCTGAAGCTCATTTGTGCCCTTTCTCTGTTCAATTCCTCTCCTTTCAAACCAAATGTACTGATCTTCCAACATTAAATAATGTTAGTGCCTTGACCTCCTTCGTGATTTTTTTACCTTTTGTATTTCTGCTTGTACCCAAACAGGTATGTTTTGGATGCTTCTAAAACTTATGAGTGGATATATCCCATAACAAGTTGCCTTTATTTATTCAACACTGTTTATGACATTTATCCAATACATATAGATCTAGTCTATTCTGTGTGTATAATGTCATTGCATGGTTGTTTCACCATTGCTCTGTGGAATATTTCAGTGGTGGCTGCTTTTTGGCAGTCACAAATAGCACCGGGATGAATATACTTGTGCGCATGTGTGAGGGCTCCTTTGGGGTATAAATACCAAAAAGTAGAATTGCTCAGCTTTAGTATATGTCTTCTCCAACTTGGCTGGATATTATTAATTTTCCTGTCCAAAGTTGGTCGGCCAATTTTAATCTTAGCCGCAAAGTAAGAGTTCCCCTTTCCCCTCCTCTTCACCTACATTTGGTGGGACATTCTTGATCTTCTGTTGGGTATGAATGGGTCCCTTACTGTTGTTTTAAACTTTTTCTGATTGTCATAAGGTAAGTAACCCTTTTCTATGTTTAGGTACTGTATGCACTTCCTGGTAAAAGTTCTCAGATCGGTTTTGATTAGGGTGTTTGTCCTCGGGGTGACCAATAGGTCATGGGGTCATGCTAATCACCCACCATGGACGTGGGAGTAACCCACGTGGCTTGGCTGTAAGTTACAGTGGAAGTGCTTATTACACCACTGATTCTATCTGTGATCTTGGCTGTCCGTTTCCTGAATTTTTGCTTTTGACTCCCGGCTGAGTCCCGCCACGCTTGTCGGTGGATATTTGTGAGCGCGGTACTGGAGGCGCCTTGAGTTGCTCCAGCCGAGGACTGTATAGTCCACCACAGGGAGAGGAATCCACAAGCAAGTCAAGGCACTCATTCTTAACACCAGGCCGTAGGAAGTAGCGACAACAACGAAAGCCACATGTACACAAGGACACGCTTTCCTATTAAATTGAGAGATCAGGGTCGCAGGCTGTCAGGGAGGTTCAGACAGGCAGGCAGTCTTTTGGAGAGGCAGAGGGAAGAGTGTGGAAGCAGTATGAGTAAAGGCTGCATGAGCCAAATCGCGGAAGACGTCAAAGAGACATGGGTCAGAGCACTGGCCTGAGTTCTGAAGGTTCTTGAGTCAGGATGCAGCCCGATGAGAACTGCTCTTTTCTCCTGGCTCTGCCCACCTTAGCTCCAGAAAGCACCTCATCTAAGCTAATGCACAGCCATGTACCTTCCCCTCGAGAGTTTTGGTTGCCTCACTGGTTTCTTTTTCCTCTTAGATTTGCTTTTTGTGCAGAAGACCCTGAGAACACCAGCATATCCCCCGGCCAAGAGCTCTGGTTTCACAAGTGTCAGGACAGATGGAGAATAAGAAACGAAACCAGGTAAGTGGGGCTCTCCCTACGTTCATGCAGCACATGTTGACCGGTCACCTAGCACGGGGCTGGGCACCTGGGACATAGCAGTGAACAGAACGGAGAGAGATCCCTTCCTGTGTGAAGCTGACCTTCTGCTGCAAGGAGATAGGCAAGTCAGTGGAACATACAGGGTGTGGGAGGGTGTTAGTGCCCCTGTTTCTTGTTCTGACCCCATGGGGTCACAGCCGTGGTCCTGGTGGAATGTCTTTTGTAACTGAATCCCTGGGGTTGGTGCCCGTGCCCCGTCTTAGACTAGACTTCTCCGTGGTGAGCGGGGCTGTGGGACGTTCCAGGGCTCCCAGCTTCCTTCTGGGCACCGGGTTGGAGTGGGAAGTTGAGGGGGAGGTAAAGGAGAACCACGAAGTGTAGTCCTGTTTTTTCAGTTTTCGGGAACCCAGGTCGGTGTGAGTGGATATTAGTGAGCGATTCCCCACTTTTTGAGGAATGCTCATCTGTGTCACGCTGAATTGACAAAAGGGTCATCTTAGTTCACTGTCCCCTTGCCCCATGCTGGAGGCCTTTTGTTTCTGAACTGAGGAAAGCTGATATCTCAAGGTGTGAGGCAGTGGGCACATCCCAAAGGGGAATTTGTCATACGTCCTCTGACCTAAGCACCTGCTAACGAGGAGGGAGACCAGCTCCCCACCGGCCCCCACCCCTTGTCCTCGCCCAGGTCCTAGATAGTCAGGCCACTGCTATACACTGAGCATGCAGATGTGCCCACCCTGCGTCCGGTGCCTTCCGTACATTATGTCATTTACCTGTATCACCAACCCCACGGTGCTGGTGTGGTTTGCCCTGCGGACAGGTGGGGACCCGGAGGCTCAGTTTAGGCCAGTCTTTCCAGCTCCCCCACCTGGTCATGGAAGAGCGAGGACTGAGGCCGACTGGTTCACTCAGAGCCTATGCTCGCTCTTGAGCACGGACATCTCACCCGCTCAGATAAATCACTCACCACTATCTGGGTGTCAGTTACCAAGTGGCTGCGCTCACACCGGGCTCCCCGGCAATGACCTCTCTGCCAGCCCTGAGGGCCGGGCTGCGTGCCAGCAGCTCCGTCTCCTGTTCAGGAGCATCAGTGGGGCCACGGGCTTGGTGACCACAGGGCCTGGGGGATTCTGAAACTGCCCATTTAATTAAGCAACTCGGTCTAGGCTCATGTGACTTTGTACTACAATAAGAATTTTAATATTTTATGTTGGTGTTCAAATTTATACCTTTCCTAGTACTTCCTCATGTATTAACTTCAGGGACCCCCAGCACAGCCACATAGATTGGAGATGTCCGGGAAGGATCTCTGTCCTCATGATAAAGTATTTATAATAAGATATTTTCTTCTTTCTCACCCCAGACTTTCGTGAGAGTTGAGAACGCTGTAATTTATCTCATGCTACCTCTTTGAGAAAGCAAGTCGTTTTTCCCTTCCTCCTCAGAGGAACAACAAACAATGGGAGCCCAAGTAATAAACTAGCTCTGGGAAGGCATGACAGCCCTTGACCTGTGTAACGCCTGCAGCATTGTCTGCTGACCTGGGTGCTGTTCACCTCTCCGCTGATAAGGAGGTTGAGGTTCCAGGAGGTACCACAGTGAGTCAGTGTGGCTGAGATAGAACCAAAATCTCTGGGCTCTGTCTTGTTCGCTCCCTGCCGTTCCATGGTCTCTCCTCTGTTTCTTGGTCAAGGCAGAGGACTTGTTGATAGTGCTCCCCACAATCGTGCCTGTGTGTACACTCGTGCAAGTGCCTTGTGTGCGTGTGTGCTGCAGGTGAGTGTTGTGCTAAGTATGTGAGTGCCAATGCTGAGGAACCCAGAGAGGGCTCCAGTGTGGTGGAGGATGGGGAGAAAGAAGCACTCAGGACCTCTTCCATTAGTTCTGGAAGGGAAACGAGGAAAAGGGTCTGGTCGGTTTGTTTGTAGGACAGCTTGGTTGTGATGTGAACAGGGCACACCCTCCATCCCGGCGGCGGGGTTTGCTAAGCGAGCTAATGAACGCCACTCTCACCCGGTTCCTTTCAGGCAAACTGTGGAGCTTCCCTGAGGGTGCCAGCACGGCCCCCGCACCGCCGTCCAAGCACATGGAGGAGAGTTACTGCTGAGGACCCACCTGATGGAAGGAACCCTCTCGGTCTCGATCCTGGAGAACAGGGAAGAGCCTGCTTGGGGGTCCAGGACCTTAATCGCTACAACAGAGACTTCTCGCCACAGGGGACTGTGCGCTGCTGCTCCTGCTGCTCCTGCTGCTCCTGCTGCTCCTGCTGCTGCCCTAGAATAGCCTGAAGGCCAGATCTGTGGCAAACGGCCAAACGCCTGGCCTTTTGTGCACACCGGGCTGGCTCTTGTGACTGGGTGAGCCTGTGCTTTGCCTGACAAGGAACGGTGGCTCTGCGTGGAAGGCTGCCAGCTGCCTGGCCCCACCTGAGCCACTGGGAGGTCTTCCTGCTGGGAGCTGACCCATGTCAGGATGGCAGACCTGTGTCCTTGTTCACCCAGACACGATCGATCTGGGGCAAGGCTGAAGCCCTTGTTGTTGGGGTTCAATGAACTGCACTGATCAATATTGGTCAAACTTTTTTTGACCTCCTGCCTTGCTCCTTAACTCACTCTTGAAAGCACACATCATTGGCTGTCTTATTTTTCCATTGCTCATTTTTTTGATTGGACAATTTTTTTTAAGCACTTAACCTTAATGGGGTTGGGATTTCTAGGCTCCCTTCAAGTTTAGAAGACCCATGAATATACATGTAATGAAGGCACAAGGGACATTGGGGGGAGCCAGAGGCTGCAAGAGTTGGGGACCCTGAGGCTTTCAGTGGTTTCTGCCCACTTCTTCTCAGTTAACATGTGCATCCCCCTGAGAGTGGTCTGGTTGATGACCAGCAGAGTAGCAAGCAGGTATCCTAAGTGCTGGGGACCAGATGGTGGCCAATTGCCAGATACGGTTGTTTTGGAGCATAATCTCTTCTGTCCCGGAAGGTAGAAGGTGTCACATATGTGACATATCTGTTTATCCAGAACCGTCACCTGTCGAACAACGGGTGCTCATATTTGAACCAGTGTTTTTCCTTCCTTGGTACGTCTTGTTTTAATACCAACCTCTTTTCTATCTTGAAATTCTTTAGAAACCCCCAGCTTTTCATCTGAGTTAATATACATGATACCTGAGAAACCCTTTTTCACTTTGCAGAAGATTTTCATGTGGGTCACCTCGTTAGAGATCAAAGACAGGAGGTGAACAGGGAAGCTATTATCCCCATTTCACAAAACCGACGCTCTGTGAGGGTCAGCCATGTGCCTAGAATTATATACCTAGTTGGTGCTGGGGCTAGGCGAGGACTCAGAATTCCTGGAGGCAAAGTCCTTGGTGTGTTCATCTCTGCAACATCATCAAGACTTCCATAGCCCCTTCTCACCAGTTAGCCCTACATGTGACAAGTAGAGAATAGTTTTCAAAGCCATCCCAAAAGCCCTAAGGAAAACATCTGTGCCAAGGGTTGGGTTTTTACAGATGAGATTTATTTGGAAGGAGATATGATATCAGGCAGGGTGAAGAGTGGTTTTTGTACTAAAGGACACCGTTTTACTCTCTGTGCCAAAGTTGCATCCTTGTTCAATGCCAAGCTTCAGAAGACATAACCAGTCAAGTCATAAGTCAAGATATTTTTTCTCTCCAACTGTGTGTTCATCTATTGTTTCTGTAATTGCTTTCTAGCCAAAGTGGAGCTTATATTACCGAGGGAGCCTCCTGGTCGCTTCTGACCTGTTTTTAGTAGTGGAAGCCTTGGGAATCCAATCCTCAGTGGGTCCTGTATTTATACATTTGGCTTGAAGATTTATTTGTATATGATGATGCTTTTTTAAAAATGCTATGCAGAACATTATTTATTTCTTGTGTATGTAATGTATAAAAACAAATATATGGTTAGTTTTTACTTTTAAGATTAACCAATTTCAAGATTAAAACATTTTAATAGTAAAATAGCCCTGGCTGGTGTGGCTCAGTGGATTGAACTCTGTCCTGTGGACCAAAGGGTTGCTGCTGGTTCAGTTCCCGGTCAGGGCACACGCCTGGGTTGTGGACCGGGTCCCCAGTTGGGGGTGTGCGAGAGGCAACCGATTGACGTTTCTCTCACACATCGATGTTTCTTTCCCTCTCTTTCTCCCTCCTTTCCTCTCTCTCTGGAAATAAATAAATAATTTAATAGTAAAATAATAAAAATCTGCAAAATTCTTAGTGGTGTGGCCACTCAGTTCTTAGAAATGGAGAGACTTACGGCTGCTCAGGCCTAGGGTTTGACAGGAAGTTACTTCAATGTAAGATACAGTCTCCATTCGATACTAATTGTTGGTAGGAAGTGGGCAAAAACTCCTTTCCCTAGCGAACAAGAAGAAAACTTACTTGGATCACAGTAGAAACACCTGAAGGTGAATGTTAGGAAGAAGAGGGAGGGTGGCTGGGCACTGGGGATCATTAGTGAGGGTACAGGTTTGGTTGCAGGGGACCCAGCTAATGTAGTGACTTAACCAGAGAGAAGTCGATTTCTCTCTGGTCTCAACTCCCAGCTGGTACTGAGGTTCTGCTCCATAAAGCCCAGAAGGGTCTAGGCTCTTAGTTGTTTTTGCTGTCATGCCTAGGATGTTCCCCTCATCCTTACAGTCCAATGTGTCCCCAGTTAGGTCTTCTAGCCTCTGGGAAGGTAGAAAGTTCCAGAAAGGGGGCACGTGTCCCCGCTTAAGACCCTTACTGAGAAGTTGCCCACATGCTTTTGGCTAGAAACCACAGTCACGTGGGAAGCTGGAAAATACCATCTTTGTTCAGGGCACCCATGGGTCCAGCTGCAAATCCAATTGCTACTTATAAAAAAGGAAGTTGTATATTGCCCTCTGTTCCTTAGGAATTAATTTTTATTCCAAAGAAATAGGGAGATACACCAGGGCAACTTTTAAATCATTCAATTTTCTAGCCAATTTTTAGTAATAAACTGATCTGTCACTATGCAGTTTAATGGATTACATCAATTTGACTTTACTTCTAGTCTTTAATGTGAGCGTTTTAAAATGAGAAGAAACCTCTCCATGAGGGGCGTTTGTGACAGGAGAAAGTGGCTGCTCTGTTTCCACCCAGGACTGTCTGAAATACCGGACTTAGTAATGGGCCAGGGAAGAATGGGGGCGATGGGAAGAGTGTGTTCTTCATTTAATTCAGGTGACGAGGAAGGGGCTGGAATCTCTCTGGTGGACTCAAGGGAATTTTGAGTTGCCCAAAAGTAAAGGAGCAGTCTGGGCGACCCCACTGTGTCTCCTCTGACGTCCAGACCCACCAGTCGGAGTTAGAGAGCTTCCACGGGACCTCCTTGGACTCAACGACAAACGGGAGCACTGAACCTGAAACCATGGGTGCCAGGCAGGCACAGAACAGCCAGGCTCGCGGACGTCACGCTTCTTCGTCATTGCCTCTGGGCGCAGGGCTCCCCTGGGCCCTCCGGCCCGTTGGCTCCCGGAGGCCGAGCCTTGATTTTTATTGGGCTCCTTGGACTGGTGTCTGAAGTATAGTTAGGTATTCAGTAGATATTTAAATGAAAGGGGGAAATTAGGGACAAAAACCCAACAGGCAGTAGGAGAATTAGGAAAGAGCAATTACTTCGGAGTCCAAGTCTTGGTATATCACTCAGTACTATGTGAGCTTTAGGCTAAAAATAATCACTCAAGCCTCTGTCTGTCCATCTGAGAAACAGAGTATCTCACAGGGTTGTTGCGATTATTAAATCCATACACTGAAAAACATCCTTGCTTTGTAAACATTTGAACTAGAAAAGGACAAGGTCACAGCCCCTCCCCAGGGGCAGTGCACATCCAACGACTAGTGGCCAGGTCCCACTTCCTTGCCTCCAGACAGGACACCTCCGAAGGGCCATCGGAGACGGTGAGATCCACCGAGGCCTCTGTGGCATCATAGTTCACCTCTTGCCCTGCCCAGTCCTTCTGCCTTTACTCCCCAGTAAAAAGTCCTGCACACAGATCCCTGTCTCAGACGGCACCCATTCCCCAGGGAATCTGGCTGAGGTCTGGTGATTACTTCCCAGATGGCTTGAGATTTGCTCCAGGGCTTAAAGGAGTGTGGATGGAGAGGCCCAGGTCCGCCCCCAAGGCTCATGGATGAGATGTGAGGAAGACGGGAGCACAACGCTGAAGAGACCCGTGGAGAAAATGATGGAAATGCCGATGAGAAAGATGATGATGGAGAGGAGTGAGAAGTTCGAGCTGCCAAATGCCCCAAAGGCCGAGAAGAACACCACAAAGAGGAGGAGGAGGGGTGGGGGGAGGAAGATGATGGGGGGGCTGTTGCTGAGAAATCACAGGGAAGAGCTGAGATGTAGCTGTACCCCTGTTCCACAGACAGTGTTCAGCCGACAGACTCCTTACAAGCTGCTCAAAAATAAACCTGCCTACCGAACTCTAGGATATTTAATTATGAAAATGAAGTATTTAGGTATCAGTGGCCTGCTAGGACTTTTGCTTATGGCTAAAGGCACTTGCCTAACTCACTGGTGCTTTCCCTTTCACACGGGCACCCTCTGAAACCACCCTGACTTGGCGAGGAGCCGAGAGAGGTGCTTTCTCTTTCACTGGTCACCATTTGAAGTCACCCTGTCTGTGGGAGGAAGAGAAAGCACCTGACAGGCTTCTGCCTGCTCAGTGTGGCAGGGGTGTGGATGACTCATTGGGGGGGTGGGAGAGAGACAGAGAGAGAGAGACAGAGGTAGAGAGAGTGAGTGGGAGAGAGAGAGAGAGAGAGGAAGACAGAGACCTTCCATCCAGGCCAAGTGAAACTGAACAGAGAGGCTCACCCACTGGGGACAGGGTCACAGAGCTGGGAGTGCCCAGGGGCGCGCCAGTGGGAGGGGGAGAATACGCACTGCATCACGCTCTCCACTGCCCTCTCACGGGGTGGGAGTGTGAGGTGGGAAGTAGAAGGAGAGAGCACTGGAAACTGCTATAGAACTGCACACTGTGATACTCCAACATGCTTATTCTCCTATGGATGCTGTTGAACCCCAGAGTAGTCGGAACTGACAAGTGGGCAGCCGACATTAGCCAGCACAGTCTTCCACCTCACCGTAAATCTTGCCCTCCTCTGGCCCAATAATATGAGCCTCGCGGAATCACCCCACATGAAAAAAAAAGTTAGAATAAGGCCTAAATTTAACCTTGGGCTAGAAGCCAGTTTACTTTATACAACAGACATACTTTTGTAAATTTAATTATATAATAATGACTAATGAATTCCTTATGCAATAGTATAAAATCCGTTTGCCATGTTTCCTCATTTGAGCTTTCTACCCAGCCATGCAGTATTGTTGTGGGCCATGCAGAGGAGAAAACTCAAGTTCCAAGTGGTCAGTGGCTGCTACAGGGCCCCTTAGTAGGGGGATGAACTTGGACTTAAGTGAGTCTACAGACATTAATGCCTGTGTTCGCTGTTCCTTTAAAAACATCAAAAGAAGACTTTTCAGGAGACTCTTATCGTGACTCTGTCCTCTACATAGATCTGGATGCTCTTCTATTACAAGGTGCGGCCACCTGCTTTCTTTGAAGGAGCACTTGTTTCAAGATTCTCTCATCAGGACATGCGCAATGAAAAAATAACCTTTCTGGCACTCAGGTAAGTGGAAAATTGGCAGTCACCAAAATTTCCAAACTTGCGCAACTGGCTTGCAGTTAGGTACCAGATTAACGAAGAGTGGCCCGGAGGTGTTTTACCAGCAGAACCACTTCTCCTAGAGGGCAGGGACGCTGTGGAGAGGAGAGGAGCAGCTACAGAATGGGGGTGCTGGGGGCAGGGAGCAGGAGGTGAGGCCCGCATGCTGTCCAGCTCCACACGGTAAGGCAGGCCCGGAGGGTTCCGGCTAGAGGAGCCAGCATGACCCAGGCCCTTTCCAGTTCCATTTCATTTAATGCTCGCTGCACAGCTATGAGATGAACTGGCCCCTTGACGTCAAATGTGAAAACAGAGGCTGTTCTTCAGTTCAACTGAGGCGCCTAGTGTCATTGTTATCCCATCTAGTCCCAGCTCTGGAGCCTGAGTACCTCTGTTGGCCGAGAAATCTTGAGAAGGACATTGGCTTGGGCTACCAGTCTGCTGAACGGCTGCGTGCCATGCTATGTACGACTAAGGGTCAGTGGGCTGCGTTTTCAGAGGGAAAGTCAGGTACCTCAAGGAGCAATCTCATGACACCATACCTCATCGCAGGGGCATTTTTTAATTTGTTTTAGCTGGGTGGACGTCGATGCTTCTTCACTGACACCAGATCAGTGCATTGCCAACTTTAATGAACACGTGAACCCCCCCGGCTAAATTCCATAGTCCTGATGCAGATGTTTCTGGCTCGGCCACCCCTAGAGATGAACCCCAGAAAACAGACATCCCCTCCCTTGGCTCTTTCCTGCTTCGTGTAAGAGAGTTTTAGCAAGGTGAGGCTTAGGAATTTACAACGTACCACTGCCCCACCGCCAGCAGCCAGATCAGAGAAAGTTCCAGATTTCAGTCCTTCCAAGGCCACCTGACCAAAAGAGAATGTCCTGGAGTCTATAAAATCTCAGGTCCACGGCTTTCATGGTCCAGCACAATTCCCTGCCCTGCCCCCTCATTAATTCAGCGCTGGGGAGTGCTGCACTGAGGCCAGAGAGGTCAAGAAGGTGGTCAAGGTAAATGAGGTACCCACATCCTCCCACAACCACATCGAAATTACAACTAAACTACAGAACAATCGTCACTCAGAACCACCTGAAATTTAGCTGGATGGGAGTCCTACAACTAAGGAGATACAGAAGAAGCCACCTTGAGACTGTTAGGAGGGGTGGAGACGCGGAATGGGCTGGCCCCATACCCAGGTTTGGCAGTTAAATATTGGCAGGAATATCTTGGCGGTGGAGGATCCCCTGAAAAGCTAGAAGTCCCACCCACACCCCAGGCTGCCCAGTCCAGGGTTTCAGTGCTAGGAAGAAAAATCCCCATAACTTTTGTTTGTGAAAACAGCAGAGATTGAGGCAGAGTGCGTGGAGGGCTTCTAGAGTCCCAGGCATTCCTCTTCTTTTTTTAAATCCTTACCTGAGGATATGTTTATTGATTTTAAAGGGAGAGAGAGAAAGAGAAACATCAATATGAGAGAGATACATCAATTGGTTGCCTCCTGTATGCTCCCTGACTGGGGATCGAACCCACAACCTCAGTATGTATCCTGACTGGGGATCAAACCTACAACATTTTGGTTACTGGACAATGCTTCAACCAACTGAGTCACCTGGCCAGGGCCCAGATGTTCCTCTTAAAGGGCCCACACACAACTTACTCGGACTCACTCACCCTGAGCTCCAGTGCTGGGGCAGCCGCTTAAAAGGTGCCAGGGACATATGGGGAGGAACTGAATTGCCTGGCATCAGGGGGAGGTCTGGAGGAGGAGTTTGTCCCAGAGAGAAGTGCTGGCAGAGGCCATTGTTCTTTTTCTGAGCCCTCCCCATGCAGAGCCATCAGGCAGGGGCAACATCTAAGCCTCCATCAACGTGCTTGTTACACTGCCCGGGCAACTTTCTGAGATTCCATGCCACCCACCTTGGGAGCTCATGCAAGCAATTTCTAGTGGCTTTTCCATAAAAATAGCCTGTGTTGGCTCATGTTGTGGACATTCCTAAAATCTCTCAACAGTTCACAAACCCTAAACAAACAGCATTCGTCTCTGTGTACCCCATACTACTTGCTAAGTGGCCCCAGGCCCAACATTACTGGCAGCACATTAGAATTAAAATTCCAAAGGTTGAAGATAGAATCTTAAAACCAGTTAGTTACCTATGAGGGAGCTCTCATAAGACTGTCAGCAGATTTCTCAACAGAAACTTTGCAGGCCAGAACAGATTGGCACAAAATATTCAAAGTGATGAAAAGCAAGGGCCTACAACCAAGATTACTCTACCCAGCAAAGATGTCATTTAAAACTGAAGAAGAAATAAAGAGTTTACTAGACAAGAATGAAGAAGAAAAGATAAAAAATATGAATAATAAAATGGCAATAAATACACATCCATCCACAGTTACTTCAAATGCAAATGGATTAAGGGCTGCAGTTGAAAGATATACGGTGGCTGATTGGATAAGTAAACAAGATGGTTACATACGCTGTCTACAAGAGACTCACTGCAGACTGAAAGACACACACACTGAAAGTAAAGGGATGAAAAAACTATTTCATGTAATTGGAAATTTTTAAAAAACCTGGGGTAGCAATACTTACACTGGACAAAATAGACTTTAAAACAAAGGCTATAACAAGAGACAGCAATTCCACTTCTGGGTATTTATCCAAAGAAACCCAAACACTAAATTGAAAAGACATATGCACCCATATGTTCATTGCCGCATTATTTACAATATTTACAATAGCCAAGATATGGAAGCAGTCTGAGTGTCTATCAATAGATGAGTGGATAAAGAGGAAGTGGTGCATATATACAGTGGAATATAGCAACCATTAAAAAAATGAAATCTTGCCATCTGTAACAACATGGATGGGCCTAGAGGGTATTGTGCTGAGTGAAATAAGACAGAGAAAGACAAATACCATATGATTTCACTTACGTGTGGAATCTAAAAAACAAAATAAATGAACAAGCAGACCAGAAACAGATTCATAGATGCAGAGAATATTTTGACAGTTGCCAGTTGAGAGGAAGGATAGGTGAAGGGACTAAGAAGTACAAATTGGTACCAGTTAGAGGGCCTGAACTGGGTGGAGACAACAACACACCCACATACACCACACACCCTGCAGGCTGGAGGAGGGAGAGTCCAGCAGGTTTGTAATAGGAAGGACCATCCCTTACCTAGGACAGCATGTAACAACTTCTAAGGTACCCTCACATTTTGATCTTATTTGCTTCTCAAAACTAGCCTGTAAGGGACTGAGACAAGTATCGTTAGCCCTGTTTTGTAGATGAGAAAACTGAGACCCAGGTAGTGAGGTGTCTGTGAATTTTAAGTGGCAAAATCCCTCAGGTCTTCTGACTCCTAGTTCACAGCTTTTTCCCATGAAAGCACATGGCCTCCCTTTTTAAGGGAATGGTTATTGCATTGAAAGTTAAACACAGTCTCGGAAGATGCAGTAATTTCTTCATCCCTTCAAGCCCACTTAGCAGCAATGCATGAGAAAGGGGCTTTTCAACTTCAAGATGTAAGAACCACTTCCTATAGCAAGCTCTGACCAAGGCACAAAGCACACTGTCTCTGCCTGACCCGAACCTGAACGCAAACAAGGCTGCCTTGGATGCCCGGGCCCTTGGGGATGGCAGATGGAGGTGGTTTTGGAATACACTCCACTGCAGAAGAAGGACCCAGGGCATCAGATCCCCTAGTGTTCAAACAAATCCTGATCCTGATCTTCTGATCCTGATCCTGAACTTCTTCCTTCAGGATCAGGTTAAAGTGGCAGACTTCAATGCATATAACTTAGAAAATAGGAAAAACATTTTGTTTTCCAAGGTCCAATTAATTTAGTCAATTGAGTATTTTAGGGGCAACACCTGTTTGTCCAGCCCACTGCTAGGCACAGTGAGAGAGGCAAATGCATAAGAAACACGGGCCTATGCAAAGCTAAGGAGAGCAGAACCCCGTGATCCATCCTCCCCTCTGCTTCCCTTCCTGAAACTTCAAGATCGAAGAGATGAACAAAGCTCTCTCAGAATCTCTGCTCAGGTCCACCAAGTGAGACTCAAAACTTGACCTTCACGGGCTAGCCCATTCAAGTTGCCAAGGGCAGGCAGAGATTCCTTCCATGCTTCTGCGGCAGATCAGGGGGAAGGCAGCGCTGGGCAGGAGCTCCAGGAGCCTGCCTTTCCTCCCTGTAGGTTGGGTCTGCTGTGGCCCTGGCTTACCTTGAGAGGGTGGTTACGGCACAGGGTTGTCCAGGCCAGAGAAAATCCATTGAGAAGGTCCCAGAGAGAATGGTCCCAGGGAGTCCTAAGACCACCCCATGGACATGTGGCGACTTTCAGGGCAGGTCTGAACTGGTCTGGTCCAAACTGCCACTTCCCATTGGAGCCCACATGAACTTGCAATCACCAAGAACTTGCTTTGATTGCTAGGGTACCTCAAGGCTCTGGTTAACCTGACTTCCAATTTACTGGGAAGTGACATGAGGGCAGGGAGGTAGGCAGTTGGCCTCCCAGAGCCAGAACCTCCCATTTCTCAGTCCTTCGCCCTCCACAGAAGCCCTTCTTCCCTCTCAGGTGATTAACATGCTTCCAGGCTCTTCCTATTAGAACCCAGTCTAAAGAAAGGATCTAGAAATAAAGCAGGATCTGAACTACCTGGAGCTGCAGTGACTCCTTTACGCTCCAGGTGAGGAAAGTGAGGTTCCTACGTACGTAAGGCGTATCCGCCTGCGTCTGCATTCACGCTCAGAGAGACCAGAACCATTCTAGGCCCCAGGAGGAGGGAATGACTGTGTGTGAATTGTCAGATACTTTCACTTACAGCCCCATTTACGTAATCAACACTGATGACTCTGCTTCCTTTCGAGATGTTTCATGACCCAGCAGGGACAAGACTTAGACACCCTTGGCACCCACAAACTCCAGTGCCAGGAACAAGTGAGTGAGCTGCTCTGGGTCTGCATGCCCGATGTGGGCATGTCTGAGCCTGCACTGGGACATTTACTCACAAGGCATTGGCCCCGGGTTGATGAGCAGAGAAACCATAGAGCCCTTTGCTTTTTCACCTTGTTTCTCAGTCATAGTAGGGTCATCCAGACGGTTTGGGGCTCCAACGCCAGGACAATCACAGTTCACTCTATTTGGGTCTCCCCAGGTAGGCCGTGTGTGTGAACAGGAGCATTCATTCAACATCTCGCTCACACGAGCTGGTTCAAGACATGTTTATTGAATGACTATTTTGTGCCAGGCACTGGGAGAGGTGCTGGGGAGCCCAAGTGACTGTGCTCCTTGCAATCGAATGAGGGAGATACCTAAGTGTCTTGCAAGTGATGCTGAGAGACAGTCAGAGAGGCAGATGTCCACCTACATGCCTAGTCTCAGTGACATATGGAAAGTGAGAGGGGAGAGGGATGTACAAAAGCTGGCTTAAGTCTTCCCTCTACCTGTTACTCTTCTGCTTCATTTTCTTTATCTTCTATCTTTTATAGCAAAGTTTTTAGCAAGTACTATCCACACTCATTTCTAACGCCACTGAAATTTCTCTACGATCACTAGTAACCTCATGATTGATAATCCAATTGTCCCCCCTTCCTTTCATAACCCCTCTGCAGTGTCTGGTCTCTTGGTCACTCCCTCCTCCTTTCTTGGTCTCCCTGACTTCATTGTCCTGCCTAGCTGGCTGCTGGCTCTGTGGGGAATTGGTTCTTGGCTCTCCTCTTTTTCCTGTTGCTCCTTCTCCCCAGGGCCATCTTCCCCACATCCAGCTTTAACTTCCACCTCCCTGATGACTTAGAACCTTTTGCTGAGTGCCTCTGATGTCCCTTGTGTATACTATCTTATTTAGTCCTCCCACAATCTTGTAAGACGGGCCTTTGATTACTTTCTTACAAAAGAGGTGAGCAACACACTGAGGGCTTATAGATCAGGTCTTCCTCGAGTTTGCACAAGTGGGAAGAGGCAAAGCCAGGCTTCAGATTCTGCGGACTCTTCAGCACCTTCTTTAAGCCATGAGGTTATACCACGTCCCACACTGAGGTCTCTCCTAATCCCCCTCCCTCCCTACACACCCCTATGACCAACTTATAAGTCAGGTCCGCTCCTGGGCTCCTCAGACTTACTATGTCCAGAACAGCACTTGTTCTCTACCCCGTGGCAGCACCCCAGACCCTGGGCGGTGTCATCCCAGATGCCTCTCTCCCTCCCGGCCTCTGTCTCGTTGTGCAGCAGTTCCTGGCCCCCCTCCCCCCCCTTTCATTCAGCCCTCCAGTCCATCCTCCACGCTGTGGCCATCATCTCAAATGCAACTACGACCGCATTACCCTCTCATTAGAATCCCTCATGGGTTGTCCAGTGGCCTCAAGCCGACCTCCAAACCCTTTAGTTTGGAAAATAAAACCTTTGAGAGCTCAGCCACCTACCGCTCCCTTTTGCCTTCCTCCTTCTCACAGGTGGTCACAACTCAGCTGCTGCAGCCACTCATGGTCCCAGGTGTTAAAATTTTTAACCTCCCCGGCTGAAAGCCTTTTTAAAAGAAAGGGTTTATCAGGCCAATGCAAACAAACAAACAAAAACAAAAACAAACAGCCCACCCCCCAAAAAAACAAAGACGACTGGTCTTACGGCATGGAACCTAAGCCAGCAGCAGCAGCAGCGGCAGGACTAGGTAGGAAAGACAACACACCCAGTCTATCATTTTGGACTTTGCAAGCATTTTTACACATCAGGTAGGGAGAGGGGGGGAAGAAAGATGTAAACTGATGGCTATGGGCAAAGGGGTGGGAGAAAGAGAAGCAGGTCGGCTCTGGGATAGGTGCGGAGTCTGCACAAAGCAAGGGCCGCTCCTGTGGAGGGGCCGTGGGCAGCAGTGTGGAGGCGAAGGCAACTAGAGCCCAGTGGTGCCTGGCCACTCTCGGAAATTAACCCGAAGTTCCAACAGACACAGAAGGCATGGGGACCGTCTTCTGTTAGTTGGCCCACAGCTATTGTCTCACTCTCTCCACTGATGTAATTTAATTTAGTCCACATCAGATTTTTCTCCTGGTCACAGGGAAGCCCAGACTCTTTCCTACCATGTGACTTCGTACAACACACGCTCTCCCTCTGTCTGCAACACCTACACCTACTCATCCTCAATGCAGGATGTTCATTCAGTCTTCCCAGAGCGTCCGCCATCCCTGTTCACTGCTGGTAGGCAACGGTTGTTCCCTTGGCTGCACGTCCCCGGGCCCCCAGCGCAGCTGCACTTGCCCTGTTCCAGATGGAGCCCATTGGTCTTTGCACAGTGGTTGGCAAAAAATTTCCTTAATAAACTTTGATTGATTGGCTGAATGATTAATTAATTAACTATAAAACAAGCTTCCCTGTGAAGGAACTGCAGTCCAGATGGGGAGGAAGTTCAGTCACGGGTGAGGTGATGGAAGATACTGATGCCAAGAACGTGTGTTTTCCTGACCACAAAGGGCCGCAGACCTTTGGAGGAGGAAGACACTGAGAGCTGGAGGGGCTGGGGCAGCGCGAGGCGTCCCGGATGGGAAAGGGGTACATCCACGCACAAGCCTGGGCCGTGGCCTCACCTCCTCCAGGTCTGGTTTCCAGCAGCAGCAGCAGCAGCAGCGGCATTGGAGCAAGGATGAGTGCCAAAAGGCACCCAGGGTCCCTTCCACATAATTAGCATGTCTCTGGGGGAGGCCAAATCTCACAGTCTGGAATGCAGACAAAGAGGATCTGTTCCACTTATGCTAATTGCAGCCTCCGTGAGAGCTGCCAGGAGGCAGCGGAGCAGATGGGGATTCCTCCGCTCAGGCAGCCAGGTCCGCACTCAGGGAGGGGCCCTGCCAGCCTTCCCCGGTGAAAGCTGGAGGCCTCGCTATTTTCGCTGTTTTCACGGCCCGCCGCAAGCTGTCGCTGATGAAGTACAGTTTGAAGACCTACCCTGAAACCCCAAAGCTTAAAATTCAACTTTAGAAATAGTGCTTTCTCCTGGAAGCCACTTTTTAAATGCAAATGACCCTGGAAGTGGTAACATGTGTTAAGTTCCTAACACCTTGGTATAAATGGGTGAGTGTACTGCTTTCCCAAGGGGCCTGGGAAGGCAGGTGCCCTGAGCTGCAAAATGAACAAACACAGAGAGGACTGGAAACCCTGGATCTCGAATCCATTCCTGCCCCACACGTGCCCCAGCCCCACCACTGACTGTTGCCTAGCATCCCACACCAGAGCTGCCCTTCCTTCTGCCACCATCCTGGCCTGATGACCCATCGGTCCTCAGGAGCCAACCCACTCCCCCCCTCCTTCTCCAGAGCTTTCCCTCCACAACCAGGGCACCCCTGAGGCTGTAGGCACCTCTGGGAGTTAACAGCCCTCTGCCACCCTGTTGCACTGTCGTGCTGGGGAAGCATTTGTGGGAGCGAGAGCCTTGCTTTGTGAGGGGCCGTGGTCCTCAAACTCCATCGTGTATTGGAATCACTGGGAGAGCTTGTTAAAACAGATCACTGGGCCCCACTCCAAGGTTTCAGTAAGTCTGACGTGGAGCCTGAGAACGTGCATCTCCAACAAGTTCCCAGGGAGCTGACAACTCTCTGCAACTCCCCCCTCCCCACTTCATGCCTGGGCTCACTGCCCTCTGGCTTGTCCATCTACCACTGGACCCCACACGCTTTCACTGTGGGACTGAAACGCCTGTTTGTAGAGCTAATGTACATTTTCTAGGCAGAGTCGATTTTCTTGACTGGAGCTTTTCTTCCTGGTGGAACACCTCCCTGACACTTCTTGACAGCTCTCCTAAATTCTCTGACATCACACAAGATCCTGGCTTTCCTATCTGCAGCCTCCCCTCGCTCTCCGCTTACCAGCTTCTGTTCCTGTGTCCGGAGCACTTTCCCTCCCTCTCTGATTTTCACTCTCACCCTCAGCAATTTCATCCAGTTCCATAACATGAAACTATTGCCTATCTCTGGTTCCAGCCTAGAGAGCTTTCCTGAGCGCCACGTAGATGTGTCTAGACACCCGAGATAGCATGCGAGCCTGGCTCCTTCCCTCCCTCCCCTGGCTCCCCCTCTCCTGTGCATGTTTAGAAACTCTGCTACCCAGGTCAGGAAGCCGATGTGAGTGAAGTATGCAAGGACTGGTGACTGCAGGAAAGTTTCCCTTGAGTCCACGTTTCCTCCCACCGCCCTGGGAGAGTAGGTTTTGGAAGGAGAGAGAGAGAGAGAGATGTAGAGCGAGGCAAGAGAGGGATGGCGTGGCAGATCCATTCCTGGGCAATGGTTGGCAACAGCAGTGAGGATCACAGCAAAGCATCCTAGACCAAGCCGGGGACCACAGGCTCTCCTGTCTTACACTGTAGTCCCAGACTGTGTGTCTTTGTTCCTCTTCCATTGAAAAGGGGATAATCTGTGGGCTTCGACAGGAAGATGGGATGTGACTGCCTGTTGTATAACAGACGTTGTACAAAGGACTCTGGATGGATGTCAGTTTTCCTGCTCCCCGCCCTCCCTCCCTCCTTCCCTGTGCTTTCTCAAGGGAGATCATTTTCCTTTGACTCAGTGCCAAGGTTGAGACAAGTCATCTTCCCTGCTTTGTGGGACAGACATTTTTCTTGTTCTACATTTCCACTTGAATACAGCCCTTTGGGGACGCAGCATAGAGTGTTAATCCAAATACCCACCTTGGGGAGGCCTTACACCTAGTTTCTGTGTTCCCTCGCTTCACAGCCTTTTCCACCACTTTCCACCAGCTTTCAGACCCAGTGTGTAGGCGAGAGTGAGAGCTTCTATGGTATGGCCTCCCTGGCGAAATGAATGGTAACTTGTTTATTTCTGGACTTACTCTTTCTCCTCTCAAAAGCCCCACTGTGTGTGACACAGACCCAGGAGAGCTCATGAGAAAGACGTCATTGGTAAATTTGCAAGCGTTCAGCACCAGCCACATGAAAGCAATGCTTTTTTCTGTGACCTTAGTCTTATCTTGGGTAGAACAAAAACAAAGCTAAAAGAAACAAAGGCACAGTCTCATCTGCCCAGCTGTTTTGCCCAGGAGCACTGGCCAAAGCCTGATTTTCCAAATCCTGCAGTGGAAGGTAGGACAGTTCAGGTAAACAGAACCTCTGAGGAAACTAATGGTTTCCTTGGGGAAAGGAAACATAAGATGATGGTTTAGTGATCCTGGACTTGTCTTCAATGAGTCACTGGGTGATGGGTTTTCCACATTACCTGTGACAGGTGAGGTTGGTAAATATGTTTTAAAAAAGAATAGCATTCAAGTTTTTATCATCCAATATTTGTAACAGTTGACTTTGTAAAATAAACAACCAAGTACTGGAAAAGAGGTCCTATGGAATAATGGAAGTCAACCAGTCCAAGGCGATTATCTGCTGTGGCCACGTGGGCCAGCCCGCCTCCTCTCTGCTCGGTTCCTGCTCTGGGCCCAGGCTCTGTCTTAGAGTGAGTGGGGTGTGGCCTCAAACAAGGGCGTCGCTGACCTGCATGGAGCCACATCAGCATCCAGAGACTGCGAACTCAGGGAAGGGGAAGGTGGCATGAGAATCCCAGGGAGCTTGCTGAACACACACACACACACACATACACTCACACACACGTACACACACAAAACACACACTATTCCCTACCCTATGTGGGTCTGACCCTTTGGAAGTTCAGCAGGTCACTTCAACTTTGTCCCTTTACTGGCTATCTTTCCTCCCATGGTCCTGGGGGACACTAGGGAGCAGAAGGTGGAAATACACCCCAGTGTGGGGCTTTCTCTGACCTGGACAGCTGCCCTGTGGACTAACAGTTTCTATGTCAGCAGGTACCCATCCAGTGTGCTCCGTAAAATTCCTCTGGAAAGAAAGGGGCTGAGTGAGCTGAGGGGTGTGTCAGCCAGTGCCAGCCCACGGCACCTGCCTTCTCCTTTGGGTCTGCTCTTTGGGAGCAGAACTGACCCTGCTCACTACCTTTGATGACAGGCTGCGTGCACTGAAGCAGAATGCAGAGAAGAAGTGTGGCAGGCGCTGCCTGGTGAGGAGTGGATTCCCAGGCCTTGAAAGGAAGGGCAGAATTTAGACATGTAGACGGGAATAGAAGACCTTCCGGGCAGGAGAAATCAGCAAAAGCTTGGTATTTTGCAGCAAGCAGAGGTGTCCGAGGGCAGTGGGGGAGCTGGAAGAAATAAATGCTGGGTGTATGCCGATTCCATGGCTGTAGCAGGCATACGAGCCCACACTGGCCATTCCAGGCGTTGTCTGGGAATCGCTCTGGTAACCGAGACTGTGAAAGAGGGGCTTGTTGGGGCTGCACTCACTTCTTCCCATGCCCTACAAGCAGGCCCGGCCGGGCTGGAGGCCTCATCCAGACCACTCTTGTTTTGCTTGAGGCTCAGAGGTAGCGAGAAAGGCTGGAAAGGCAAAGCTTTTGATTTCCAAGGCTTTCCCAGCTAGCCAGGTGGAAGGCAGCCAGGGAGGCAGCAGCTAGTGACAGCCTGCCTGCCAGCCTTAGATGGCAGGCAGCTACTCATGGGAACAAATGGGCAGAAAAGGGATTGGCAGGTCAGGGAACATGGGCCAGTGGCATTCTGAACAAGGTCAAAGTCCAATTTGGTACAGTGCTTTAGGACCAATTTAAAGTTCATCCCTCCTCCCAGGGTGCCTGCCACCCCTGCAGAAGGGGCCAGGGCTGCCACGGGAGAAATCTGCACTTAAAGACTCCAATTGCCCAGCACCCTGGCAGGGCTTCCGTCTAGCCTGCATGTTCATCCCGGTGCCCAGAAGTCTTGCACCGCATGTGCTCCTGTTTCTCCCACAATGCCTGTGTGCTTGGAGGAGGGAAATACCCAAACTCTTCCTACTTTTGCCAGTCTGGGGGAGGGAGGGTCCTGGAGTGTGCAGTGGGTGGTGGTGAGGTCTGGAAGGTGGCGATCATATGTTTTCCTTAACTCGGCCTGGAAGGAAGTTGTAAGGCAATGACAGCCCATGGAGAGCAGAAATATTAAAGTGCCAAACTGGAGGGTGGGAGGTGGAGTCATGTGCAGTGTGGCCCGTAGAATGAGGCAAGAATCCGGGTTATGATGAGGATACAGCCAGCAGATTCTATAAAAGTGGCGGATTGATTTATTTCAAGTATGGGACCCAGTTTGAAAGAAGGCTCCTCTTCATGCCTCTCTCCTCGGGGTACTTGTTTCTCAATCTTTGACTTCACCTGGGGTGCTTCAGGAGATAATGTCTGGTGACCAACACCCCAGAGGTTCTGCTGTAACAGATCCATAACTTCTCTTCTTCCCCATCAATCCCACCACCTCTACCGCCATTCCCACCAGCCTAGTGGAAGGGGTGGGCCGAGCTCCTCCTGTTCATGTACTATGAACCTCTTCGAGTTGGACTCTTTACGACCCCTTTACCATTAAAGCAACATGTTTTATTGGGTACCTAGGTGTTGGTAGAGACTTGGCCACAGAGCTTAAAGCCTAGGCTGCTTTGGTGTTTGATTTCAGTTGTCCAGACCTGTGAGGAGTGGAAGCATGTGGTACAATGTGTTCATGACATCAGGGTTCATGGGGACAATGACATTCTCACAAGGAGATTTGCTCATGGGCTCCTTCAAAAGCAAAGCCTGTCAAAATCCTTTGGCTGCTTGTTGGGTGGGGACATTAGGTGTGGGTTACCTAACACCCCGTGCCCAGGAGCTGCACAGGTACAGAGGCAGGCAAGCAGGCAGGTAGGCATGCACACACGCACACACGTATGCACACACCAGCAGGAGGCACTGGAAGGTCCATTCTGTGTATCCTACAGCTAAGTGGATGGTCAGATTGATGGAACTCAAGGAGTGCATTTTGAATGGGCTCCAAATTATTTTTTCTGGGACACATTCCCCACACTAAAAACCCAGCCCCACTCAGGGCCATTTGCCACTCACTTTGGAAGTGGCAGGAGCTTTTGCGGGGCATACTCAGGGCCCCGCCACACATCAGAAAGCCTCCATAGCTTTAGTTCCTACAGCCTGAAGCCCAAAGGTCTTTGGGTGCCATCTGGGACACTTTATCATCGGCTTCCAAATGTCCTTCCAGCCTCACCTGCTTCTTTACTCTTACTCGGACCTTCTTCCCGAACTGACCCACCCTCTGCCCACCTCACCACCAACTCACCTGGGATGTCCCACAGGCCATAGGTCCCCAGTGTCAGTTGTATCACAGGTGTGGAATACCTGCTTCCTCCCAATATACCTATCAAATTCTACCAGCCCGTCTAGGTCCAGTTCTGGGAGACCTTCCTCAACGGAAGTGACTTCTCTTCATTTCTCAAGGATGGCACCTGGTATTATCCTCTCCCATCCTGAGAACTTAGCATGGCGGCTCACTGAGATTTAGCTGAATGGCAAATGCACACTAATGATTTATGTCATTAGTCTGGCACTCTGCCTCAAGTGTGTTTTTTCATGTACATATATTATTTCTTTAATTTGTGAGCTCCCGGGAGGCACGGACCCTGTATTTCACCTCTCGTCCCAGCACAGCGCGCAGCCCACACATCAGGCATGAAGGGGTTCGATGGCTGGCGTGCTGTGCTGACGAGGACGAGAGGGTTCAAAGCGGGTTCCTTGTCTTCCCTCCCTCCGTCTCTCTGTGTCTCTGAATCTCTCTGTCTCTCTTTCTAACCCTCCTTGATTTTCCTCTTCTCTAACCCACCCCAACTCGGACAGCCAATGAGAACAGACTAGCGTCTGTCCTTCCACGGCTTCCTTTATGTGCAAGCAAACGAACTCACCTGCAGGTTAGCGCGCGTGTTTTTCTAATAGGACCGTTCCATACGTACTCTAGCACATCATGTTGTTCTTTCAAAAATTAATTAATTATTTATGTATTTCCTCACCTGAGGACATTTTTTCATTGCTTTGTGGGGGTTTTTTTTTTTTGAGAGGGGGAAAGAGAGGGAGAAGAATAGAGAGAAACATTGGGCGTCATGTCATTCTTAAAAATGTAGTATGAAAATTCCTTGAAGTTAACTGTCAAATTAACAGACATAAATATAATGCATTTTTAAATGGCTAAGTACTATTCCTTGAAGTGGCAAAACCACCATTTATTTAACATATTTCTATCGACGGGTTACAGATTGTTATCTGTTTTGTGCAATACTGTATTCTTCTCTAAATCTCAGGTGACGTGTTCCCATTCCCCCAGTCGATGCCTGAAACCGCAAATAGCACTGAACTCCATATACGCTTTGTTTTTTCCCATGCCTACATACGTATGATAAAGTGTAGTTTATAAGTTAGGCACAGTAAGACATTAACAACAATAATGAAATAGAGCAATTATAATAATATACCTTAATAAAATTTGTGCGAATGGCTTTGGGGCCACTGTTAAATAGAATAAGGGTTATTCAAACTCATGCACTGAGATACTGTGATAGCTGATCTGGTAACAGAGATTGGCAGCAAAGCATCTAAGGGGCCGGGAGCACCTGTATCTCAGAGACACTGGGCAGAGGGATGATTCTCATCCCAGGTGGGACAGACAGAGAAGGACAGCATGAGATTTCATCACAGCCACTTAAAAGGATGTGCAAGTTCAAACTTTTGAGTTGTTAATTTCTGGAGTTTTCCATTTAATAGTTTTAGATTTTGATTGCCTGAGGGTAACTGAAGTCCCCCAGAAAGCAAAACCACAGATAAGCGGGACGTTGTTTTATGTAAACAATGCTTCTGCTCTGGCTGGCCCACTTACAATGCGTGGTTGTGGTCGGCTGAGAGCAGAGTGTAACCGCTCAGACCCCAGCCAGCCGGTGAGGGGCCTGGTTAGATGACGGGGAGGCGTCTTCTCGCTCTCCTCACACCTCTGCAAACAGGATGGGTGGATTCACTTTCCACATCCCTGGCTGCAGACAATGGGAATCTTTGCCAGGCTGGGGAGCCAGGCAAAGAAAAGCGTACTTTCTGGAGGCTCTGCGCTCTGTGGGCCTTTCTAATGGGTTCTAGACGTCCCTGAGGCAGCTTGACCCTGGTCCTCACAGGGCTTAAGCATGCTTTCCCTGCTCGTCTGGGGGCTGTGGTGCTGTCTTGGAGAAGCTGGGAAGATGTGTGGGGCACGTCTGGGTGAGGGGGCCAGTGGTCTGGGTTTAGCTTGGGTAAGTGTGGGTTTGCTTTTTCTTCCCTGGAGATGTGTTGTTCCCTTTTCTTTTTCCCCAGGACCCTGAGGCAAGGGAGACCCAGCAAGAAACAAGGAGAATCAAGCCCCAGACACTGAGGCTGCGGGCATGAGCACTCTGTGACACCAGGCAGCTCTCGAACCGTTCATATGGATGGTACAAGCCAGACCCCTTGGCCAGCTTAATTTTGCTGTGGTTCACATCATTTCCACGGCTCCCTGCATCAGAGCTGGAGCCGAGGTTGTGGGAGCAGTCGGCTCCCTGAGCTGGGCCTGGGCCTGGAAAATGTCACACAGTGGCCGACCATACATAAAGAATCAACCACCCCTGTGATGAGGACAGTTTTCCACTCACCTTGCTCCCGATTTCCAGGGCCTGTATCTGTCTGTGTTTATGTCTCGGCCCTGGTGAGAAGTCTCCTTCCTGGGGAGGCCTGTTCTTGGGGCCAAGACCTCTGGCCACCTACTCCCTACCCATTCCCCTGAGGAAGGGCTGGCCAGTCACACCTTCAGAACATTTCAGCCCGGTGAGAGAGGCAGCCAGGACCTGTCCCCTGGGCTGCAGCAGTGCCGCTGGGGGCCAATACTATGCGCTCTGTGGGTAATGCTCTTGTGTGGTTCGGGGGAGGGAGAGTGCCCCCACCCAGATACAGCTGTCCTCCCCAATGTTGCTCAAAATTCTACAAGGTGGAACTCAGGTAAAAAAAAGTTACAGTAAAAATAGTAATAATGATGTTTCTTGTTGGAATCGTGCTTTCCAGGTTTCATTAGTAAGGGGGAAGAAGGGGAAGCAGGCTCTGGCTGGGGCCAGGTAGCCTGGGTCCCACCCTCGTGTTATTGCTGTGGAGAGAACGCATGATTCCTCTGATTCCTTAGTCTCTTGATTTGAACATATTTTGTCACTTACAACATGCTTTTCATTTAAATATGACCTGTCAGTTCAAGGCAGACCTTAATTACGGATATGGAAGGGTCTCCAAGATAAAATGCTAAGTACAAAGAGTACTATGTGGATTGTGCTACTGTCTGAGTTTTTAAAAAATGGTCATATGTCCACCCACAGGCCTGATTGTCTGTGTGCATCACCGTCCCTGGGGAGTGTACACGCACGTTGCTGGTGGAGGTAGGGGGGAGACGGGGCTGGAGGATGGCAGGAGGGAGGAAGGGGGCTTCTCTCTATTCCTTTCTACCTTTTCTTCTTCCACCACGTGTAAACACAATTTAAAAGTGGGACTGCCTTATACTGGAGGTCCTAGGGTTTCCTTCTGGAGCCGATGGGACGATGTACATGACATGAGGCTCTGTGTGCATAAGAGGACAGTTATTTTCCGAGGGGGTCTCCTAGACTCTTATCAACCAGTAAGACACTCAACAACATTGTGCACTGGGAAAATTGTGGGCTTAGGAACCGAATAGACATGAGTCCAGCTCCGTCTCTGTTTTCTCATCTAAACATTTAGGGGAGGAGAGGGAAGGATAGAAATTATGAGTTATGAGAAAGAAAAGGAAAACATGAAACCCCGGGTGCAACGCAGGGCGCACCCCTCCTCCGCCCATGACCTGTGCCAGCAGGGTTCTGGGGATCGGAGCACGCTCCGTGGCGCGACTAAGTCAGGACAGCACCGCGGGTCCCTGGGGCAGCGTTGTCCGCCAGGAACATAATGGTGGACACACACATAACACATACATAAAACACACACATAACACATAAGTTTAGGTTTTGTAGTGGCCACGTCAAAAAAAACACAAAGAAACAGATGACAGTAATTGTAATAATAGATTTAAATTAACCCAATTTTAGCATGCAGTCAATATAAAGTTATTTCTGGGGTATTTTACATTTCTTTTTTCTCTTTTTTAAATTACACTTGACATTCAATATTATTTGATATTCATTTCAGGTGTACAGCATAGTGGTTAGACATTAATATAATTTACAAAGCGATCCCCCCAGTAAGTCTAGTACCCACCCGGCACGATACTCAGTTATTCCAATATTATTGACAATATGCCATATGCTGTACTTGAATTTTACATTTATTTGCACACCGAGTCTTTGAAATCGGTGTGTAGCTTACACCAACAGCACTCCTCAGTGTGGACCAGCCTCGTGTCAGATGGCCAACGGCCACCTGGGCTCACAGCTGACATGTTGGAGAGAGCCAGGATGACGCAGTGGACGGCTCCGTGTCACCCAGGGTCCTGGGGCTGGAGCCTAAACGTGGAAGGTGATGGAAGTGAAAGCAGGTTTGCCCAGTCCGGGCTGTGATTAGGTAAGCAAACACGGAACATGCTTGAGTAAATAAATCAGGGGCTGTGTGCTCTGCCCTGCTGGGCTCTCCTCCTATCACCAGAGAAAGGTCAAGTGCTTTCCCTGCTGTGGTGAAGTGGCAAAGGTAACCGGACAGGACGTGAGCATGGGAGATAGAGAAAGGACAAGGCACGGTCCCTTTGTGTGACTTCCGGTTGCCTGCTGTCCTGGTCTCTCCTCCCTTCATCTGCTCCACCCTGGAAGGCCGGTGCTGCTCCGGTCTGTTCTGGGCCTCTGCTCTCCCCGCACTCTGCTCCGCTCTCTTCCCAGGGCACTGGGCCTTGGGCAGGGTCCCTCTCCAGCCCTGGGAGCTCCTCTGAGCTGGAGCCCACTACCCTCAGTCCACGGCCTTCTCCATATCTCTACCTGGATCTTCCATCTCCTTCCTCCCCACACCTCCTCCTCCTCCCGTGTGTCCTTGTTTATTTGCCTGAGTCAGAAACCCGGGGACAAAATGTGACTCCTTTCCTTCCTCCAAATTCCAAATCACCACCAACCCTTGTCAGCTCTGTCTCCCAAACATCTATCGACTATTAACATGCTTCTCACTGAACTACTGATACTGGGATGTGCTCACTGTAGCAGCATTTTCATTCCTTCTTCGACACCTAATTCTGCTCACCCCCAGTCCGTTCTCCACCCTGCAGTCAGCACATCTTTCTAAAGCTTGAATCGTATTCTGTAACTTTTTATTTTTGCCTAAAGCACTCCACTTCTCACCAATGTCCGGGGACAAAGTCCAGAGTCTGTGTGTGTCCCCAGCCTACCTCTGCAATCTCATCTCTCTCTACTTTCTCCCTTGAATAGTGACCCCCCAAATTCATGTCTACCTGGAACCTCTGAATGTAAATTTATTTGGAGACAGGGTCTTTGCAGATGTAATTAATTAAAGATTGAGATGAGCTCAATTAGGTTAGGTGGACCCTAAACCCAGTGGTAGGTGTCCTTAGGAGAAGAGAGAAGACAGGCATGGGAAGACGGAGGCAGAGACTGGAGTGATGTAGTTACAAGCCCCAGGGATTGCTGGGAGTCTCCAAAAGCCATGAGGAAGCAAGGGAGAATTCTCCCCTGAAACATTCAGAAGGCAGTGATGACACCTTGACTTTGGACGTGTAGCAGGCAGAACTCTGAAAGGATACACTTCTATTGTTTTAATCCACCAGACTTGTGGTAATTTGTTATGGTAGCCCCACGACCCCTGTGCACTCATTCCATATCAGCTGGATTGAGCTACTTGCATTTCTTTGCACTCTCTGCTCCCTCAATATTCTTCCACAGCTCTGCCTCCCTTCCGCTTCAGCCTGATTCACAGCAGCCTCTCTCTGTGTGTTCGGCCCAGCTGGGTGAAGGCATATCTTCTGTGTCCCCAGAGCACCCGGCTCTCTGGGTGCTAATGGCCTCTCTGCTTGCTCGGATCCCCCATCGGACTGGGAAGCCTGTGAGGACACACCAGTGTCCCCCCTCGCTCAGCCCGCAGCAGATCCTGAGCAAGCAATGGCTGAGTGCCAGATCCTCTGCCAAGCATTATTCTTTGTGGGTATTATTTCTAGTTATCCCTGCAAAACGCTCGTAAGTTATATATCATTATTATTCATTTTAAATTCAAGGCATGGCAACCAAGGCGAAGGGCCTGCGGGAGTGGCCTGAGGGGCACGAAGTTGTGCCTCTTTGCAGGCCTGGTAGTCACCAGGAGTTCAGAAACTTGTTTTGGGCTCTGCACAGCCTGGCTGTCAAAGCTGTATTTTTCACTGTCCCAAGTCCGAAAGTCCAACTTTGCTGAGAGAAATGCTTATGACATCAAGTGGGAAACAGTGGCGGTCATCTCAGGGGACAGAGCGATGCGCAGGATGCAGCTCCGACCCAGAGGCCCAAACACTAGCGAACACGTGCGGGGAAGAGCTTAGCACCTGTCACCCCTGTGCTCGGGAGGAAAACTGAGTGTGAAGGTAAGAAGCCTCATGGGAGTCCAGGCTTCCCTTCTAGGCAGCTTTGTGACCTTGGCACGTCCTTTTATCTCTCGGGCAAGTGTTCAGCTTCCTCACTGCCTCCAGAACAGTCGAAACTGACTGTGTTTTTAAAGGGTCCACATCTGCATTTTTAAAGGTCTCCCAGGGATTCCAGTGCTCAGAAAGGGTAGAACCAATGGAAGAATGGAGGAGCTGGAGGTCTTGGGCTTAGAAAGGAGGGGAGCCCCAAGGAGATAGAGGGTGAGGATGGGGAAGCTTCAGAAGATAAAGGCAAACTTGGCTGAGTTGTAACTGTGCTCTGTGGGGGGGCGGGGTTTCCCAGGGACAGGCCCCTGGGCCTCTGTGAACCTCCCCACTGAGAAGCCTACTTCTCGCCCCTGCCTCCCATCGGGTGCCCTTCCTCCAACTGCACCAAGCCCTCACCTTGACCCCAGTGGCCCCTTGCTGGCCACAGAGCCCTGGTTTCTGTTTTTTGCTCACCTGTCTCTCCTACCTGCCAGGTGAGGCCTGGGCAGCTCTGTCCTCCTGCACATCCATCCCCTGGTCACGCTGGAGTGTAAACTTCTTCAGCGGGAGTCTGCCCTCAGGACCACCCTTGCTCTACTTGTCCCATCCATGCACATTCTGACTCCCGTGCGTGTCTCCTGCCTAGAGAGCTGGGGCAGAGTCCACAGTAGCCTCAGCAGCGGCTTTGGAGGCCCCACACCTGTGAGCGATTTCTCACTTATCAGCGATGGAACTTTGAGAAAGTGATAAACCTCCTGGCCCAGGCTCTGTTTCCTCGTCGATCAAATGGGAAGAGTGCTACCTGCCTCTCAGGGTTGTTGTGAAGATAACGTGAGGCCACGTGTAGCATGTCCTTGACATGTAGCAGGTGATCGATAATTCACGTCGATAACCCGAGAAACTGGATAATCATTGCCATAATTATAATGAAGACCAGGAAGCACTTTCTTATTTCCTGTTTTTTCAAACAGTCCGCCTGTGGGGTTTTATTGGCTTCGTTTTGCAGATAGGGAGAATGAGGTACAGACAAGCGATCGCTACTCAGGGGACTTTGTGCCCCAGACCCTGCCTTCCCTCTGCCTTCCCTCTCCATCGTCTCCCGGGTGAAGTGGCAGCTACGACGCTCCAGGGCTCCGGTTCCATAGGCTCCCCCGAGGGGGGCAAAAGTTCAGGAAATGAAAACAAAACAGAAAACCAAGGAATCACTGGAGTAGTGACTGGCAAATCTTTACTGCACACCAAGAGCGCAGTTTGCGAACGCGGAGCCCTCCACCCAAAACACGGGCCAAGGCGGCTCGAGGCCGGCTGTTAGAACGCAGCCTGTGCAGTGTGGAGGCAGCGGCTGTGTGTCCTTCACGGCGACGGTTCCAATGTCGGAACTGTCTCAAATGAAGGGGAATGTATATAGCAGTTACCTCGTGATGATGCGGGGAACCATTTATGTTTGGCTTATGATATTCAGAGGCATGAGCAGGAAGGGATCGGACCGAGGTAGCCTCACTTGTCTTGCAAAATAAGCTATGTTAAATTTCACTTGCCTGACTTCACTGGTTTTGTCTGCTCAGGGACTCTGCAAGCCTGGTCTTCACTTGCGTTTCATTTGAACAGGGGTCTTTTTGGACAGAACTGAAGCTTGGAAAGCTCGGCTGGTACTTCCTGCTGAAGGCCTGTCAGGACGGGCTGCAGGCTCCCGTCCTTCTCCGAGGGGCTGGGCCGAGACGCGTTTTGGTGTGTTCTGTGTGATCGCCTGTGCCGCACTCCTGCTCCTGGTTATGGGGAAGCAGTGGGGCCAAGGGCACTCTCTGCATCCTTTGTCCTCTTGTTCCTTTTTGGTGCCCAACACGGGGGCTGCCCTCAGGGCTGTAGCTGTGCACGCTGTCTCAGGGCAGGGGTGAAGCTGAGGAGGGGAAGGCTGGAGATGAGAGGAGAAGGGAAAATGATGGGGTTGGCATCTCTCTGGGAAGACACTGAGGAGACAGGATCGGCTCATGCTTGTACCTCTGCTCCGGCTGGCCTGAGGCCACGTTAATGGGAGACCTAGTGGAGGATTCAACTCTGTGTCAGCAGAACTTAGAAGGTAGCTGTCGGACAATTCCGGCAGGGGTGGGGTTAGGGGTGGGGCTGGGGCTGCGGCTGGGCTTGACCTCCCTTCCCCGCAGGCCCTGATAAGAAGCCTGTGGAGCTGCCAAGTAGCCTTGTTCTTGCAGGGACCTGGCTTCCTGGGTCAAGGACAGGGAGCTGAGGAATTCTGTGACACATTTTCAGCATTCCCTGAATGGGCTTCCTGGGTTTTGGTCATAGCTGCAGAAATGATCTCATATGGTTGATTTTCCTTTTTTTTCCATCCTTCAAATTTTACTCAGAACATAAGAGATTGTTCTACCTTCACAAGCCCACCAGTGCCACCAACCTCTTACTTTCTCCCCATGCCCTGGCTGTGTCACGTGGTACAAGGTGTCTGGTGGAGAGGAGGTGCCCCAGCTCTGGGTGGGGGGGTCTCAACTCCCCCAACCCCCACAGCTCTCCGTCCTGACCTGGGGTGCAGCGGGATGTGATCTGGGGCCCCTGGGGCCCTATCCATGCTGCCAGCCTCTCCGTCTTAGAAGAAAGCAGCCACCTCTGTGGGAGACACACCTGGCTGGCAGGTGTGGATACTGGAAGCTTAGAAAGAGGGGAACACAGCCACCCCTGGGTTTGAGGGACCACTGACAGGACTGAGCCAGCCGAAGGGAGTGATGTGGGAGTGATCCAGAAATGTCTGCGAGGGCCCTTCCAGGCTTTGTCCCTTGCCTCCCCCGAAGAATGTTGATCTTAGGTGTCTTAAAAGTCAGACAGTTGGCTTCCTATCCCCTGCTCTTGCCTTGTCCAGCTGGACCAGCACTGCCAAGGAGGCTTTCTGTGCCTGAGGCTTCATTTGCAGCCAACTTGGCCCCTCAGACAGCCCCTGGGGCCAAAGCGAAGCTGGTGCAGCCCAAAGGCTGGGGGTCTCTTTGAGTGGGAAGCCCAGAGTACAAAGAAGGGAAAGAGTAGAAAGAAAAGAGGGCAGTTCAATCTGGCTATTTAATTCATGTCTGGGGTCTGGCTGCACAGAACTACCCACGAAGGCCCAGCCTCTGACTCCCGTTACTTGAGTTCAGGAGGTCAGCTGTAACTCGGACACGGAGCAGGTGACCACAGAGCCGTCCGCAGCAGCAGCTGTGGCCTGAAGTGAGACAAAAGCTGGTTATCGAGAGGCGGAGTGCAGAAATGGGCACTGAAGCTTTTCAGTTGGAGGGAAGGATGGAGGAGGGCGTGTGTGTGTTTGGGAAGCCTCTGGGAGGGTCCTCGGGGTGATCAACTGTGGTCATAGGGAGAGGACAAGTATCGCTGAATATATTGGAATGGGGGCAGAGGCATGAAGCTCATAGAATGTGCCAGTAAGAGGGCACCTTCCCGAGGCCCGAGTCTGGGTCTGCGGATAAACCAAGCTGGGGTTCCACGGCAAGGGGCCCAGCGTCCCCAAACCTCAGGCAGGGAGAGAGGAAACAGGAGTCTGTACCCAGGAGTCCCTCTACATGCTGAAGCGATTGGTTCCTAAAACACTTTCGCTTTCAACCTATCATCGCACCCTGTGCACACTGAAGCTTCTCCAGGGCAGGGGCTGCCGTCACCAGTCTTGGCGCCACTGACACATTGGCCCAGAGCTGCATGAACCATCGCTCCCCACTCCCTCGCACTGCCTGATAATCTGCAGGTGTGCACCTAATCTGCCGGTGTGGGCCAGGGTGTTGGCTACACATTTTATCTGCAGAGATGAAGTGAAAGTGTTTTTGAAGCTCCTTAATCTCAACCATCTCTTCTCATCCCAATTCTTTTTCCAGTGCTGTCTCACTGTTTTTTATTTTTGCATTTTAAAAATTGTGACAAAATATGCATTATTTTTACCATTTTAACCATTTTTAAGTGCACAGGTCAGTCAGTGCCCTTAAGCACATTTGCACTGATGTGCAACCATCCCACCAGCCATCTCCAGAGCTTTATCCTCCCCAACAGAAACTCTGTGCCATTAAACAGTAACTCTCCATCCCCCCTCCACCCAGCCCCCGGCAACCATCTTTCTGCTTTCTATCCATGAGTTTGACCACCACTCTCGGGACCGCCTAGAACTGGAATCACAGCGCTTCCCTTTCATGGCTCATCGACTGCTCCTGTTGGTGCTAGTCATTTACACAGTCCCGGTCTCAGCCAGCACACACCTACTAGGCGGCTGCTGAAATGACCACAGCTGATGTTCGCCGGGCATCTACCTGAGCTGGCTGTGTACACGAAGCCCCGCACCACCCCTGCATTATCCTCTAATCCTCACAACCACCTGGGCAGTGGTGCCCCCACGGCAGACATGAGGAGCGTGAGGCCAGGAGATGCGGCACAGCTGAGGGTGCCAGGCTGCGGGTGGAACCCAGGGGGTCTGACTCCTTCCTACCAACCACCTCCGCACCCTGGCCAGGTCCTGGGTTCTGAGCATGCAGCTGAGCCCACCCAGGCCCAGTGCCTGATTCAGGGCATCCTGATTGTCCCATGGGACCCTGACTGTCCTCATCCAAACGGTTCCTCTCGTGTGTCCCAGTCCCTCCCACCACTTCCCAGAGTCAGGAAAGGGGAAACCCTTGAGCTCCTCCTCCAACCAGCCATCTACTTCCTTGGATGTTATCTCCGCAGTTACTTGCACATGGGTCCCACCCGGACTCACTTTTCTCCTTCTGTCTAAATTCTCGTGGTGGCCTCTGACCTGGCATCACTGCCTGGGGCTGACCCCCTGCGAGGTGTCCTGATGAAGAGGCCAGGAACAGCCAGGCCTGGGGTCCTCCAAGGGAACCCAGCTCACACAGGCTTCAGGAGGGGCGTGGTCTCACGCCAGACAGTGGCACAGGTTTGGCTGCATGGAAGCTTCTTCACCTAGCAGTCCAAAAGCAAATCTGATCGTTTAATTCCCTTGCTTAATGCCATCTTGTGGCTCCTTACAGCCGTGAGTCCCAGCTCTGCCTGCCTTCGAAACATCACCTCCTGTTTCTCCTGCCTCACCCGCCATCCTAGCCGACCCTACAGTTCCCAACAGGTCATGCTAGCCACACCTGTCAACTTACTTATCCTGTTTTTCCTTTGTGAAATGTCTCGCCCTCATTCTTAGCCTGCTGACCTTCCATGTAACCTCTAAGACCCATGACCCACAGGTGAGGATTTCTCTGACCTCTGCTCTCCATTCTGAATCAGTCACCCCTTCTTCTGGACCTTTACCGCCTATCTTTTGTTTGATGGTGAGTTCCATGTCACACCATCTTTATATCCTGGTGCCTGGCACTCGAGTGGACACACAGTGGTGCTCAATATATTCCAACCCGGGAGTCCATTCTCAGGTGGACTCCAGGTAAATGCAAAGGATCCTCTCTTGGGATGCTAGTCAGCTCCCCTCTGACCTCCAGAAACGAGGGCCCTATTTCCTTTATTCTAAGATTCACTTTAAGATATTTGAAAGCACCTTAATTAAGGTACATTTTATAATCTACATGCATATTTAATATGATAATGCCCCCTCGCTATTTATTACATTGATAGCATTTTTCATAACTCATGTCATCTTAGAATCAAGGAAACACTTTAATTCAAATTTTACCCTTTTCCTCAAGCTCTCAACCTACCATTTCCAAGTCATTTCAGCAGAATTTGCATCATCTCATTTCTCAGATGAAAAAAATAGAGGTCTCAGAAACTCCTTCAACTTTTTGCTGCTGCCAGCACCCCCCCTACTCTCTGCACCTCACAGTTCCCACTCCCTCACAGCTCTAAGTGCATTGGGTTCAAATCCTTGCACTGGCCACTTAACCGCCATGCGACCGTGGGTAAGGCGGAGAGTCCGTGTCTGAGATATGTAGGTCAGCACTATCTACCTCCAAGGTACCAAATAAAAGAACCCATGCAAAGTTCCCAGGGCCTGGGACCTTAGGTGTATTCAATTCTTATTGCTGCTATAGCCACTCCCCAAGAACTTGATGGCTTAAAACAACACACATTTATTGCTTTACAGTTCTCTAGGTTAGAAATCAGATATGGCGTTCACGGAGCCAAGATAAGGCTGTCGGCGGGGTTGTGTTCCTTCCTGGAGGCTCTCGGGCACAACACTACCTTGGCACCGCTGTCCTTGGCTCGTGGCCCCTTCCTCCCACCACCAACTTGGGCCAAGTCCTCACGCTTCCACCTTTCGGGTTCTTTGACTCTGACTCCCCTGCTTCCCTCTTCCACTTTAAAGCCACCTTGTGATTGTACTGGGCCAGCTGGATAATCCAGGGGGACTCCCCACCTCAAGGTCTATAACCCTAATCACATCTGCAAAGTCCCTTTGTCACATAGAACAGCATATGCCTCAGGGGTTTAGGAAATGGACATCTTTGGAAGCCATTATGCTACCTACCAAATTAGGTAAGACCTTGATAAAAATAAAATAATAATTTTAAAAAAAGCCTTTGTGTCTGCTGATTCTCCCTCAGCTTAAGTTTACCCATCAATAAAGTAAATAAAATAAAATGAAACAAAATAAAATAAAATCTCCATTCTTGTCTGTGCCTCCCTTTTAGTTATTTATATAAGACTGCCTGTTTCCCTTCCACAGCCACATTTCTACAAAGAGATGCCTACATGCTATTGTCTCTGCGTCCTCTACGTGCTGCAACACAGGTTTTTAAAAAAGATTTTATTTATTTTTAGAGAGAGGGAGGAAGGGAGGGAGAAAGAGGGAGAGAAACATCGACGTGAGAGAGAAACATAGGTCAATTGCCTCTCATACGCACCCCGACCGGGGACTGAACCCACAACCCAGACATGTGCCCTGACGGCCTTCTGCTTTGCAGAACGATGCCCACCCACTGAGCCGCACCAGTCAGGGAGCAGCCCGGTTTTTACTCCCGCTGCTGCGCAGCGACACCCGCACTTGGAAGCCCAGGGACAGCCTCAGATCCTCATTTTCACTGGACTCTCTGTAGCGTTTGACATTGTTGACCTTGTCCTTTAAAACTTATTTTTGAACCTAAAACTACTCTAAAAATAAAGTGCATTAATTTTAAAAAGACCCAATAAGACAGACAAAAGGAATTATTTTTGACTATACAATATACTTCCATGTTTCAAAAATCAAAACAGTACTGGCTTTTTCCTTACCACCCCATTTCCTCTTACCTCCTACAGGTGACCAGTTTTCATGAGTTTCTTGTCTACCCTTTGATCAAATACAAGCAAATACGTCTATTAAATTGTACTTCCTTCTGTCTTAAACAAAAGGTAGTATGTGATTTACTATTTTGCATTTAATGATATATTCTGGAGATCTTTTCATATTTATGCATATCATGCTTTCTCATTCTTATTATAGCTGCATGCATTTAATTAATTTAACTAATTCCCTGACGGTAGACACTTGGATTATTTCCAGCCTCTTAAAATATTTAGTTATGCGTTGACTCAACCAGTAAGCTCAGTTCTGGGGATATAACTTTTGCTACCATGCAATTTATGGTGCAGTGGTAGCGTGTATTTGTGACCCATTGCTGTGTAACAAATTACCTCAAGATGCAGTGGCTTGAAAAAACAGCCTGTACATTTCAAAGGTTGGGAATCAGGCACGGCTCAGCTGGGTGCTCTGGCTCCGCGTCGCTCACATCCTGGCCTGCAGTCATCTGCAGACAACTGGCAAGGATCAGCTTCCGAGCTCACTTCCACGGTTGTTGGCAAGATTCAGTTGCTCACAGGTTGTTCAACCGAGGCTGTCTGTTGGCTGGATATCACCTTCAGTTCGTTGTCACATTGGCCTCTCCTGGCCTCATCAGAGCAAGCAAGCAAATGTGTGAGGAAGAGCATGCCAGCAACAGAGAGAGTGGCAGCAGAGTGAAAGTCACAGTCTTTTGTAACCTAATTGTGGAGGTGACTCTCCATCACTTTTGCTGTGTTCTCTTCATTAAAGTGAGTCACTAGGTCTAGCCCACACTCAAGAGGAGGAGCTTCCAAAGAGGCATTGGTAGCAGGAGGGGAATCCTGTGGCCCACCTTCTAAGTGTGCCTACCACAGGGACACTGAGATTCAAACAGTGGACCTGTGTGGGGACATGAGACATGATGGCAAGGCACAGCGTAGTGTGGGAGTTTGGGGGACAGCTTCCTGACCAGCAAGGGGACATGGAAGGCTCCTTGGATGAAGGGCCATCTACTCAGAGTCCTAAACAGTGAGATGACAATCGGGCAGCAAGTTGGAGACGGTTCTGTTAAGCAGGGGCGAGCCTATGCAAAGGCCTGGAGCCAAGAGAGCTCGGGCTGTGTGTGACGGGGCATGAAGGGTGGAGAGGGGGCGCGCTGAGGAGGCCTGAAGGGAAGCAGGTGTCAAAACAGAACAGGCCCTGTGCCCCAGAGGACGGAGTGTAGAGTTTTCCTAAGGAAATGAGGGGACAGAGGAATTTTGAGGAGCAGAGTGACACCATCAGTCTCGTGTGTCACTAGAAAGACCCTTCTGGCTGCGGAGTGGAGCCTGGCTGTTGCAACGATGGGTGGGGTAGAGTTCAGTGACAGAGTCCAGTTAGCTTGTAGTCCCGCCAAGAGATGACTGGGGCCTAAACCAGGGGGTGAAGGGGGGCAGTGGAGGAGAGCTGAGATTTAATTAAGGGGATGGAACTTTCTTATATGGAGGGTCGGTGGGCTGAGAGAGTAGCTGATTCCTGACCTGGGCTCCCAGTGAGGGTGGCACTCGTTGCAAAGGGGGACACGAGAGGAGAAAGTCCGCCGGATATCAAAGGCCAAGACTTAACAGGTCAGACTCATTCCTATTGGACAAGGTGACATGGACACACAGAGGAGTGTCCAGATTGGACCACAGGGGCTCTATCAGCCCCATGGGATGGGGGTTTGCATCAGTTCCTCAGTGAGGAGAAACGAACCCCCTTTGTAAGTGGCCTGGATCATTATAAATAACCAGGGGTCAGATCATTCCACATGGGGTCATCTGTGGAGATGAGCACTGGTTATCACTGCCGTTGGGCGGAGCACTGACCCAAACATGGCAGGCCGCTGGCATGCAGACGGGGCACCATCGGGTGAGGGCACCACTTAGAGAACTCTGCCCTGACGAGGCAGGCTGACGGGGACAGCTGAGGGTGTGCCACGGTTCCCTGCAATCCCTTCTCTTACAGGCTGTCGCCCTGCCCGTCTGTGACCTCACGGAGCGGCGCCCGTGCTTCGCCACTCTGGCCTCCACCTCACCTGAGCTCCACCGAGGTCTGCTGAGGAGACTGGCTGCAGAAACAGGCCCCGGAGCGAGACCTTAGCCAGGGAGAATAACTTGCCTGGAAGATTCTGGTGTGAATCATAACCATCGAGTACGACTTTGTATCTGATCTGGGCTTCTGCCATGAATTATAAAGGATGTCGAAATGAAACGTATCTATGGAGATAGAAATATTTTGCCCACTTTGACAGGCTCCGATGCCTATTAAAAGTATAAAACCTGAATTCATATGAGATAAAAAATGGAGCTGATTCTAAGGTAAAACATGGTTCTAACATACATTAGGTAATTACTTGCCTTGCTATAGGCTCGCCTGACCTAGTCTCCACCATGCAAGACGCCTCATTTCTACCTTAGGTCTCTCCCAGCTTCAGGAAGTAGATCAAAGAAGAGCAATTATGTCAGAAACAAAGGGTGTGAGGTGTTGGTGGGAAAGCAGGAGAATGTAAGAAGGGGGTGTTTTCTGCAGGAGATCTCCATCACCAGGAGTGACTACACTGGGCCACTCCTCTTCCTCCACCTAAGGGGCGGAAGGACAGATGCTGGGCCAGGCTCCATGGAGTCTGAGAGGTGGCACCTTTGTCCCTGGGGAGAGCTGCATTAAAGATGAGGAGTGGGGGTGGGCAGGTCCCTTGGTATTCGGCCTCACGGTGCCCAGGTGCGCAGGCACTTTCATTTGGAGGACTCATTAGCCTGGGTGGGGCTGGGGAGGAATGCAGACAAGGCTCCCTTCCTTCCTGAGGAATGCACTTGCTCTGGGCTGACAGGCCTCCCCAAGAATGACAGGCAAAGGGTCAATTACATAGCCCTTGTTAAGAACATAAACAATTCCCCCTTTACGCAAGCACTCAAGCAGACCAAAGCTGGGGCTTCTAATCGTTCCTCTGGCCCAGACCCAAGGCAGCAGTTCGAATTTACTTCCTTCTTGGATTGATCTGGAATAACTTCCCCCTCTCCCTCTCTCCCTTCACTCCCCCAGCCTCTAGAATCGCAAGCCTCAACACCCCTGACACGATGGGTTGGAAAATTCTCTGTCGTGGGGGGCTGCCTGCGCATTGTGCGATGTTGAACGGCATCCTGGCCCTACCCGCTGGATGCCAGTGGCACCTCCTGAGCTGTGATAACTACAGATGTCTCCAGACACTGCCCAGTGTCCTCTGGGGGAGCAAAACTGACCCCAGTTGAGAACCCTTGATTCATGGTAGAGACTCTTAAAGCCTTGAAGTGGCAAGGTTTCAAAGTTGAAACGAGTGGCCTGATTTTGATTAAAGATCAAATTCAGAATGCGGAAATGGCGAAAGGGTCCAGCAAACGGCGTGTTGCCTGGAGCAGGCGGGACTGGCTCTGGGGTGAACTGCGTGCTCCTCTGGCACCCTTCCCCACAAGGGGCCATCCAGCAGTGCGGTGGGCTGTGCCGAGGGGCCGCCTGCCATGGGTTGTAAATGGCACACCCTTGTGTTCGGCAAAGACCCAGAGCAGGCTCTGATCATTGCAGACCTTCCTTACAGTGCAGATATTCTTGCATTGAACGGATCATGGGTCAAGAACTTGGGATTCTGGTGCCAATGCTGCCTTTTCTCCTCTCTGGGTCCTGCCTCTTCTTATGTGTCATGTGAGAAGGCTGGACTCGATGACTGCCAAGTTTACTTCCAGCTCTGACATTCTCTAGTTCCTGATAATGCCCACGGTTCCTTTTTTTAAAACTGAGGTATAATTACATTATATTAGTTTTAGATATATGCTGTAATGATTTGATATTTGTGTCTATATTGCAAAGTCATCACCACAATAAGTCTAGTTAACATTTGTCACCACACACAGTTACAGAAACTGTTTTCTTGTGATGAGAACTTTCAAGAGCTACCCTCTTAGCAGCTCTCAAATAATATGCAACACAGTATTGTTAACTACAGTCAGCAGGCAGTAGATTACATACCCACGACATTTAATTCATACCTTCTGCCTTCCTTCACCCAGCTGGCTCCCCACCATCCCCCACTGCTGCCTCTGGCAACCACCAATCTGTTCTCGTATCTATGAGCTTGTTTTTTTCTTTTTAGATTCAATGTATGAGTGAAATCATATGGTATTTGTCTTTTTCTGCCTGACTTATTTCACTTAGCATAATGCTCTCAAAGCCATGCGTACTATTGCAAATGGCAAGATTTGACGACTTTCTATCTCTGAGAAATATTCAGCTGGGACGGTAGGAGGAGTGACTGCCGGTGTTCTGGTTCCCGAGTCTCCATTTCTAATCGTTACATTATTCTGCTCTTTGGGTGACCAGCCGTACGGTTTGCTCTGGACTCTCCTGGTTCTGGCATTTAAACTCCCACACCCTGAGGAGCCCCTCGGTCCCAGGCAAACCCAGATGGCTGGTCACCCCAGCTGCTCACCTTTCTCTCTTCCAGCCCAAGCCTCACCACACTTTAAAGCCTGCTGCAGGCCTTGCTTCTTCTCTGAAGGCCTTGCTCTCCTCCCCGGCTCCCTTTGGGCGCCCCCGTGGCACTTGCAGTTCTCCTCCTGCGTGTTCAGCAGTTCGTGTGTCCGACACACGTGGCTGCCTTCACTGCTCACTGGCTGCCGTTGACGCTGGGTTTTCTCCATAGTGTGCAGGGCAACACTGGGCATGCGGTCAGTGTCAGAGGAAAAATCCTAGTGGAATTAATGCACGAATGAATTATTAACATCACCCAGAGCAAATACTCGAATATGTATATGAGTCAGGCACTGTTAAGGTGCCGTGGGAGATGAGTTTTCACTAAATAAATGAGTAATGAGAATAAGTGAATTGCACTCTGGGTGGAGGTCCGGGATGTCAGGGATGCCAACCAAAACTGATGGACGGATGCTGCGTCTGAGGTTTCATAGCTGGAATAACGTCCGTGGTACCCACAGTCGCAAAGCTGTTCTGCTCCAGTAGGTTCTACAGTTTATAAACCTTCCCACTCACATGATCTCCTTCCTCTGCCTCCCAGAAGACATCTGAGGCAGGCAGAGAAGACATGCAAAGCCCCATTTTATAAGCGAGGAAAGTGAGTCAGAAAGGCCCCACACGCTTTTGATCTAAACCCGTGGTTGTATCGCAGGGGTCCTAGGCCACATCCAGCTCACTATTGTATTTTGTGGTCTGCATAACTTCCTAAGAAATCGAATCGTACAATAACATGTAAAGACTGGGAGATTTCACATAAAAATCTGGACTTCTGGTTCCTCTTGACAAAATGGGAGAGGTGATATCCCTGGGTTCTCAGTAGCAGTCCTCGCTTTACGGGAGGCATTGGCTCTCCAGTTCCTACCTTTCTAGGCCCTTCCTGGCCTCCGTTTCCTGAGGCATCAAAATGAAGAGACCAGACAGTAAAGGACCTGTCTCCAGGGCAAGAGGGCAAGAAGGCAGGTGGTTATAAGGGGCCTTAGGACTCCAAGTGTGGTCTTCTGTTCCGAAGGATCGAGAACACACAGGAGAGTGGCCACTCTATGCGGGCTTCCGGCATGCCCCTTTCTCCTCCAGGAACTAGACACCGTATGGACTTCCTCTGTACGGTGTGGTAACTCTATTCTTACAGCCTTTTTAGGCCAAAAACCTTGGAGTCATTTTTTTCCCTTTAAAATGGTTTATTCTTAAAAAAAAACACCCTAATTTCCAACCACAGTTTATATTCAATAGCATTCTCCACCAGTTTCAGACGTACAGCAAAGTGGCCAGAAAACCATGCAGAGTGCCCCCAGCCTCCACCAGCGCCCCAAGCACCCACCTGGCTCCATACCTAGTTAGCTACACATTCTTGACGCTTTCCTTGGTTCAGCCTTAGGAATATACCCTGAAGCTGCCTGACTCTACTGTCTGGGGCAGACCACCATCAGCTGTTGCTTGAAACACTGTGGTTCGCTGCCCCCTAATTGTTCTTCCTGCTTCCCTGTTGCCCCGCTGGGGGCTATTCCCAAGTGCTGCCACCAAGGGATCCTGTTAAAATATAAGTGAAATCACGTTCCTCTGCTCACAACCCTCTGCAGTTTGCTGTGATTATCACTCAGAGCAAGTCCATTGTCCTTAACAGAGCTGCTGGCTGGTCTCTACCCTCGTCTTCCCTTTCTCCACGTTTATACCATTCCAGCCATGCTGCCTCGACCCCAACTCCACTGATTTCTTTTTTTAATCCTCACCAGGGTATAAGGTTATTGATTTGAGAAAGAGAAGAGAGAAACACTGATGTGAGAGAGAAACTTCAATCAGTTGGCTCCCATACGCTCCCTGAACAGGGATCAAACCAGCAACCTGACCGGGAATTGAACCCACACCTTTTTGGTGCGTGGACAACGCTCTGAGTCACCTGGCCAGGACTCCACAGATATTTTAATACAACAGTGTATTACTGCCTGGGGTCTTTGACTTGGTGGTGATTTCAGTTCTCTAAGGCTGCATAACAGATCACCCTAAAACTGAGTGGCTTAAAGCAATACTCATCTTTTCTCTCTCATGGTTTCTGTGGGATGGGCAATCAGGAGCAGCTTAGCTGGGTGGTTCTGGCTCACGGTACTTCCTAAGGTTACAGTCAGATGTTGGCAGGGCCAAGTCATCGGAGCTTGACTGGGGTGGGGGGTGTACTTCTAAGGGGGCTGGCTCACGTGGCTGGCAAGGTAGCTGGCAGGAGGCCTTAGTTCCTGCTCCATGGACCTCTCTGTGGGTTTGTAGTAGATTGTCTTGGGGACGTGAAGGCTGGTTTCCCACAGAGTGAAAGAGCCAAGAGAGCAAGGTGGAAGCTGCAATGCCTTCTGTGGCTTAGCCTCAGAACTACAGGCCATCACTTGTGACATATTCAGCTGGTCCTACGGAGCTGCACAAGGATGCAATTCCAGGAGGCAGGGATCATGGGAGAGATCTCGGAGGCTGCACCACACCAGTCTCTCTGGCTGATGCTCTCTCTTCAGTGGCTGCAGGGCTAACTTTCATGTTTCCTTGTGCTCGAATCTTCCTTATCGGAGAGGCCTTTACAGACCACTCCTCATAGAATGCACCTCTACCCTCATGACATACTTATCCTGCTTTACTATCTTTACAGTGCCTGCCATACCTGAAATGTTGCATATTTCTTTGTTTATTGTCTCCCTCCAGTAGAATGAATCCCCAGCATTTCAGCTGGTACCTGGTACATAGAAGGAACCCAATGTTTTTCAAATCAGTGAATAAGCTACATGCATTAAATGTTTGAGAGAATAAAATCTTACCACTTTACAATACTTCTTATGACGTCAAGGGCACGCACTGCCAGTATGACTTAGCGCTGCTCATGCTGACCTTGATTACCCAGCTGAGGTGCTTGTCACATTTCTGCACTACAGAGTTTCTGGGTTTTTTTTCTCCTCTTTTCCATTTTGCCCTTGTTGGAAGAAAGTCACACTTGCCTGTTGGGAAGTTATTCTCCATCTTCCTCAGGAGTATCTGCATAATGTATTTGGAATTCCTCTCCAAAGAGCTGTCTCTTCTCCCTCATTTATTAATTAATGCAAACATTTCTAAATATCAGCACGGCCTGTGGGCATTTATTTCACACTTTGGGTCAAAATGCCATCCTATGCTATTTTGTTGCCTATATTGCAGTTTTGGCCATTGGGAGGCTCCTGTGTCCCTGGACACACTCTCAGCAATGTGTGGGGCTGGTGTTCTTTTTGTAAGCAGATTCTTATTTCCTGGTGGTACAAGATGCTCCAGCCTCATCTTGTCTATTCCTTGCCCCAGTCCCAAAGTCGCTGAAGAGCCCTGGTTCCTTTTCCTGGAGAATGGTGTTAGACGCCAAGATCTGTGAACAGAGCCGTTCCCCTTACCTGTGGCTTTGTTTTCTGAGATTTCAGTTACCTGTGGTTAACCACAGTCTGAAAATATTAAGTGGAATATTTCAGAAATAAACAATTTAATATGACACATTTTAAGTTACACGTGTCTGAGTATCATGGTACAATCTCACATTATTTCTGCTTCGTCCCACCCCTGGAAGGGAGCGAATCATCCCTTTGCGTGGATCCCCCACGCTGGACACCTCGCCACCCGCCCATTGTCACCTGGCAGCCATCTTGAACATCAGATGAGCTGTAGCAGGTATTGCAGTGCTGGTGTTCAGGTAACCCTTATTTTTCATAAAAATGGCCCCAAAGTGCAAGAATAGTGACCCTATCAATTCGGGTGTGTCACAGAGAAGCCATAACGTGCTTTATTTAAG
The DNA here is from genome assembly GCA_028533065.1 of Trachops cirrhosus. Lineage (NCBI taxonomy): Eukaryota > Metazoa > Chordata > Mammalia > Chiroptera > Phyllostomidae > Trachops > Trachops cirrhosus. The sequence goes on along the minus strand of CM052547.1, from coordinate 15,438,997 downwards.
TGAAAAGGTGAGTACAGTGAAATAAGCTTTTTTGAGAGAGAGGGACAGCACATTCAACCTAAATTTCATTACAGTATTTTGTTATAATTGTTCTATTCTATTAGTGGGTAGTGTTGTTAACCTCTTACGGTGGCTAATTTGTACGTTAAACTTTATCACAGGTGTGGGCGGGGGAGGTGAACAATATACTATTACCGAATGGACCCACCCTTGTGCTCTGGGGGTCCCCCACCCTGTACTAGGTTCGCCTTGCCCACCACCAAAGATGCCTCTCAAAGCCAGAGACTGGCAAAAAGGAAAGGGATTATTTAAAGAATTATACAAACTTAAGAGTAATGACTTAATGTCTTCATTGAGATCCCAAAGTCCTTCAGAATACCCACAAATGCAGAGTCCTTCCTTCTCTCTCTGCCCAGTCCAGGGTACTGTATCTCAGAAAGAGAAATAGAAGTCCGTGGTTCTCTGCCTGAGCCATGCAGTCCCAAAAAGACTCACATGGGTGTGGTTAAATCCCAGGGCCAATCTTCCTCTGCCGCACCATTTCCGACTCCTCCCACAATTGGTCACAGCTGCCAGCATTCCTGTAGTTTTCCAGCTTTACTGGGCTGCCATAGTAAGTCTGGGCAGGTGTGGCCCTGTGGTATGGAGCCAATCATCTCCAAGCTCTCATGCAGGCTCTGTGACCAGGGAGAGTTGCCTCCCAGTTACATCATGGGTTGAAGTCACTCCCATCCCCCTGGCTCAAAGTATGGCCACAGCTGTTCAACAGATCTGTGAAATCAGTTGAAGGTTATGGATATGTTAAATGACCATTCTAGAGGTTACCTTCAAAACTGTTGCTATGCAAAACAACTCTCAATGGCCCTGCTCTCAATCCCCCAGCTCAGACTTGTGGGGGTGAGGACATCCTATATATATTTTTTCTAATATTTCCTGAACACCCTGAGTTCTGGACCCCATTACAAATCCCTATTTGGGCCCCCCCTTGGCTGCACCCTGTTACACTGGCCCTCCCCACCCTTCCAGCCAGATATTTTCCCATTGCCCCAACTCAGAGGCTATCTATAACCATGCTGAACTTTCCCCCTTCGTTTCTAACTTTTCATACGTTACATCAGACTTTCACACTGCGGAGATTTTCACACACTCTCAGCCCGTTGATTGTTACTATGTCAAAACGTCTCTCTCCTTTTTGTTTGGTGTTGAAATATAAAACACTCCCTGTGATATGAGAAGTACACATTTGGTCTTTTCCCCTGGTTCCTGGCGCACAGTTTATAAATCCCATGGCATTTCCTGGGTAATAAGGTTGTCTTTTGCTCTAATGAGGCCACTTTGGGTGGCCCCTAGACAGCTTCAAGATGGGGGCTGGCCCTGGCCAGGTAGCTCGGTTGGTTAGAGCATCATCCTCATATACCAAGGTTGCAAGTTTGATCCCTGGTCAGGGCACATACAAGAATCAACCAATGAATATATAAATAAGTAGAACAAGAAAGTGATGTCTGCCTGTCTCTCCCTCTCCCTCTCTCCCTCCCTCTGTAAAGTCAATTAAAAAAAATTTTTTTAAAGAGATGTGGGCTGGCCACCAGAAAGAAAAAGGCATGATTAGAGGGTTCAGTCTTTAAGCCCTGCCTCCCAACCTCCAGGGAGGGAAGAGGGGCTGGAGATTGAGTTGATTACCAATAGCCAACGATTTAATTGGCCATGCCTGTGTACAGAAGCCTCCACGAGATCCCCTAAACAGTGCTGTTTAAAGGGCGTCGGGGCTGGTGAACATGTCAAAGTACTGGGAGGGTGGTGCCTGGAGAGGGCAGGGGGGCCCTGTGCACTTCCCCGTACCTTTCCCTGTGTATCTCCTCCACTGAGTGGTTCCGAGTTATGTCCTCTCACAGTAAACTGGTGCATGTAAACAAGGTGTTCTGAGTGCTGTGAGCTGTTCTAGCAAATTATTGGAACTGAGGAGGGGGTCATGGGAACTCGTGATTTATAGCTGGCCAATCAGAAGTACAGGTGCGACCTGGGTCTTGGGACTGGCGTCTGAAGTGGGGACAGTCTCATGGGACTGAGCCCTTAACCTGTGGGGTCTGCACTAACTCTGGCACTGTGTCAGGATTGAATTGTAGGACACCCAGCTGCTGCCCAGACAGTTGGAGAGCTGGCTGATGTGAAAACACTCCCACACACTTGGTGTCAGAAGTGTTGAGAGTAGAAACAGTTCGCCCCTCTTCTGCTAATCTAGCTTGCCGTGGTCCAAACTTCACGCTATGCTCTGGAACCGGGTGTGTGCGTGTGCGTTCTGTGTGTATGTGTGAATGTGTGTGTGGTAGGGATGGGGCTGAGCTAGTCTTGCCTTTTACTGCTGATAGCTGTGTTACCTGCCTCCCCAGGTAGACTGTGTGCCACATGAAGGCACACACTTGTACATCCTGTGGCCTCAGAACCAGGGCATGTGCTTGCAACACAGCAGATGCTCAAGTATTTGTTGCTTAAATTGTTAACAGGATGAATAATTACAGAAAAAATGAAAAAGCGTAATGCTGGGTAAATGAATGACTGGATGCGTTGGTTGTTTCTTTCTTATTTGCCCTCAGGGTCAGAAGTGGTTTCCAAATGTTGACACTCTGAACACTGAACTGAAGTGGGCTGAATTTTGAACACTGGTCAGTAGTCCTCGGGGGCCCGGAGTGCTCTTCACGCATTGCTGAGCATCATTCCCCTTTCCACAGCACGCCATGGGGAGGAGGTGGGCATGCGGCAAGTGTGAGAAGGCTGCCTTAAGCTCTTGCTGGGGTGGGGGGCTTCTTGGGAAAGAGAGGTTCTTTGTGCCCGAGGTCCTAAGGGTGCCTGGAAAGGCCATACAAGGAGTCGAGCATCAGGTGCTTATTCTGGCGCACCTGGCCTGCGGAAGGCCTGGCCGGGACTTAGAGAAGGTGAGACTGTAAACACTGCTGAGATTTGAACAGGAGGAGGAGAGCGTGAGGGGCCCACAGGAGAGAGTGGAGCGCAGCCAGGGTGGGCACCAGGAAGAAAGGTCTGATGACCTAGTTAAACCCATCCAGGTACTTGCAGCCTGAGGAGCAGAGTGGGCAACAAGCTGGGGACGGGTCTTGGACCCTGATTACCGAGGGCCTTGAGCGTCAGAGTGAGGGACTGAAGTTTTTCCTACAGAAAACTCTTAAAACAGATAATCAACTAAGAAACATGCCCTTATTTTTTATGACAAAGTATTAAATGCTAATTATAGGAATGTTAGAGAAGACAGAAAAGCATAAAGACGGAAAAACTACAAGTCAGCACATCACCCAGAGAAAGCAATTGTTGACATGGCGATGTATTGCCCTCCAGTAGTTTTTACTTGTGGTCACGTGAGTGGGGTTTTATCACTTTTTAAAAAATTTATCTTTAGAGGGGAAGGGAAGGAGAGAGGGAGAGAAATATCAATGTATGGTTGCTTCCTGTGCATTCCCTGCTGGGAACTGGCCTGCAACCCAGGCATGTGCCTTGACTGGGAATCGAACCGTGATGTCTTGGTTCACAGGCCTGCGCTTAATCCTCTAAGCTACACCAGCCAGAGCATATCACTTGTTTTTAAAATGCAGTTACTATATTGTGAGCATTTCTCCATGAAACAATCTCTTAAAACACAATTTTTTTAGTTTTAATTTTTATTTTTTTAAATTGAATTTATTGGAGTATCATTCCACCTTTCAGCCTCAGGCTACCCCGTACATTTTCCTGGGAGAAAGTGTGGTGCTGGGTGGTGACATTTTTTCACCCCTCTTCCTTCACAATGCTGGACGTAGTCTTGGGACTCCATCCACTTTCAGTGGCCCCTGGGGGCCCAGGACAAAGTCAGGGGAGGAGGGAGAGGAAACATTTGGGCCTGGAAGGGGCAGTCAGCTTAGCATGGCACCCCGCCCCATCGTGGAAGAACTTCCGGGAAGCTATCTCCCGTCTGGAGTGCAGGCCTCACAGGGACGGGCACGAAGGCACTGACCCGACAGAGGATCTTTCTGGGTGGGAGTGAGATGTGGCAGCGGGGGAGATGCCCTCCTCTTTACCTCACAGGGCTATTGAGGGGTCAAATGACGCAATGGATAAGATGTCTCATAAGACAGCACACAGATATAAGGGGTGGTTATCAGATGGTTTTTATTGGGAAGTGTAATCTGAGTCCCAAACAACCACTTTCAAATGAACTCTTGGAATATAATTATAGTGGAAATCTGTTGTTGTTCCCCATCTTCTGCTAACAGTGCCGCCTACCCCTCTTCCTCTGGGGAAGTGTACCCCACCAACTCCACGCTCGTGGTGCGGCTGGAGCTGGCACGACCACGGTCCACTGCCAGGGCAGGGATGGACTTGTGACCCAGACTTGGCCGATCACAGCTGCTCCCCTTCCTCCACGGTTGGTTCATGGAATCCGTGACTGAAGTCTGGCCTATGACTATTGCGTCCTGAGATCTGGACACAGTGAGCACTGACAGAGGCCTTTCCCTTCCTCTGGGGATTGCTGAGCAGGTGTGACTGGAGCTGCTGACAGTCTGGTCCTGTTCTGTCCTGCCTCCAGGGACAGTTAGAGGAGGCCTCCACAGTAGGGAAGAGTAAGGCTGTCCCAAGCGCATGTTTCACAATAGAGTCAGTACCATGAGTAAGCCCTTGACCCCTGCTCAGGTCATCTGACCCGGGCCTTAAGAACCGAAAGCACCTCGCCAGCCACGTATACGGCTGCCAGTCCCTCAGGGGACACTGGCACCGAGAATTAACAGTGAGTCAACACCGGTGACTATGCTATTCATTCAGCTTTCATTAATGCAGAATCTGTCCAAATCTGTAGTAGCCTAATAACAATAATAACCACTCAGACACAAGCAGCAATAACATCACACAAGAGAATTGGGGGAATAACGAACCCGAGACCCGAGACTCCAGATCAGATCCCGGTCCAGGAGGCGATGGGGCACGGCTGATGTCTTGCAAGGCCCAGTCAAAGGGACGGGATCCCTGCGGAGCCCTTTCCAGGCCCATTCAAGGGTGTATGTATCAAGGTGACTCGCTCTTCGGGAGCGAGTGTTGTCCGTGGTCCGAAGTCCTCTGCTTTTACGCTGCTTTTGGTTGCAAAGTCGTGTCGTTTTTGCAGTTTCTGAACATGTTTTCCTCAGTCCCAATAGGCACATGTCGTGTACGTTGCTCTCTGGGCGGGGGTGTTAGCCTTCAGACAAGCCCATGATCTTACCGCTCTTACTGCACGTGCTCAGAGGGATTGCATCGCCCTCCGAGTCATCGTTCACTGTGCATGCGCATGCTGTACACCCCTTTGTGGGTCTGCTCTCCACAAAGGGCGATCCAGGGCTTCACACCGGGCAGCAGAGTGAAGAGTAGGAGAGAGGCTCCTGGTCCGTCATAGGAGCCCTGGGTGTCTGTCCCTGAGACAGCTACTGTCCCTGTGCTTTCCTGTCTTGGGAGCGACACGTCGGCTTTTTCCTTCTGCTGCAGCAGACTTTTCGTCTCTTGTATCTGAAAGAATCCTAACCAACCCCAGGGAACCCGTTCGTGAGTTCAAGGAGACCGTTTATGAATCCCCAGTTCCTTCTTAGGTGAATATCTTCCCTCCAAAGAGACTCGAAACGTCTCACGGGCAGGAGACTCGAGCTTGAAGCACGGCAGTCAGCAGAATGTAAAGATGTGGTAACACAATTAAACTAAGCTGAATTATGGTCTTTACCAACAAAGCCTGCATCTGCCTTCCATCTTTTTCAACACATGTCGAAGTATAAAAAGTAAACCATAATAGATGCTAGGTATATGCAGTTGAATGAGCCAATGAATACATCCAGGATTAAATTAAGGAAAACGAAGTGTTCATTCAGTTTCATCTCCAGCTTGAGGCTGCTCACTCACTGTGCAGACTCAAGAGGGCCTGACAGCGGTGGGGAAGAAGTGAGGGAAACTGGAACTTTTTTTTCTGTTCTGGGATCTTGTTTTGAACGTTGCTTAAAGTGGCCTGGTCTTATCCAGATACTAGCAACATTTTTTTTTTTTTTGGTGCCCAAGAGACTTCTGCCAAGACAAGAGATGAACTGTAGATTGGACCTCTTGAATGGCATGTGGGTTCTGAGGAGACACTGAGGACAGGCCGAGGGGCGCAGTTTCTGGTGGGGAGGGGCGCACCAGCTGGCAGTCGGCCCAGCACAGCTCATTTTTAGAAAAATCAAAACAAAACACCACCACCAACTACATACATGGTCTTTACCAAGAAAACGTAGCAAGGGGCAAGAAGGGAGACAGATGAAGCAATTTAGGAGCGAGAATGGCACTTGGGAAGTTTAGATTGTTTCACCTTATTAGCAAGGATTAAATACATATACTTCAGTGAAAGCCAGGCATTGCTAACCTAACTTTATGCTTCTGGAAGGTTGATAGAATGTTTAATGCAGTAGGTATGTGAGTGAGGGTTCCCATGCCCCAGAGGCTGCAGAGACCCATGTGGTTGCAGGATACGGCTGCAGGCTCCTGGGTCGCTCTTGTTCTCATGAGAGCTGACCCAGCTGGTGGCCGCGGTCAGAGGAAGGAGGCAGAGCTTTGGGACCTGTGGCACCCAGAGGCCACCTGTCACGGCCCTGACCACATGCCGGCTCAGGGACCTTGCTCTCCACTTTAGTCATTTGCAAAGTGCCCTGTTTGCTTTACAGCGTTGTTTTACAGATTAGATGAAATAGTGGATGATGGTATTTCATAAGTGTAAATAACTGTAAACATGTAAGATCTACTTAGGAAGAGGGGAAATCGGACTAAAGAAGAGAACCAGAAACTACAAAGCCTAAAATGATAAGAAGCTAAAGCCAGAGTCCAGATAAGAGAGGGCTTCACAGGACCAGTGTTGCACCCTGGGAGGACGCTGTTTTGCGCTGACCTGCTGGAGCATGCGTCATCAGGGTCCCGGCAGTGTGCTGTGGGGGTTAATGGCCGGGCTGACCAGAAAGCCAAAATGCCTGGGTTCCTACTCCAGCTTCACCACTTACCAGCCCCGGCGAGGGGACACTGAACCTCTCTGCCTCAATTCCCTTATCTGTGAAATGGGCACAACTACAGCCATCTCAGAGGATAGTTGTGAGAAGTAAGTGAATCTATTCATGTAAAGTGCCTAGATTAGTGTATGGTACATAATAAGTGCGTGACCACTGAGCTGTCATTGTTATCCAGTGTCAGTAGTCCTGGCCTGGCTTGCTCCATCTTAGGCAGATTCTTTCACTTTTCTGTGATGACACAATGAGTTGGACTTCCTAGTCCAGCAGGGTCCTCAACATTATGTCAGTGATAATCTGGAGCAGACAACTCTTTGCCATGGGCAGTGGTCCAGTATGCTACAGATGTTTGGCAGCAGCCCTGGCCTCTGGCCGCTAGATGCAGGGGTGAAATTGCCCTCGGTTGAGAACACTGGATTAGGAGCAGAGTTCTTAGGCTAGAGATTTGTAGATCTTGGGGGCCCCAAAGATGAGTTTTGAGAGGTCTGTGAGCCCCCTGCAAGTGTATGTATAGTGTATATGTGTGTGTGATGTACACATGAAGACGCTCATATGCCTTTTTCTCAGGGGAGGCCCCTGACACTTTACTAGCATCTGAAGGCAATGTGTGACCCTAAAGCAGTCAAAGCCATGGGTCCTGAGCCCCTTCTAGCTCCAACGTAACGCCGGCCGTCACCCTTGGAGGACGGTTGTTTTCAGGTGAGCACCAAGTTCCTCCAGTCATGCAGGAAGCTCCCTGGTCTTTCTGAGCCTTTCTGATAACCATTCTCCCTCCAACCCTCATTCCTCCTCACAAAGCCTCTCCTCCCTCCTCCCCCATGGCAGTGACCTCAGGAGCTTTTCCTCTTTTCTTGGGAAGTCCGAGTACTCTCTCCAAATTGCCAGCTGCTCTGTGCCCTCTCTCCTTGTATAGCCTCTGAGCTGGGTGCAAAACATTGTGGGAGGGTGGGAGGGAGGGAGGAACAGCGTGGTAGGAGAGACGTGGGACAGGGTTGGGATCACAGGACCCCTTTTTCTGGGTAGCCTCCATCCTATGCTGGTTCCGTTCACGCCTCGTCCTTGCTGGTGTTCCAGTTTGTGTCATCTTGGGCGGAGCCAGAGAGGCCAGCAGCTTCTTGCCCAAGGTCACTCTGCTGAGGAGCCACCATTCGTGCTGCTGCTGGGGTGGGGGATGGACCCGCTGTGCTCCATGGAGGCGGCAGGGCTCAGGATCTCTTTAGGTCATGAGATCAGGCTGAGCGTTCAGAGCCTCCCTTTCAGAATTTGGCTCTCAGTAGGAAACCTGTTCCCCATCCAAATCAACTCAGAACCTTTGTTTAGACTGGGTCCAGAGTGGAGAGGAGGGAAAGGAGGCCAAGGCACCCCAACGTCCTCTGACCGCATCCTCATTTCAGTAAAGGAATGGGAGCTGGATGAGCAGAGTAATATTCAAACACGACTGTCAGCTGGGGCAGGTGGCCCTCTGAGGAGCTGGAAATCCAAAGACAGGTGATTGGGGTGTCTCCACTCCGCTCCCGAAATGAGAGCGTGGGTGGGACGCACGCTGCCAAGCCTGGTTCCTTCTCAGCCCTCCCAGCCCTGCTCAGGGGTGGATCAGGAAGACAGATCCCTCTCCAGTGTGAGTGAGGCTCAGCCTGTGACTTGGGAGGCGTCACGATTGGAGACAGACTGAGCGGGCAACTAGTCCAACACCAGGTCAGCTGGTGCTGAGGGCACTGCTCCCCTTCTGCTTCAACAATGCGGGCTTTTCTCTCTGCGATGGGCTTGGGCCATGTGGGCATGGGGCAGTCTGGATTTGCAACATGGATGAATAAAGGGGTGATTATTCACTTGATCTTCACCAGTAAAAAAGGAGTCACAAAAAAAGATTTTTAAAGGCAAATTCCCTAAGTGAACATTTAAAAGGATTCAATTTTTCACAGTTTTTCAATTCACCACATTCTTTATAATTTGAAGAGTCAGAAAGGCCACGTATACTTCCAATTACATCACCTCAACCATATGTATCAAATTCCCAAGGGGTTTTGGAGTCAGCGCCTCTCCCAGTCCTCTGGTTGCCTGTGATGTCAGCATAGCACCTTACACAGGGAAGGAAGGGAGCTGCGGGACGCTGGCCTGGCCGGGCTTCCGTCCCGCCCCTGAAAAGCAGGGCGGTCCGGCTGAGCAGCCTCAGAAGGGTCGTCAGGGCCACAAGAGACCATAGATGAGAAAGATGGTTTTTTCCATGGTGGTGCTAAAAGTGTGGCTAGAATAATACAGAGATCCGATCGTACATGGTGTTAACTGATTTAACATCCTCAATACTGCAGAAGAGATAGTTGGAAAGAACAATGAATTCCAGGGCAGTCGGAATAAGAATATTAAAGCACTATTTGCCGAATGCTTTTTACATAAGGGGCTACACATATCTATAACATAGATATGTAAATGTATATTTACATATAATAAGTTCTTTATTTATATTATTTCCCTTAATTCTCAGCCATGACCTACCTTTTTAAGGGGAGGAAATGGAGGCTTGAATTCAGGTCACAAATGGGCCTTCCAGAGGCCAAGTGAGCAGTGCATGTAGTTACAGGGAAGCTCCCTCACCCCAGCCTGGCCCCTCCCTCAGGGCCTGCCTCCGTGGTTCTCAGGAGTTGGGTAGCCGGGTCTCCAGCCTGCAGCAAAGCAGGTGGTGAGTGAGTGCAGAGCAGGCAGGTTGCATGGTAAGGAGAAGACAGCGTGGCCCAACAGTGGGGCAGTGGCAGCAGGTCTAGGAAAGCAGGCCTGGTAACCAACAAAGCAGACTGGGCTGGGCCAGTTAGCATAGGGGAAGAGCGTTCTGGCATACCTATCATCAACCCTGAGGGCCCCTACGTCACAGGCCAGGCAAAGACGTCTGTTCAACAGGATGCTGTTTACTCATCAGAGAGAGGCTAACTCATGCGGAACATCTTTTACTTAAAAAGATAAGAACACGCTGACTGAGCAGAGCTTCCTGAAAGCTGGTCTGAACCAGCAGGTGCAGAAAGAATGAGGGCTGGGGAGCCTGGGCGGGACGAGGAGTACCCGCAGGAGGAGAGGCACAGCCTTGGGAGTGGCAGGCACTTGAGATGAGCCTGGGGTTCTCCTTGACTGTTTAACCTCCCGCTTGCCTCGCCTTGCTGCCTTCTTTTCTGCCTCCGGGATGACTTTGAGCTGTGGGACCTTGGGCCATGCTGTCCTCCAGTGAAGGGCAGTCCATTAGTTAACACTTCGGGTTTCTGTGCTTCAGATCTGGGACCCCAGGTCGAGCTCCCCGCTTCCTGCAGCACTGCCCAATCACGTCCCATGTCCCAGGGAGTCCCCAGGACCAGGCCAGCCCCATTGTTTGTGCCCTGAGTGACTTAGGGGATTCTTGTGAGAACTAAATGAGGAGATGCAGGCAAAGTTTTTAGCACAGCGTCTGCCACGTAGTAAGCACCCACTAAAAAGTAGTCGTTATTATTTCCATGGGGCTGAAGACTGTGCCCTTGAGACTGTACTGAGTAGACAGAGCTCATGGGATTGTGCCCATGTGAGAGGCAAAGACACTGGGTAACTAGGAGAGACTGTGATAATAAGAAGGGGAATATATTCTGAAATCAGACTTAGAGAGGCTGGGGGCGGCATCATGTGCTGCCCATGCAGAAACCAAAGCTCGTGCTCTCGTGCTGATGCTGCTCAGAGACGAGTGTCTGCACTGGAGGGAGTCGGCCCTGTCCGCCTGAGGTGCACTCGGTGTGATTCCATCCACCTGCCTGGTGAGATGGAAACTGGAGTGTCTTGGAATCCAAGAGTGTGAAGATCCAAGAGAGATTTGTAGAATATGTGTCCCCTCGTGTCTTGTCCACATCTCACCTAGACTTGACCTGACATGTGAGAATGAAGGAGATCTTACTTTATGGAACCAGCAGAGACCTAAGACCAGCCAGAAAAAGTACAAGGGATACCAGATTTGGGGCAAGTAAGACTTTGTATGGGACGAGAGCAGTGCTTTTGAAGGACAGGGATAAATCAGAGGCTTTGGGGGCTTAAGAACTTGGTTGACATTTTTAGGAAAACCACCACCACAAAACTCTGGGCGTCCTCCATGAAAACAGGAGTTAACTGCGAATTCTCCAGAGAAATAGGACCAGAAATATGTCTATAACTCTACCCCTATCTGTCTATCTATCTACCTACCTAAATATGTACCCATCCATCCATCTGTACATTGAGAGAGAGAGATTTATTTTAAGGAATTAGCTCATGCAATTGTGGAGGCTGTTTAAGTCCAAAGTATGCGGAGCAAACCAGCAGGCTGGAAACCCACTGGAGAGTTATCATTCAAGTCCAAAGGCATTCTTCTGGCAGAATTCCTTCTTGCTTGTGGAAGGCAGTACTTGTTCTATTGAGGCCTTCAACTGATTGGGTGAGGCCCACCCACATTATGGAGGGTAATCTATTTTACTTAAAGTTTACCAATTTAAATGTTAATCTAAATTCAAAAAACACCTTCACAAAAATATCTAGAATAATGCTTGACCCAATGCTCTCTGAGTATTGGGGCCCAGTCAAGGTAGGCACATAAAATTAATTATCACAAACTTAAAAATGCATGCTGAGATGATTGGACTGCTGGCCTCTGATGGACTTCCAGAGGACCCTATCTGTAGCCCCTCGTGGGAGGGAAGGTAAGAGCACATTTCCTGGGCCAGACTTTCGTGCCCTGCCTCTTGCATGCCCAAGTCCACGTTCTTTTATTTTGACTGAGGATGCTAAAAGAAACCTGAATTTGCTCAGTGAGTTGCCTATAAAATTTCCATCTCTTTCCAGAACATGGAAGGTACAGTCCTAGTGAGGTACCTTGGCCACTTGGCATCAAAGTATTTGGAACAAATTTTCTCCGCCAAATTTTCTTTGCCAACTCTTGGCAAACTGTGTACAATAATTTTATGTTATGTCCAGCCTAACTGTGAACAATGCCGGCAGTGTTACGAGCTCGTGAATAGAAACCCCGGTGCTGTGAGTGCCTGCTGCCCAGCTCCCAAGCATGGGAAAAGGAGCCCTTCTCTGGGGCAGACGCAGGAGAACATTCTTAACAATTCTACTCACAGGGCTGAGGACGGAAACATTGTCAACAGATGGCAACATCATACGAACTCCTCAGGAGGTTCTCACGACCTTACAACTCCTGGAACTGAGCTTGAAATGACCCCCCAGTGTCACCCAAGAGCCTGGGGAGCCAGGCAATTTCATAGCAGTCAGGTTCCCTGCCAGTGACAGAGTCCCCCATGAAGGGTAAGAGGTGCAGAGGAGAGACACTGAAGTGATGGACACCGGATCCCTTTCAGAGCCAGTCATGTAGCTGGGAGCACAGCAGCGAGCTGGTGGCTTCAGCAAATGGTCATTTAGGTGAATACAGAGACACACAGCTTTGAGTTAGGGCTGAAGTTCGCCAGGCACTGGGAGGAGCAAACCCTTTCCCACCAACCCCTCCACCAAAACACACCACACACACTTGGTCTGGCCACGGAGAACCCTTCCTTCAAGGCTTGTGTGAGGGGGCAGGCCTACCCTCTGACTGACCGGCAATTCCATTAGTTCGAGCATTTATGGGGCAAGAGTGACAGGGTGACCGAGGGGACCAGGGCGTCGCTGTGACAACATGCTGCGTGAAAGCAGAAGGTGTACTGCACGCCCCTCATGCTCACCTCCCACTGTTTTCCTCTATACACCCGCATTTACAGTCCTGCATGGTTATACTCCAAGGGCTGTTTTCTCATGTGAAGAACCGGGGAAACAATTCTGGTCCTCACACACATCCTGCCAGGACAAGAAGCCTGTGCGTGCTTTGTAAATGTTAGTACATTTTGCAATTAGCCAATATTAGTCCATTGATTCCTTGATTACAAATGTCGATCAAATTGACTAATGGAATCTGTAAAAGAAACGAAAGGAATTTGATATTTTTGGTCATGAATAAAAAAGACTTGGTATTTGGCCCAGAGGAGGACACAGGCCTTCAGGTTCCTTACGATAGCATGGATTAACGAATTTATGCAAGCCTATCTGGGGTTGTTCTGTTCTACTGGAATTTAATCCTCTGATTCTGTTCTGTTTAATGAATGGAATTGTTGGGTACTTGCTATTTGGAGAAGATAAAAAGAAAAGAATATGTTCTCTTTCTTTAAGGAAATAATAGAATTATAAGAGGTACATAAGTGCCAGTTTGGATAATGCACTCACTTGATGTTGTAGAAATTGAGAGAGAGAAAGGAGAGGGAGAGGGAGAGATTTGGAGCTGGGTGATACTTCACTGAAGATTGATCTTTGAGCTGGTCATTGAAAAACAGGCAGGACTTGGATGGAGGAAAGGCATGTGCAAGACACTCTGGGCTTAGCAAATAGTGCAAGCCTCAGTGTGGAGAGGGAGATGAACCGGGCCTCGGTGTGCAACAACGAGAGAGGATCTTACCCGGAGTTACACCAAGGACTTTCTGGAGAGGCAGCAAAACTGAGTGTTACAGGGGCATTTAGACTGCTGCTTGAACCTGAGTCTTGGCTTCTCACCTTCCTCCCTGAGCAACATGAGCTGCAGCACCTGCTCCAGCTTGTCCACAAACTACTGGACCCTGAGCTTCTTGCAGTCATGCAGCCACTGTGTCCAGCTGGCCAGCAGCCTGACCAGTGTCTATGCAGGTGCCAGGGGCTCGAGCTCCTGGATCTTCTGTGTCCTGCTCTGCCAGGGTGCGGGGCAGTTGGGGGTCTGGGAGCCTGGCTATGGAGATGGCTAGGGGTCTGGCAGGCATAGGGGTCATCCAGAGGTGGAAGGAGACTATGCAAGGCCAGAGTGACCTCCTGGCCTCCTACGTGGAGAGGGTGAGAAGCTTGGAGGCTGATAATTGGAAACTGGAGTGAAATCTGGGAACACCTGGAGAAAAAGCGGCCCAGTTCAGAGACTGGGGGGCATTATTTCAACACCATTGAGGACCTGTGAGCTCTGATCTTTGCAAGTTCTGTGGACAATGCTCATCTTGCTGCTGATGACTTCAGAGTCAGGTGTGAGACAGAGCTGGCCACGGGCCAGTCTGTGGAGAGTGACATCAATGGGATTTGAAAGGTCACTGATGACACCAATATAATTCGGCTGCAACTGGAGACAGAGATCGATGAGGAGCTGCTCTCCATGAAGAAGAACCGTGAGGAGGAAGTAAACGGTCTCTGAAACCAGACTGCCAGCTCTGAGTTGAGCATGGACTTGAATGCTCCCAAATCTCAGAACCTCAGCAAGATCATAGGGGACATCCAGGCCCAGTATGATGAACTGGAAGGAAAGAAGCAAGAAGAGCTAGACAAGTACTGGTCCCCGCAGATTGAGGAGCACACCACAGTGGTCCACGGAGACGGGAGCTGCTGAGATGACACTCGTGGAGCTGAGATGTATGGTTCAGCCCTTGGAGATTAACTTAGACATGACGAGAAACCTGCAGGCCAGTTTGGAGAACAACCTGAAGGAGGTGGAGATGCACTATGCCAGGCAGATGGATCAGCTCAGTGAGATCCTGCTGCACCTGGAGTCAAAGCTGTCCCAGATCTGGGCATAGGGGCAGTGCTGGGCCCAGGAGTACAAGGCCCTGCTGAACATCAAGGTCAAGCTGGAGGCTGAGATCTACCTACCACCGCCTGCTGGAAAAAGGGGAGGACGTCAATCTTGGTGACGCCCTGGACAACAGCCACTCCTTACAATCCACCCAAAAGACCGTGACCTGGAGGATTGTGAATGGTAAAGTGGTATCTGAGGTCAACGACACCAGAGTTCCGAGGTGTTAAAGGCAGCAGAAGTGGGGCACCCCTTTTTGGGGCAGGAAGCTAATAAAGAGTTCAGGGACCAAGAAAATGTCATTTACACACAAATCCATATTGACTTAAACAAATGGTTGGATAACTAAATACATGCAGGAGGAGAGACAAGACTTTCTTACAAAACCCCAAACAATGTATGGTGATACTTTCACCTCCAGCAGAGGAACCTTTAACCTATTCCTATCTCTACTCCATGTGTGGGCCAGACTTAGTGACTCGCTTCCAGAGGACAGAGCATAGAAAGGGAAAACTAGTAAGTTCACACAGTGGGGGAATCTTACAAACACCCCCTTAGCCAAGTGGCAAGGTTAACATCACTGGTGATATGGTGTCATGTACCCCCTTACATTAGGGTTGTACAGAGAAACAGAACCAATAGGCTACCAATAGGATATTGATATCAATAGGATACCTCTATCTCTCTATCTATTTATCTAGAAAGAGAGATTGATTGAGTACAGGAGTTGGCACACATAGTTATGGAGGCTGGGAAGTCCCAGAATCTGCCATCTGCAAGCTGGAGAACCAGGAAATCTGCTGATGTAATTTAGCCCCAGTCTGAAGGCCTGACTGACTATTAGGAAGCAGATGGTTAAAGCTCAGTGTGAGTCCAAAAGTTCTAGAACAAGGAGCACTGATGCCCAAGAGCAGAAGACAGATGTCCCATCAAGCAAAAACCAAGTTCGCCCTTCCTCACCTTTTTGTTCTGTGCAGGCCCTCAGTGGATGGGATGAGGCCCACCCACATTAGTGAGGGCCATCTGCTTTACTCAGTCCACTGATTCAGGTGCTCATCTCTTCTCGAAACACGGTCACAAACACACCCAGAAATAGTGTTTTACCATCTGTGGCGGACTCTGGCCAGCAGAGTCCACCTGTTGTGACTGAAGACGAGAACAAATGCACAGGCTACAGCAGTTCTGTGGAGAGAAAGGGGGCACGGCCATTCTCTCAAGAGGAGAGCGCCCCAACCCTTGCCTACACAGGCTTTTGTTTTTCTCGGGTCTTACATTAAACAAGGATTTATTATCTATTACATAGAATATTATTGTCTACATTTTAGGTACAATCAAGGAAATGAAAATAACATGCAGAAGGGAAAGGTGGCGAGCTGGTTAGCTCTGTCCTTGGGAAAGTTCACACAGGCTTTGGAAACTACCTTGAAGATAGAAAATACACATTTGTTGTTTCAGACCAGGGTGATGGAGTTTTAGCAAGAGCAAGCTGTAACAGTCTGTATGCATTTTCTAGGCCTGATTCCCAGGGGAAAACTCGGTTTGAAGGTCTGGCTCCTGCCCACCACCTCGCTTCTGTAGGTTTTCCATTCAGAGCTGAGTCACATCTGCCAGACTGAAACAAACCAGTCCCCTACAGTTGCCCCCCTTTTTTTTCCTATTGTTAAGGCTGTTGTGGTGACACTTCCCACAAGACTTGCTACTTGCTGGTCTCTTTTGCAACCCTGGGCAAATAATTTGTAAATGCACCGGAATATACAAAGCATTATTAAAATCAGTAAAAAACCGGCGGCTCCAGTGACCCACAATCTTAGGTTGAGTCCATCAAACCAATTTTTTTTTGGATTTAGCCAGTCGAGATTATTATTGTTTGAAAAATCTCCTGCTTGGTTAAGCATCGAATGTCCTGCAACTGTTGGCATAACCTCAGTTGCAATTTATTCATTTGTCCCTTTAGATTAGTAGAAAAAGCTCCTCTTAGGTGATATTGAATATCACTCCAGGAGTATTGGCTGGAGTTCCATTGAAGTGGGGTGACACACGGTTTGGAGAAGCTAGGATCACTGGTCAGCGGCCGATGGGTCACTAGCACATCCTGGCGTTCACTGATCCAGTTGAGGGATGATTCAATTGCAGAAAGGCAAGTCAGGATTTTTTGATCAATCTGGGCCTGTTGAAGCATTTCTAAAGTGGAATTGTTTAGGAGAACATCAACAGTATGAGCAGTTTGAACTGAGTCAATGAGGGCAGCGGTTGCCGTGGCAGCAGTAGCTATGACAACTATAGCAGGGACTATAATGCAATTAAGGTGCCGATGAACCGTTGGACTCTTAAGGAGGCCAGCGTGTTGTTAAGTGCTACTAAACCATTGGGATCTTCCCATTCTCTGGTTACATTAACTGGCACCCATGCTTGAGTTTGTCTTCTAACTGTATAAACCATAGTGAGGCTTAGCTGAGTAATACTGAGATGAGTAAGACAGCTGGCATACATGGAGCCTGCAGGGACAGGCAGAGAATAAATTTTTGCTGATTTATAATAAAAGACTTGAGCTGTCTGTGGAGTTGCCAAAAACAAATAGGGGTAAGAGGTACAAACTGGGACCTAATCCTGTTTTGGAGGCTAGCGTGGTCGGGAGAAACAATTCTGGTAATAGGTGCCCCGGTACCGGGCCCCTCCCACCACATATCGGTATATGGGAATTGAGGCAGAGCTGAAACTATTGGTGTGCTAAGTTTAGCCAGTACTCTCCAATTAGCTCCCCAGTTCTCCACTACAAAGGGACTTTTGGGGAGAAAAGCAATAGTGGCATTTGGTCCTCTGCACAAAGACCAAGAGACAGTCTTTACGACTACTGTCTAAAGTACAAGGAGGAACCAGAGGGGGATTGAGAGTATGGTAAATCCCCTCCTGGGTACGCAGGCCAATTGTAGTTACTATGGAAAGCTGACAGTAATTACTGTATTGCTTTTTTGCTTGCAGCATAACGTTGCTCCTTTAAAGGAAAGCACAATGTGTCAATAAGAACAGAAAAATAAACTAGTAAATACTTAGCAACATAAACCATATTTTTTGGCACTGGAATCCAGTGCTTGTTTTCTTCTAATGGGCTGTCTGGTCTGTGAGCTGATCGGGTTTCATCTCCAGGTGGCGGAGCTTGGTGTCTGTTTTGTTCATGATAAGGCCTCACCCTTCCAGCTGGAAGCCGGGCAGGACCTGTAGGGATGGAAACACACACATACCCTCTTCCCCATGTTAAGAGATCTACAGGGCCCTGCCAAGAGCCATTTCCCAGTGGATTTCTATATAGAACCTGAGGATAAGGTGACTTTGGCTCTTTCTTCTGAAATGTTTCTCAATTGGAGTACAGAGTGATTCATCACAATTTAGAAAATTATAGGTGAACATAGTTAACATAATCAAATTTTGGGGGGTGGACTCCTGACTCCCCTTTTTTGTTTTTTAAGAAGATTTTTAAAGGTGTGATGTGCCCGTTCAACAATTGCCTGACCAGTTGAATTGTAAGGCATTCCTGTTTTATGTTAGATATTCCAACACTGAAGGGAGGCTTGAGTAGAATGGCTAAGACATCCTGGGCCATTATCAGTTTTAATTTGCTGAGGCCATCCTAAATGACTAAGGGCCTCAAGCCAATGGGCTTGTATATTTTTAGCAGATTCTCCTGTTAAAGCAGGTATATGTAGGGCACCAGGATAAGTATCCATAGAAATACGAATGTATTTGAATTTTCTAAAAGGAGAGTAATGAGTGAGATCTGTTTGCCAAATCATCTGAGAACTTAGTCCTCGAGGGTTAACTCCCGTGGATGGAGGTGCCTTAGTAAAGGCTTGGCAATCAGGGCATTCTTTAATAATTTGCTTAGCTTGAGAACGGGGAATATCAAATTGTCTTTGAAGTGCCTGGCTCTTTTGATGAAAAAACTGGTGAGAAGCTGCTGCTTTCTGGAAAGCAGTGAGGACACTAACTAAGGCGTCTGCCTCACTGTTACCACCCACTAAGGGGCCGGGCAGGCCTGAGTGGGACCAAATATGAGAAATGAAGAGGTGGGTGGGCTGGAATGGGAATAAAGGATAGAAACTGTACTGAATAAACTAAAATTAAAAATTAAAAAAAAAATGAAGAGGGGTGTTCTCGCTCGTCAAGGAGAGACTGTAAAGTCAGAAATAAGTTAAGCAGGTTTGAGTCCACTGAAGTCTTAATGAATGCCTGATCTAGATGCAGAATAATATAGAGCGTATATCCAAAATCCCAAACTATATTTAAAGCTTCTTTGGGCCATTGCCGCAGGGCCATAATTGCAGCAAAAATTCAGCCCTCTGAGTAGAGGAATGTCCTGAGGATACAGAGCCTTTCCAGCTATTGCCTTCTTTCCAGGCAACAGCAGCCCGTCCGGTTTCCCCAGACCTATCAAGAAATACGGTTTTTGCTCCTGTTACTGGTATTGGGCTGATTTTTTCTGCCGGTCTTTTCTGAAGGAATGGAATGTTTTGAAGCAGTCTGCCTGAGGGCAGATTCATCTCCAGTCCTCCTACAAAGTCAGCTATGGCACACTGAAATTCTAAAGACTGAGTTGTTAATTGCTGTAAATAAACCTGAGTTAAGGGAATATGACTAAAGGCAGGATCATATCCAAATAATGTGTTCACTTACATCCTTTTATTATGAGATGGCATAACACAGTTATATAGGTGGTAATGGTGCGTCGTGGTTGATGAGACAGAAAAAGCCACTCTATCATAGCTGAATGAGGCGACAGTTGTCCTATAAGCCCTATTGGAGTACCTAAGGTTGGATAGCAGAAAAGCTGGACAGGGAGCTGTGGATTAACTCTGGTTAACTGTCATTGCTGAATATGCTGATTTATTACAGTTAACTCTTGCAAGGCCTCAGAGGACAATTCCCTAGGGGAATTGAGATCTGGGTCTCCTTTAAAGGTATTAAATAAATGAGTTATTGCTGAGTGGGTATTCCAAGGCTGGGTCGAACCCAATTAATTGCTCCTAAAAGTTGTTGGAGGCGATTAAGAGTTAAATCTTTGGGGGCACTAATTTGAAGGACTTGAGGCCGAATTGTCCTATTAGAAAGGATATAACCTAAATATTTCCAAGGCTCTAAATGCTGGATTTTCTCTGGAGCAATTATTAGTCCAGCAGAGGCTACAGAGTTCTTAAGAAAGGAAGTAGTTTTTGCTAGCATATTTTGTGAGGGAGCTGCAATCAAAATGTCATCCATATAATGATAGATAACTGAATCAGGGAATTGGTCCCTTACTGGCTGAATTGCTATATGAACAAAATGCTGACAAATAGTTGGACTATCGAGCATTCCCTGAGGTAAAGCTTTCCATTGAAATCACTGTAAAGGCTGAGAATTATTAATGACTGGGAGAGAAAATGCAAACCGCTCTCGATCCTTTCTGCTAAAGGAATTGTGAAAAGACAGTCTTTTAAATCAATGATTAAAAGTGGCCAATCTTTAGGAATACAAGCTGAATCAGGGGCCCCTGGCTATAGGGGGCCCATAGGCTGGAGGGATTCATTAATTTTCCTTAGATCATGAATAAGCCTCCATTTGCCAGATTTCTTTGGTATAACAAAAATAGGTGTGTTCCATGGGCTGTTAGAGGGTTCAACATGACCTGCTTCTAGTGGTTGTTTGACTAAAAAATGGGTCTGTTTAAGTCACTCTCCCTTAAGTGGTCACTGATCAACCCATACCGGTGTGTTGGAGAGCCAGGTAAGCGGTAGGGGAGTTATAAGAGCAGCAGCCACTAGGGAAATTGTGGCAGAGATATTTGCATCCCCCACTGACTGAGGAGATCACGGCCCCAGGTGTTAAGGGGCACAGGCAGGATATATGGTTGAAATCTCCCTACCTGTCCCTCTGGCCCATAACATCTAAAAGACCATACACTGAGCTGAGGTTGAGAAATTTCTCCAACACCTGTAACAGCCGTTCCGCTGTCTGTTAAAGGCAATTCAGGAGGCCAAAACTGATTTGAGATAACAGAGATATCCACTCCTGTATCTATGAGACCATGCAAAGTTTTATTCTTTATTTTCACTTGTAAGATTGGCTTATTTAGCTTAATGGATTCTGCCCAGAAAACGGACTGATTGTCTGTACTGCAGAAGCCTCCCTCTCCCCTAACTGTGTTCTGAGTCTTTGAGATTACATGGGGGAGGGGGAGCAGCTGGGCAATGGGCGTCTGAGCAGGAATAATATGATAGCCAGACGCTTTAAGCATGATTTTAATTTCTCCTTCATAATCTGAGTGAACGACTCCTGGCTGAACAAAGATGCCTTTGGTAGTAATGCTGGGTCTTCCTAAAATTAGACCTGCTGTTCCCAGGGGTAGAGGTCCCCAAACACCAGTGGGAGCTACAATTATTTGATCCTGTTCCTTTAAGATGAGCTTATTGGTGGTGACCAAGCCCAGCCCTGCACTTCCACGGGTGGCTGCACAAATGTTGAAAACTGTGCATTTCCTTGAATTCCCTGATATTGGTTGTTGTCCTGAAACCTCCAATTGGGGTTGGGGGCACTGGAGTGGGCGCCCCCCTGGAAGTTTCCCTGAGTCGGTTGGTTATTTTTGTCAAACTTAAAGTGACATTCCCTTGCCCAATGCCTGCCTCTGCCACAGCATGGACAATCCTTGGGGGAAGTTTGTAATTACCTTTTCCCCCTCTTGGTGTGGACAAATAGTCCTTGCACAGGTGACCAGCTTTCAGAATTATAACACGTGGGATCTCCCCTAATTACAGCAGCTAAGAGAGAGGTCTTATGCTGCTGTGTGCCAACATCTTGGCACGCCTAATAAACTCACTGATGCCTTTGGTGGTAGCTCGCAGGGGTCCGATAATGGCCCTGAAGTCCTTGTTAGCACTTTCATAAGCTAGCTGCCACAAAAGAGCTTTAGCTGCTTGTCATTATCTCTTTGCCTGTCAATAGCTTCTTGGAGGTGATCAATAAAGTCAATATATGCCTCCATAGCACCCTGACAGATATTGGCAAAGGAAGAAATGTCCCTGCCTTGAGCATCAGGTACGGCTTTCACGGCCCTGAGAGCAATTTGAGCACTTTGACCGAAAGCATGAGGATCAAGCCTGGCTTGATCCGCAGCAGTAGCAAAATCACCAGACCCAAGCAGCATAGGGAGGGTGACAGGATTATTTATTCGTGCATTCTCAGCAGCTTGGGTACTGGTCCTTTGAGAATATTCCGAATGCTAGACAGTAAATTGAGCTGGGGTCAAAACAGTCCTGGCGAGGGCAATCCAGTCACAAGGGGCCATTTTACAACTGTCACTAATGGCTTGAAATAACCCATTGGTATAAGGAGACTGAAGCCCATTTTCTTTAATACTCTTTTTTAAGTCTTTATAAAGAGAAAGGGGAAGGGGCTCATGGATATTCCTTCGACCCTTGACTATAATGGGAAAAGCCGAAAGGGCATCTATATCACCTGCCTCTGCTGCCTGCCGAAGGCATTGTCTCCTAGCCATGACGGGGTATCTGTCTGAATTTCCTGGCTTTCTTGGTGGTGACTGATCCTGTGTAGGGAGGAGCGCTCCCAGAACTGAGATAAGGAGCAGTGGCCACGAGGCAAGTTCAAGTTCTCCGGTGGGGCTGTAGGCAGAACTCTGCTGGGCTGTTCTCCGGCTGCACCACATATAACTTCCTCATCCAAACTGGCCTCCGCATCCTCCTCTGTAACTAGCTCCTTTTTCTTAGTCCATGTAGGCATGAGAGCAGTGCTGACTAGTCCCCCAGTTAATAAGTTCTGAGCTCCGATAGGACACCCACTATCCTGCAAAGCTTTTAACTTGTTACCTGCTTTTTCCCAAACCTTAATGTCTAAGGTTCCCTTATCAGGAAAAGCAGGGTAATATTCTTTCATAGTTTGTAAAAGCTGAATGAGATGCTTTTCTTATACCTCACATCCCATTCCCCAGAGGAGCTGCTGTAACACACGCAGGTAGACTTCCTGTGCTTTAGACAAATTAGAGCCCATTCTTGTTGTTAGAAGTTTCCTTTTTTACCTTCGATTTCTGCCCTTGCAGACTCTGCAGCCTGTACTAAACCCTAGCTAATTAGCTATCGGGGAGGATAGTGTAGTGGTGGGAGACAGTCTAGGAGAGCTGCCTGTCATGCAGGGCACCCTAACCCCGCTTAATGGGTTTCAGGTTTTTCCCCATGCATTTAAAACTTCGAGGCAGGGCTTGAGGCATCAGGTGACCAACCTTTATATTGCGCTCCCTGACCGAGCTGAGAGTTAAATTACTGTGACTGGAATTCCCTATGAGACCCCTGCTCGTCTCGGGGATCCACCCCAGACGCCTCAAAAGGCCCCTACTCATGTAGGAATGCCTGAGATCTTAAGCCAGAGGGAGGAATGCCTCTTATCTTCGGTGCTCAGGAAGAAGCCGAGACACTCATAAATAACCCTGTAATAACACTGAGTTCTAAAAGCAATCTTCAGAGTCTGATTGAAACTGAAACACTCATTTACTATCTGCTTTTCTGTTTACAGGTGGGCGGAGGGAAAAGGCAGAATCAAAAGGGCTGCAAAAGGCAGCTTTTAAAGAAAGAGTGCGCAGAAGCACTTGTAAGAAAAAAAAAGCTAAAATGCATCGCTCTCTCTCCCAAGCCTAAAATCTGATTGGGGGTTGGCCTCGGGGATGGGCTTGTGAGTGTTTTTACAGTGTGCCTCTTGTTGCATGGACTTTTGCTTGCAGTTGGCAGGAAACCTAGTGTTCTGTCCTGGCCTGCGTCCAACTCATCCTGTCACAGGTGGCTTTCAGCTGCAGGTGCCCTTGTGGCTCTTAACTACCCAACCCCTGCCCTCGAAGTGTGGTGTGGTGATTGCCAGAGAAAGAGAGCAAGGCTTCTGCTTACTAAAGGGAGTGCGATTGCAAGAGAGGGTGACCTTGGAAAAATACCCTTTCTCTGAAATACAACACACCCTACAACCTTCCCGAAAAGCACTCGGTGTCGTTGGCCCTTACCTGGGCTGATGTGCATGTTCCAACCAAGCTGGTGTGTTGGCTACAACTGCAGGTCCTAGCCTCTGAGTCTCTGTTCAGGAGCCAGATGTGGCGGACTCCGGCCAGCAGAGTCCACCTGTTGTGACTGAAGATGAGAACAAATGCACAGGCTACAACAATCCCGTGGAGGGAAAGGGGACAGCATGGCCACTCTCTCAAGAGGAGAGTGCCCCAACCCTTGCCTACACAGGCTTTTCTTGTTTTTCTCGGATCTTACATTAAACAAGGATTTATTATCTATTACATAGAATATTATTGTCTACATTTTAGGTACAATCAAGGAAATGAAAATAACATGCAGAAGGGAAAGGTGGTGAGCTGATTAGCTCTGTCCTTGGGAAGATTCACACAGGCTTTGGAAACTACCTTGAAGATAGACAATACACATGTATTGTTTCAGACCAGGGTGATGGAGTTTTAGCAAGAGCAAGCTGTAACAGTCTGTATGCATTTTCTAGGCCTGATTCCCAGGGGAAAACTCGGTTTGAAGTTCTGGCTCCTGCCCACCACCTCGCTTCTATAGGTTGTCCATACAGAGCTGAGTCACATTTGCCAGACCGAAACAAATGGTCCCCTATGACCATCTACTTGGGCATCTCATAGCCCAGGCAAATAAATACATAAAATTAACCATCAGGCCTGACATGATATGAAATATGCTATGACGAGGTGAGAAGGATAAGCCACTTTTGTGGTATTCTTTTAAAAAAGCTTGTAACCTGAGTCTAATCATGACAAAACATCAGACAAGTCCAAACGGAGGGACTTTTCTACAAAATACCTGACCAGCACTCCTCAAGACTGCCAAGGGCATGAAAAACAAACAAACAAAAACCTGGGAAACTGTTGCAGGCCAGAGGAGGCGAAGGAGACGACTGGCTGAGTGCAGGGTGAAGTCCTGGACTGGGTCCTGGGGCACACACAAAGAAAGAAAATCAACGGAGAAAGTGGTGGCTTCCAGACAGACAAACCAACAAACCAACAAAAAACCCCAAAAACAAAAACCACCTGGAGTTTAGTTAATAGTAATGTACCAATGTTGATTTCTTAGCTTTGACAAATATATCAGTGGAAGATGATAACAGTAGGGAAAACTAAAACTAAAACTATGTGCAGGAACTCTGTGCTATCTTGGAACTCTTCTGTAAATCTAATACAGTTTCAAAATAAAAAGCTAATTAAGACAGATAAGAAACCAAAGACTTTACACAACTTTGTGAATATACTAAAAACCACTAAACTGTACACTTTAAATGGATGGATTTTATGGTGTGTGAATACCATCTCAATAAAGCTGTAAAAAAAGTTTATTAAGAAAGACAGGGCATTTACCATACAGCTGAGGTTTTGGTAAACGTGGTTTGCAAATACCAAAGAGAATGTAAGACATACTATTTATTCAATCCGTAAGAAATATGGTTCCAGGTTTGCTACATGCAAGGGTACAACCAGGCCTGCATATGGACTTCCGTGTTATTTTCAGCATATCTTCCCCTTCCTCCACAGCAGCATGGTGACTTGGTAGGGGTTAGGGAGTACCTGCCCCAAGCAAGGGACTCTGACATCCTGGGTCAGGTGTCAGGTAAGCTAGGACTTCAAAGAGTGAAGGTCTCAGTGAAGAGGAGGATGACACTGGGACTCAACTACAGTGGCCTCCAAAACAGCCACCTCACCCATGGCAGATAGAGCCCTAAGTGGTTTCGGCAAATTACACACCCAGGGAGAGGAAGACGGGGCTCCAGGAAGAAGGCTCTTCGCCACACGTGTCCTCCATTCCATCCCACCACAAAACCAACCAGGATCCACTGAGAACCTCTTTTTTAAAGCTCAGCCTCGCACATGTGGAAACACTCCTCCGCCTCTAACTACTTGCCTCCAAAGTCTGCATCAAAGACCTAAATACCTTTCCCTCCTTCTGGGTGTTACTACGACCTGGTCAAAGAGAAAGTGAGCTCTGGAGATGAATGCCCAGGAGCAGCCAAGGTGGAAGCCGTGTCTCTGTCTAATCAAGCAGTGCCTTCATTAGAACAGAGGTGTGCCCTCTCGTCCTGTTACGTCCTTTCCAGCACGGCTCACGGCTGGCTGACCTGCAGACCTGCAGATGCTCCTCCCTCAGGCTTTCTTCATGGGAACGTCACTGGAGAATGTCCTCAACTCTGTAATTTGTAGTCTGGAAAAGGCCTGTTTTGTCCTTCTTCTCACAGGTCTAAGGGAGCTTCCGAGGGTCTTTGGGGTGAGGTTTTCCCTACAAGGACATTTGTATTTGAGTCAGTGACGTTAACAGAGGGGAAGGGACATGCCTACGGTGATGGCAAGTCAGGGGGTGAACGCATGAGTCTTCTGCCCCCTGGACTGCGGGCCGGTTCCCGTGTTTGAGCATGCCCCCAGGTGTTAGGTGACAGTGCCACTGCTTCTCAGATTGTAGAACCACGACACACCTGGGCCAGAAGGAAATTCAGGGGCCATCATCCCTGGTTTTATTATTTTGTTGCTGGGGAGACTGAAGCCTGGGGAGAGGAAGGACTTTCCACTCCCAGTAGGCAGGCTGTAGTTTTGAATAACATTAACTCGTGGTGAGAAGGGAAATTCTAGTTCCCTCCCTAGTCTTGAAGAAGAAGGTTCACACATGCAAGGCCAAGGGCAGGATCCAAAGGCTCCATCCCGTTAGAGTTACCCAGGGAATCTGAAAAATTACGCATTATGACGTCCCACTTCAGCCCCACTGTCACCGGCATCTTCCTGTTTAATAGGCCTCCCAGAAGACTGTGGCACGTGGGAATCGTGGTCCACACCTTGAGAAGGACTGCGCATGGGCTTTCCTCCTCCAAACACTCACTGCTAACGTAAGGGATGATTGTATGGGTATTTAAAAAACCATCCATGTGTACTCACTCACCCGTCCCTTCATTGGTCCATCTGTCAGTCCATAGTCAATATATCCATCCCTCTATCTGCCACCTAGAGAATCTCTGTGAAGCGCCACTGTGTGGTGGCAGCAGCCGGTGGCAAGTTCAAGACTGGCTGTTCCCAAGTGGCCGAGGGACATGCCTAGATGCCCATTAACCAGCAGGCGGTGGACTCTGGTTCCTATACATTTGAAACCTGCTAGGCTGACTCTGGATAAAATTGAGAAACTAGAGAGGCTCAGGATATTTAGATTGTAGCCTTCAGCTCAACTCCAGGAAGAGGTGTTTGAAAGGAGTGAGATGGAACCAGTTGCTGGTCCTTGCTAGGAAGGCTTAGTCATGGCAGAGAGGAAGAAAGCTGTCTCCACACCTAGCTGACTGCCTGGAATTGAAGCGAGGGGGGCAAGGTTTTGAAAAAATAAACAGGAAATACCCTTTTGTTTGTAAAATGTGGCTTGGGGGTAAGATTCAGGGCCAGATAGAAAGACTTCATATTATTTCATCAATTAGTCATATCCACATGTCAACTAGGTGAAGTTGGGGCAAAAGAGGGGAGGACAGGAAAGAGGATGTTAATGGGAAACCTGCTGAAAGTCAACTAAGATCTATAGTTTAGTTGATAGTATTGTATCAGTGTCAGTTTCCTGCTTTTCTAACAGGATTGTTTGTATTATGTAAAATGTTAACCTCACAGGAAGCTGGGTGAAGGCTATATAAACTTCATATATTATGTTTACATGTTTCCCATAATCTAAAATTACTTTTAAGAAGTTGTGAAAACGCCTTTTACAGACACACAAGGTCGAAGATCCAGATCTAGAAAAGACAAATGCACCATGCCAGCCTTACAGTTCCTCCTGCCCCCGTCTCGCTGAGCCACTGCAGTTAATTCATTTTTGATTACATGTCCAGATGGTACCCTCTGTGGGTCCAGTCCCAGAAGGTAGAAGTTAAAATATGATTACACATTAAAAGCTTTTAAATACCAGCAAATGCCCCCGCCCCCCAAGAATGAAAAACAAACTCTAAAGAAAAACAGAATACAAGGGGGGACCCAAAAAAACCAGAATTATCTGCTGGTGGGCAGGCCCCTTGTTGTATAGGGTTCTTCCACTAGATGAGTGTTCTAGGAACCCATCTGGGTCAGTGCACTAGCTGGTGTTGTTGTGAGAGGCTGCATCTGATTTCAGTGAATTTTTTTTTTAAGATTTTCAACTCGTTTGCCCATTTCATGATGGGTGGTTTACAAGCACAACTGCCCACACCACACCAAGGGTTCAGCAGTTTTTGACCAAATAACATGATCCCCCTGCCCCACCCTCCCTATTAACCCGACCTCACCCCAAGCGATTTTTCTGTGTTTCCCCAGATGACATAGTTCTTAAAGGGAAATATTTTGTCATTGTGGAAGAGGTGAAAAAAAAAGTCAGAAGCACTAAAAGCTATCAAAATTGACAAGGTCAAAAATTGTTTTGAGCAGTGGAAAATGTCTCGATAGGTGTATTGCATCAGAAGAAAAGTACTTTGAAGGTGACTGAAGTTTAAACATATAAGAATAAATACACAATTTTTTATAAATAAATTCTGGGGTTTTGGGGGTCCCCCTTTGTAAAAAACTTGGATGTGAAAATAAAAGTGACTGCTATTTTAAAGGTGAAAATAAAGAGAAATTGCTACTGCCTTCCAGGGCCATAACACCCTAGAAAACCAAAAGAAGTGGAATGAGAAGAAATGAATTCCATGTGATTCATCTGGTTGGCTTGGTCGCCCAAGTCTTCCATGTAACTCACCCTGCTTCCTGATGTTCTAGCTGCATAATTACGCCACCCCCACCCCTACCCCGAGGAAATTTATCCACATGCAACAGGAAGCAGCTTTGGCTGGCCGTAGCTAGGGTGGGGAGTAAAGGAGGGAAAAGCCAGGGGAAGGCGGGGGAGTCTCAGAACCGAGTACCAGAAGGACCTTGGCCGAGAGTGCGTGATGCTTGCAGACTCCACCCGGGAGTCTGACAAGTTCCGGGTGAAGAAGGGATGGCTGGGGGCCGTGAGATGGAGAGCTGCTACACACCGGCCAAGGGTCTCTTTGAGGGAAACAAAAACTAAGAAGCTCAGTATTTCTTATCCTTCTACTGGTGGTCCTATAGCCAGATAAGCAGAGGGGGACAGATAAGTCTGGGGAAAGGCCTGAGAGGAACCTGCCCAGGGTCCCTGTTGGGACAAATCACCGCTAACCGGACCATTAAATGTTCTCCAGCCTGAGGGGAGCCTCTGTCCTGCTCCTGAAGCAGGTCCGGCAGCCCAGCCCCACGTCCATCTCCCAATACAAGTTAGGTCCGCCAGCCTTATGCACAGGCTTCAGGTCACCAGCACGCGGTTCTACTGCTTACCAGAAGGTCTGGAATTACACATGTGGCTTTGTCCCATCACGTTAGCAGTGCATGGATGTGTGATGATAGATATACTCAGAGCAAGACTTGCAACTTGTGTGTTGCAAAATTTTTTTAAAAATTGTTTATGCTGTTACAGTTCCCAGTTTTTCTCCCTTTTTCCTCCTCCACCCAGTCCCACCCTCTCTCCTCCCTCAGTCAATTCCAATACTGCGTCCATGTCCACAGGTCATGCAAAAATGTTCTTTGCCTAATCCCTTCACCATCTTTCTTTCCTTCTTTCTTTCTTTTTTTATAAACAGTTGATTTTTAAAAAAGATTTTATTTATTTATTTTTAGAGAGAGATGAAGGGAAGGAGAAAGAGAGGGAGAGAAACTCAATGTGTGGTTGCCTCTTACACATCCCCTATGGGGGACCCGGCCCCCAACCCAGGCATGTGCTGACTGGGAATTGAACCAGCAACCCTTTGGTTCTCAGGCCCATGCTCAATCCACTGAGCTACACTACCAGGGCCCCTTCACCATCTCTCATCCAGTCCTCCCCTCTCCCCTCTGACAGCTGTCAGTCTGTTCCCTGTGTCCATGCCTCTGTTTCTGTTTTAGTCATTAGTTTATTGTGTTCATTAGATTCCACACATAAGTGAGATCGTGTGGTACTTGTCTTTCACTGAGTGGCTTATTTCACTTAGCATAATATTCTGCCAGACAAATTTTTAAAACACGCAATGCCTGGATATTTAGTCAGGGGCACTGACCTCTTTTCTCTTGGATTGTCAAATAAGACAGTGGCGACAGCCAAACACGACAAGAGTTGTCCTGTGTGAATGAATCAAAATTGTACCAATTTTTTTGTCAGATTGGCAAAAATATATTTTTTGGTGTGTTGCGGAATTTTAGTAATAAGTTATGTGCTCATTGAGACAAAAAAAAGGTTGAAAACTGCTGCCTTAGGTTTTGGGTGGCTGAGTTAGCTTTTCTCATAGTAGGTCATTACCAGTGGGGGAGGCTGGCAAGGAGGAGAGCACCCCAGCGCCATCGGGAGTGGCATCCCAGACAGGCCCTGCAGGCAGTACCTGGGCAGTCTGCAGGCAGGAGGGCTTTAGGAGGGAGCTGGGCATCCCTGGACAGGGAGGGAGGATGCTGACTGGCAATGACAGCCTTGGACCAGAGCTGTGGCAGGCCGGACTTTGCAGCCTCGCCCAGCTGGGAGGCCTCTGTAGGATCCGTGGGGTGGCCAGCAGAGCCAGAATACCAGCTCGGGCAAAAGGAAGGAGAAAATACTGCCCCGCCATGGAGGAGATCTTAAGGTCCTGGGACTTGGTGGATATTCTGGATTACTGCCTATTCTTAAAAATAAAGTTTTATTGGCACACAGCCACACTCATTCTCTTAGGTGTTGTCTATAGCTGCTTTCATGCCTCAGTGACAGAGTCGAGTAGTTGTGATAGAGACTGAATGACCCACAGAAGCTATAATATACATTATCTGGCCTTTTGTAGGAAGAGTTTGCTGACCCTTGATCCAGGACATATTGGGTTCTCTCTGGCTTTCTGAAAAGAGACACCACCTCTCTTAAAAGAAAAAAATCTCCTTCCCAAGGTTTCCCAAATTCTGCTTTGACTACTCTACCCAAGATCCTGGTGGCCAATAGTCCACATTATCCTCCAACACCAAAGGACATCATGTCATTTCTGTGGGCACTGATTCCGTCATGTCTGGGCCAGAAAGAGAGTCTTAGGGCACTTTGCGGACGAGGGTCCAAAGGGAGAGAGGAGCTAGGAGTAAGAGGAATCAAGTTTAATGGTGAGAGTTCAGTGAAACTGCCAGATGGGTACTATTTTCAGTCTTGAAATAAATGTGTTTTCCTTCCAAAGTGACAACTTTTGCTAACGACCACATGCTGCAGACAGATCCTTGGTGCAAATTAACTTGTTCATTTCTGGGGATGCCCAGGGTCCCAGACAGGAGGCAGAAGGTTTTGGAAGGGAAGGTATGAGGGCAGAGAACAGCAGACTCACGAGAAGTCTCTGTTAGAGCTGAGCACTGTAATGGTCTTCAAAAGAATTTAGGTTTCCAGACATTGCAAGCTCTTTCTAAATTCAGACCTGGAGTCTTGATTGGCAAAGGTGTGTCATTCCAGCCCTACGGTAGGCATCAGGAACTTAGAATAACAAATAACTAGTCTTTACAATTTTTACAAAAGCCAACAACATATAAGATACACTTACCAGACCTTGGACCTAGATTGGAGCATTATAAAAACCAATCACAAAGCTAGATATTAAGTAGGATGCCAAAAGGTGTAAGATACCACTTTCCCCCTCAAGGGACATGGAATCTAGCTAAGAGATGTGTGTGCATGAAAAGATAGCAGCTGTGCGTATCACTGAGATTAGATTCAGCTGTAACGAAAACCTCCGGACAAGACAGAAAGTCCACCGGCACGGATCCTAGGACAACTCTGTTTCCTGGAGCCCTTAGCCCTCCACCATCTCCAGGGTGTGGCCTTCGTCCTCTTGACCCAAGACACAGTGTCATTCTAGATAGCAAGGAAGAGGAAGAAACCAGGAAGGGCTGTTATAAAAAAGACAAGCAATAACAAGTGTTGGTGAGGATGTGGAGAAACGGGAACACTTGTGCAATTGTGGGTGGGAATGTAAATTAGTGCAGTCACTGCGGAAAACAGTAAGGAGGTTCCTCAGAAAACTTAAAAATAGGACTGCCATACATTTTAGTAATCCCACTTCTGAAGAAAATAAAATGCTAACTCAAAAAGATACATGCACCCCTATGTTCATTGCAGCATTATTTTCAATAGCCAAGACATGGAAAAAACCTAAGTGTCCATCGCTAGATGAATGGATAAAGAAAAAAATATATATGAATATTATTCAGCTATAAAAAGAAAGGAAATCCTGCCATTTGCAACAACATGGATAGACTACGAGGGATTATTCCAAGTGAAATAAGTTGGAACGAGAAAGACAAACACCGCATGACCTCATTATCCATGGACTCTAAACAGCAAACAACTCATAGATACAGAGGACAGATGGGTGGTTGCTCACGGCGGTAGGGCTGGGGGTGGGCGTGAGGGTGGGGGGTAAGCTAGATGGTTGTAGGTGGTCAAAAGGCACAAACTTCCAGTGACAAGGTCAATAAGTCCCGGGGTACAACGTGCAGCATGGTGACTGGGTCAGTAATAATATACCGTACACCTGAAAGTTGCTAAGAGAGTAGATCTTAAGGTTTTCGTCACGAAAAAATTGTAACCGTGGCGATGGTGCTAGTAGACTTACTGTGGGGATCGTTTTGCAGTGTGTACATACCTGGAATCAGCATGTTATACACCTGAAACTAGTGTAAGGTTGTATGTCAACTACATCCCAACAATAAAGTAATACTGCCCTTAAAAAGGCCTGAAACTAAAATATATCAATTATATCTCAATAAAAATTACCTTGTGCAATAGTATTTAATTACATTGAAATTTGCTCGTAACATAATGTTTGTGAAAAATAAAACAGAATATATGACCCTCCTCCAAAAGAGTCTGAAATAATTTTCATTGAACATTTTGAAAAAAACTTGTATTTGGTCTACAAATTATTTCATGGCATTTATAGCCTACTTTGCTGGTCCTCAATCATAACATTTAACGAGAAGTGTTGTGAGTTAGTCATAACTAACAATAAGGAACTAATTATTTTGAATGCTTTCCTTTACAAAATCAGAGGAATTCAGGTTATTCTTTTATTAATGTCACCCCTGCTCGTGTTTTTCAACATCTGCTTTTTAGGCGGCGATGAGAGTGTAAGGCACGCGCAGAGCTCACACACCAGTAGTCGTACATCACAGGCTGCCCGGGTTTTTCTGTGGCAGAGCTCTCTCGGTGCCTTATAATGATAACACAGGTTAGTTTATCTCTTCACTTTCTGTCATTGCAGTGGCTATATGTTAGATTCACAAACGGTATTAATTCGTATATTCAAGAAATATTTATTGAGCTTCTGCTATGCAGGGTGATGATGGCTCGATGATGAACAGAAGAGACCTAGAACCTGGCCTCATAAAATTTAAATTCCAGCAGGATGACGGACATCACGAAAGGCTTCTCTCTGTGAGACGTAAACTGCGCCTGTGTCTGCCCCTGCAGTGTCCTCACCGGGAGGACACTTTTCTGGCCTCCCGCTCCGACAGTGATGGAAGCACGATCTCCAACTTAAATGTGACATGCCTTCTTTTTTCCAGAAACCGACTGTACAATATTTAATGGACAAGTAGCTATCGCTGGTGTGTTCTTTGCTTTGACCATGAAGCAGGAAATTTCCTAGAAGGAGAAAAATTCTGATAAGATCCTTCCTCGTGGGCATAACCTTTTTCAGAGTGACCCTAATACTGCGACTCTCCTAATTTTGGTGACTGTCCCGGCTCAGCTCAGATGCTCCATGAGGCTTTGTAGAATAGACGAATGCGTGAATATTCACCCTAAACCTTCTTTCTTCTGTCTTCACCTCCTTCTTTTTCCTCCCCTATTCCTCTTCTCAATCTTTTTCTCCCTTCCCAATTCATGTGTCTGTCCCAGACACAGGGGCATTTTAGGGACCTGCTGGGCTTGAAAGGTTGCTCACGCTCTAGAGTCCAATGACTTGGTGTCGACAATCTAAATTTTCTCCTTTTCTTTACCTTGTAAGTGTGTTGTAATTTCCTCAGCAGAAGTGAAAGTGACTAGGAATACTCAAACCTTTGCACAGGCAGAACGAGAGGGAGAGGCAGCAAGAGAAAAGGAAAAGGGCGGTTTTGAAGAAGTGAGAGCAAACTTTCACATAAATTCTCATCCACCCAGTGGAAGGAAATGAAACCTTGCATTCAGGGGCAATTTTGTCATCGATTTTAATTCTCTGTCATCAAGCAGGGTGTCAGGAAAAAATTTTTCATTTTGATTTTCATACATTTATTCTAACAACCGGGACTTCATTTGCCTGAGGAAAAGCTATACAAAGATGTACAATTCGTAGTTAATCTGAAGGTGAATAAAATAGGAACATGCCTTTTGTTTTTCTAAGGCATAATAAGTTAGCGCAGTGCCCTGGTCACCATCTGGACATGCATGTAGCTTGTACACAAGCTAAGTTTCATGCACATTTGTAACAGCTGAGAGAGGCATGATGTGGCCGTACCGATATTAATAATGGTGACTTCCAGAACTTACTCCACTCCTGGCTGCACGAGAGGCTGGGAATGTCTTTATTCCGCGTGGCCCCTTGTCTTGCTAAAAATATTAATTGCTATGGAAAAAGTAGCACGCTTCTTCTTTATCATGGAAGGACCTCTTTTAATGACTATCGCTGTGCATTCCATTCTGCTTTGATAGTAACTGCCTTTTGGTCTGCGTTTGCATGGTATTATACTTTCTCCGTTCCTTCCTCTTCAGTTCTGCCGCGTGGGTTTGCTGCGGCCAAGCGGCTTGGCGACAGCATGTAGCTGGATTCTGTTTTTTTTATTCAGTCTAATAATTTTGTCTTTAAATGGGTGACTTGGATTCCTTACATTTATTGTGAGCCATTATTACTTTTGTTTTCTGATTGCTATACATTTTGGCTCCCCTCCCCCACACCTGTGCCACAAGTTGAGCTGAATAGTTCAGCGG
Source organism: Trachops cirrhosus (assembly GCA_028533065.1). Classification (NCBI taxonomy): domain Eukaryota; kingdom Metazoa; phylum Chordata; class Mammalia; order Chiroptera; family Phyllostomidae; genus Trachops; species Trachops cirrhosus. Next base: position 15,404,381 of record CM052547.1, on the reverse strand, counting down.
TCTTTCCATCCCCTTCTATCACCTGCCGCTGGGGAGCCAGAGGCCCTGCTCTTCCTCCAGGCCTATCTTCAGCTTCACCAGTTCTTTCCTCGGTTGTGTCAAATTTATAAATGAGCCCACTGAAGACATTCTTTATTTCTGTTTCTGCTTTCATTGCTGGCATTTCCACTGGATTCTTATAGTTTCCATATTTCTGCTGAAAGGATCTTGCGTATTGTCCAACTTTTCCAGTAGAGCCTTTAACGTGTTCACTGTCGTTGCTTTAAGTTCCCTGTGAGGTGATTCCAACATCTCTGTTGTATCGGAGTCTGGTTCTTTCGATTGCTGTGGTCTGGCGTCAGCGTGTGGTTCCGGCCCTGGCATGTATTTCCGCCCCCCACCCCCCCAAGGAGTGGTGGGTTCTTTCTCTTATCCCAAGGCCAGAAGGGTTTTTTAAAACCAGTGTTCTAATGGCTATGACGTTGTTGCTCTTTCCCCTGCAGATGAAGGCTTTTGTTCCATGGGAGACGGGGCGGGGGGGGTGAACATCTGGGGAGCTGGGGAGTTGTGCCTCTCGTGGAGGATGATGCTCACTCCCTCCATGCCTGTGTCGTGGGGAAAGCATGCAGCTGAGTGGCTCTTAGTCCTCTGCTCCCCGCAGGGGAGACCCCAAGTAAGGACCTGCATGTGAGAAGTTAGTGAGGCTCAGTGTTCTGTGTTCTGGAATCCCCACAGATAAGTACTGCCCGGGTACCAGATTCCTGCTGGGGGCATGAACAAGTTTCACCAACTAGTATACCTCTCCCTACACAAGAAGCCATAGACCCTCATTGAGCTATTTAATGCACAGTGAAGTTCAATCGTAACCTGTCCCTCTCTTCCTCCTGGCAGGTCACTCGGTTGGACCACCTGTTCCTGAGGCCTCCAAGCCTTCCTTCCTCACCTCTGCTCATGCAAACCACCTTGCTCCTGAACCCAGTTTTCTTGCTACCTCCTAGAGGAAGACTTCTCTGAACTTGCAAATGGAATTGATCATGCTACCTCTTGGTTCTCACATCAAATTGTTTGTACCCATGTTCCAAGCTTAACCTCATTTGATCTTGCTTCATCAAAGGCAGCTCCTGGAGAGCTGGGCTATCACTGTTCTTCATAACTCCCAGGTACGCTCAACAATGTCGAGATGTGTTCAGGCCTTTCCTGTGCAAACTCTCTGTGCCTTCTCATTGCTCTCAAGATCAAGTCTGGACCTGGGAGGGTCCACATGGCCCAGCCTCCCTCTGCTACCTCATCTGCAAACCCCTCGAGAGCAGGGACCAGAGGGGGTCCCAACATGTGCGATTCATCTCAAACAGCTGGGTGCACAGGGATGAACTAACTTAGCTCCTACCCTCAGTACTGCGTGCCTAGGGGCTGTGCCAGAAGGGAGTGGCCTGGAGGAAAGTCCTTTCACTCTCCCTGCAGGAGTGGTGAAGTGAGGATGGACCCCCAAAGAAGCCCCTTCTCTCTCCCCTCCCTGGATGGTAAAAGACACAGAGGCATGATAAGCCCTTCCCCTCTGGCACTGTCTCACTCAGGCTCACCAGAGGGCCGTTAAGTGTTTTTCTCTGGATTTGCAGCTGTGGAAAGTCCCCTTATGAATGTCTTCTTGACCCCTTGACCTAAACTGTCTGCCCTATCTGGCCTCAAGGAAATACCCACATATTTGGGATGTGATTCTACCAGCTGCCAACCTGATACTATCAGCAGCTTCCAAACTCCCCAGGGAGGTGAAAGTCATGAATTGGAAGAGGCCATGGTCACTGGGCTAGAATCCCAGGCCTAGGAAGGTGCAGAGACTAACATCTAGTCCCCCAAGCTTGCAAACTTGGATCTCTTTCTCTGCAAAAAGATGGAGGGGAAGTGGTTAGTTAGAGGGAGAGTTAGATTTTCAACCCTTTTTTCCCCTTGGCTGTGGAAATCTTTCTTCAAAGAAAAGCTGACAGATGGAGCCAGCTATGTGAGGACACCCTTGGAGCTGCTGCTGTGTCTGAGATGGGAACCGAGTCCCTGTTCCCCATACTCTCTTCCCAGTCTAAGTAGAAACCCCAGGGGTCTTCGGGCTCTGATTAAAAACCCATTAATATGATCCAGGCATTCCACTCTTAGGTATTTACCCAAGAGAAATGCAAACAGGCCCCCACAAAAACTTGTACACAAATGTTTAGTGCAGTCTCTTGGTAGTGGTCCCACACTGGAAGCAGTCCCGTTGTCCATCAGCAGAGGAATGGATAAACAAATTATGTGTTTGTGCAGTGGAATGCTACTAGGCAACAAAAAGGGATGAAAAAACTATTCATATGTGCAATGAGATGAATAAATCTCAGAATAATGATGCTAGAGTGAAAAAAGCCAGGCCAAAAAAAAATATATCTTACACAACTCCATTTATATGAAGCTAGGAAATGCAAGCTAATCTATAGCAATAAAAAGCAGACCAGTGGTTGCCTAAAGATGGGGGTGTGGAGGGAGGGAAGGGTTCCAAAGTGCACGGGGGAACTTTCAGGTGATAGAAACGTTCCATATCTTGACTAAGGAATGGTCTGTAGGTGTAGACATATATCCAAACATCATGGTGCCCATCTTAAATATGAGCAGTTTATTATATGTTAATTATGTCTCAATAAAGTCGTAGAAGAAAAAAAGAAGGCCATTAGATTGTTCCGTGTCGAGGAGGTAGACTAGACAGCACATCACCACCAAAGCCAGTCCTGGGACCCTGTTGTCTCTGGAGCCCTGTGGCCAGTCTGGAGCCCAACCTCGTCCTGCTAGTGCTCAGTGAGCTGGCTGGCAAGAGCCCTGAGAACTTTCCAGGAGGGCACACGACAAACCGCTTTTGCTCTTCTGCTGGTAAATAACATTGGAACCTGCACTTTTGTATTTTGGGGAGAACACAAGTGAGAGTCCCATAGTCCGACTTGCTATGTCCAGACCCACAGGCCTGGTCGCACTCCCATTGAAAAGCCTTTGAAAAAATCACAACGCCCACCTCGGCCCCATTGAGTTTTACTTTTGATTAATCTTTAAATTGTCTTCTTGGAGGGTGTGCCCCCACCTGGGGCTTGCTGAGGACAAGAACCAGCGTGGTAAGGACCTGTCCCCCGGGAGCTGCTTTTCCAGGACAGGGGTCACCGTGAGGTCAGTAGACAGAGCCGGGTGCTGGTTCACGGATTTTCCAAACATTGAAATAAAATGAACAAAAGGAGAAACCAACCACACTGATGCTGCCATGTGTAAAAACACAGAAGCAAGAAAGATACTTATTCACTTTCTTCTCTGCCAAGAGCCTCTCTGTGGCTGGCAGGACTCAGAGATTCACTGGAGAAGTTCTGACTAATCAAGAGACAAGTTTTTGATTAGATTGTTTTAGTTTTTGCTTTTGAATCCTTTCCAGGTCCTTGTTAGTGCCTAGTGCTGGGCCGAGTGCTGGGAAGTACACAGGAAGCTCATAACCGAGTGAACCTCCGATTCCATCAGAGACTAAAACGGTGAAATGAAGTGAGGGGGGAGGGGCGGGGCAGGTCGCGTGCTACTTCCCGCGCCTGAGACTTCCTAGGTTCTCTTCTGTCTCTCAGCTGTTAGGAACGACAGGCCTGGGGGACTTTTGACCAGAATCATCAGGCAAGGAGGAAATGGGGTTTAAGTCTTAGAAAACCCTGAGGGAGAAGGGGAAATGACAGGAAAGTCCAGTGATAAAGCCAGAAATAAATGTAGAAAGAGAAATAGAGTGGACTTTAACTGGATTGGACACAATGCTGAAAATGACAATGATTTTTTAAAAAAAGAAGTGAATAGAAACAGAACGACGTCAATTCTATGCGTGTACGTACAGACAGACAGAAGGACAGCGCCAGGAGCGTGCGCGCCTGTCCGCGCAACCTGCCTCGCACCGGGCGCAGCGGCAAGGTCTAATGCGAGCGAGTGGGGGTTTTGCTTTCATCTATATTGTTTAAATATTTTATAATGAACTATTCCCAAAAGACCTGTGAGTTTCCTTTTATTATTTATTTGTCAGTTTTTCTCACTGTCACAAAATATGCACTACTCACCATCTTAACCACTTACAAGTGCGCCGTCCAGGGCTGGTACACTCGCGTTGCTGTGCAGCCCCCACCCCGCTCCACCTCCAAAACGTTCTCAGCACCCCAAATGGAGACTCTGTGCCACCTCACAATGACATCTCCAGCCCCTGGTAAGCACCACTCCACTTTCTGGTTCTATGAATTCGACTGTCCTACGTGCCTCAGACACCTGGAATCAGACAACATTTGTCCTGTGTGCCTGGCTTATTTCACTCAGCATAAGGTCTTCAAGGTTCATCCATGGGGTAGCATGTGTGGGAGCTTCCTTCCCTTTTAAGATGGAATAATACTCCATTGTGTGCCTATGCTGCATACATTTGGCTTATCCACCCATCCACCTGTGGACATTGAGTTCTTTCTACCTTCTGGCTGCTGTGAATCGTGCTGCTGTGAGCGTGGGTGTGCAAACACCTCTTCAAGACCCTGCTTTCAGTTCTTTTGGGTGTATACACAGAAGTGAAATCACATGGTAGTCCGTGCTTCAGTTCTGAGGCCTGCCATACTGTTTCCCCAGCCGCAAACAGACGGCTGCAGCACTTTGCACCCCTACGGCGGTGCGCTTCCTTGCCAACACTTACTATTGTCTGTCTTTTTTTTTATAGGAGCCATCCCGATGGGTGTGAAGCAGTATATCACTATAGTTTTGGTTTATATTTTTTTAATGAGCAGGGATGGCAAGCATCATTTCATGTGGATCTGAGAATTTTTAAGTAAAAAAATAGTTCCAAGATTTCAGCAATGCGAAAGTAAAAATATAATGGGACCCCTGGAAAACCTCCTATATGTGACTTATCTCTTTAAATGTTTCCAATTTTCAACAAATGTGGTACTTGCATTTTTACCTTTCACGGTGTGGAGTGGTTCTGGGTGGCGGCAAAATCAACACTGCCTCATTCCTTCCTGAGATGCGACCTTCCTACACAGGCTGTGGCCCCCGGGGCAACTTGGAGGCCACACTGCTTTCCTGATTTGATGGCTGGATAGGAGAGGTAGGGATCGGGGACTTGAGAAGGTAGAGGAGAAATGAGAGAGAAGGAAAGTCATGTCAACTAGCACCTTAGGCGGGGAAGTCACAAACCCCTGAACAGTTCACAGCTATTTTGCTTCGAGATAGGTTGGGAACTGACCTGTAGGTAGGGCTGGTTGAGGCTGGAAGGCAGTTTGCAGGTGGGGACCTGCTTGCTTCCGAGTAGTGGTGAAGGCACAGTTCCGTCTGGGTTCAGACTTGCTTGACTTCGGAGAGTCTCTGGAGATGCCCCTGAAGAGCTGTTACTAAATGGAAAGGGTGTGGCGGCCTGGTAGTCTTCACTCTGTTGAGCTTGCCATTTGCAGAGTGAGCTCAGCAGTTTTTTTTCTTCTGCCCACCCATCCCCACATCCAGTCAAGTCAGGTAAGGAGGTTTCTGATCCAGGGAAGAGTTCTATGTAGGATGCAGCCAAATGCAAAGTCAGCATTAAAACTTCCTGGCTGAGATTTGCTACCTTTGAGATCAAAAGCTCAAGCCATTTCAGTAACACGACTCATCTGGATGTAACTACTCTTACAAATGTTGCTCAGACTGGAAGTCCTGCGGGGTATCTCTCACTGGCACCCTTTCCTGTTGACTGTTTTCAAGCCCAATTCAGCCTGGGAGGGTAATGCATTGTTTATTAGTTGAAACATAAAATAAATCCCTTCGAAATTCCCAGAAAGAGTATGTCACGGTACTGGGAGATTTCCAGCTGGGGAAGTGACCTCAGAAAGTGACTTACTCAAAGTCTTGACACAATGGCAATCCCATTAAAGAAGCTGGGAAAGCCCACCTTTGAGGGCCTTTGCCCTCCGGTGATAGACAGACGACCCACCAGAGCAAAGACCATGGGTGAGGTACAGAAGGTCACCAGGGCGGAAAGCCCAGGGGCCTAGCAACGGGCAAAACTGGGAAAACAAGGACCTTACCCAGAGGGTGACCTCTCCTCCCCTAGCGCATCGCTGGTCCTGCAGTTGGGACCCCCTGACCTTTCCTCCCTGGAGATAGCGTCTAGGCCTCAGTCGTGCTTCAGCTCCAGGCCCAGAAAAGCAGCAACACCAGACAAGTGACGCCATGGCTGCCTCAGACCCAGCTGCACTGACTAAGGACCCCTGTGCTGGTGCTGGCCAATCAGTGGAGACCACGCCCCTGAAGGGACACACCTGGAGGGCTGATGAATATTCGATTGAGACCCTCCCCTGAGGCCTGCCCTAAGATTCCTGCCTACAAGAGAGAAATAATAACCCTTGGGGAACACTCCCTTCCCCCTCATCCCCCACAGGCACTCGTCTCCTAAACTCTAAGGAACTCCCGGAGACCTGCGCCCAGGGGAGCAGCAGATAGGGGCAGCTCATCCCAGGCTACGCCCCTGAACCTGTCTCCACGTCTCCCCTTTCTCTGACTTCCCAGGGAGCTAAAACAGCCCAGCCTGGGTCTCCCTGTTGCTTCTTCCGTGCTAAGCCCTTCCTTGTTTCGCCTTCCTGAGTGTGCTTTTGCTGTGGCCAGTAAATTCTTGCTTCACTGCACTGTGTCTCTTTGACTGAAGTCTTGCCTTTAAGGAGACGAGAACCGAGGTCTCGTCATCCCGCTGGTAACTACCGTTCCTTCTGTGGGGGCTGTCATCTTTTCTACCTGGCAAATCTGCCTTTCAACATGGGGTCAGCCATCATCTTCTTTGCAAAATCTTTTTGGACTCCCCTACGCAGGTGGAAACTCCCCCTCTGGCTCGCTCAGCACCTTGAAGCACTTAATGCACCCAAGGGGGTGGTCAGTACAGACACTTCCTCTCTCTATTAGCTTAAAATCTTGCAAAGTGCCCAGTACATAATAGACCCTCAGGAACCCAGGAAGCATTTTTACTTCGTACTGTGGATTCTGAACCAGGCTGGACCAGACGCCACCATTTCTAATCTTCATGTCTTTCGTGTGCAACCGGCTGGAAAAGGGCAGGACCGCAGAAGAGATCCGTGCTGCTCCTGTCCCTGGTCCTGATGAGGATGCTGCTCTTCAGCTCTTTTGCTTTCCGTGGTCAAAGGGGAAGCATGGCTTTTATACCGAGAAAAGCCACAGGCCTAACATTCTAGGCACTTTCCCAGAAACTGGAACCCGACTGCAGGATAGCATCCTGCCAAGCTCCTCTGGGGGAGCCAGTCTTTGCACTTCCCGGGGGCTTCCTGATGCTGGGAAATCACGCCTTCCCTGGTGCCAGGGCCAGGCATGGGCTGGAGATGGGAAGGGGCTGACGGACAGCTGAAGTACAGTACAGACTCCTTCTCTGTTTAGTTTCTGGGAGTGGAGGTGGGGGTGGGGGTGGGGGTGAACGGCCATTTGGAATGCCTGCTGGGTGCCGGCCCCCCAGGCTCCCCCATCTTCCCAGCTACTGTGCCTCCGAACATCAGGACAAAACAGCTTTGGGCCTTGTTTGGTTGTCTTCTAGTGAGTTTGCTTGAGTTTAAAGGACTAAGTTTCTCTCTCTCATTCTCTTCCTCTCTCTCTTTTTTGGATCAGAGATTCAGCAAAAACTTTTAACAAAATCCAGCGGTAGCTTGAAGTACTTTGGATTCAACAATTGCTAATCTTTAAATCTTTAGTCTAACTTCTTTGTATGCCTTTCCTGTATTTATCATTTTTAAAAATTATCAAAACAGTGTAACCATAAGGCAGAAAATTGGAGAACAGAGAGGAAACAATTGGTCATAATCCCATCATCATAACACAATTATTTGGGTGTATTCTCCCCCGGGCCAGCGTCTCCACTGAGCTAATGTCAGAGAGAATGTAAGACTCGGGGAGACATCCTGGGGTTTTCTCTCCTTGAATACTGTGCCGCAAGCAGTTTTTGTTTGGAGCTGTGTGGCCACCATAACACACTGTAGCATATTAAAGAATGGAATTCCATGAAAACTGCCCCCTACTTGCTTTGTTTTAAATTTTCACTTCTAGCACAGCTGTTCTTAAAAAAAA
>CM052547.1:15371174-15395811 GCA_028533065.1 Trachops cirrhosus | reverse complement strand
TGTCAGAGAGAATGTAAGACTCGGGGAGACATCCTGGGGTTTTCTCTCCTTGAATACTGTGCCGCAAGCAGTTTTTGTTTGGAGCTGTGTGGCCACCATAACACACTGTAGCATATTAAAGAATGGAATTCCATGAAAACTGCCCCCTACTTGCTTTGTTTTAAATTTTCACTTCTAGCACAGCTGTTCTTAAAAAAAAAATGTATTGGCTGTGTTTCCCCACGGCCAGCTGTGACTGTCCTGTTTAGCTGTCTTTGGCCTGGATTTTGGTGACTAGGTGTCTGGAGAGTCTCCCCCTCTCCGGGGCTCTGCCTTGGCACAGAGGTTGTCCCCAAGCTCGCTCACTGTACAGGAGTTCAAGCCTGACCTCCAGGCACCACTCCCCTTGTGTCCCGATGGCAGAGCCACGGAGGCAGTGAAGCCTGGGAAAGTGCCAGCAAGCCTGTGGAGTCAGCTCGGGTCATTTCAAGTGGTCCCTGAGCAGTGGCAGAGAAAGGCAGTGTAGCCCGTCTGTCTGCAAGGGTCCAGGCGGGTGGGTGAGGGTTTTGCCAAGGTCCTTGAAGAAGAAGTGGAAGAATAATTAAGGGTCCCAGAGAAACCTTGAGCAACAATTACCGGAACTGATAAAGGACGTGTGTACATATAACCACAGCGGGCATAAGTTTTGGAAAATTTAAGGGATTTTCAAAAGTAATTTTTATTTACTTTCCTACTTTCACTCTGACTGTAGGACAAGGTGTGGCTTCCTGGTTGTGGGGGAAACTAGCCTGGCTGGTCTTCCAGCACGTGTCACGTTCTCTCAGTAACTTCCCGGAATGGGAAGTAGAGGCAATGTGGCCCCCCACCGCCCGTCACCCCGAAGTTTCTCCTGGGCAGCATGTTACAACAAAAGCAAGTTGCAGGCCAAGTTGTGCCCAGAGCCAGCCTGAGTGAAAGCAATTGTGTGATCTGTTCTTCTAAAGTCAGGGACGTCCCCACACACAGGTGTGTGCCTGGCACCTTGTGTGAGATGCTCACTGAGAGACGGGGGAATGGCAGGATCCGCCGGCGTGCAGTGAGTCAGGCGGCAGAGCCCTCTGTGAAGCGGGCTTGTCCTCTCGTGTGGCCCGCACCAGCTGCCCGGAGCCTGCTGGTGGAAAAGCAGGCTGGGTAGAACTACGACAGCTGACAGTGCCTACATCTCTGCCTACAGGTTGAGGCAAAACTAGGGTGTGTATGTTTGTAGGGGAAATAATACAGTAATTAATAAATAACAATGCAAGAATAAACTCTGTGTTTTGCGCAACCTCCTTTTGTCCCACCCTGTTTGAGTTTGGGAAAAAAAAGTCTGCAAGTTGAGAGGCTCTTACTTTCTCATTGTAACTTGCAGAGGAGTGACTCTGGACCCTTTCCAGCAATGGGGCGTGGCTGATCTGCTGATCCGTGGGTCCCACGGATCAGTGCCCCTTATCAGTATTTCTGCCTCTGACTCACCCACCTCCACACCCTCAGTCCAGAGTAGTTGTCACCCTGTAAAGCCCGGGGTGGATGCCCAGGGGCCACTTCCCTAGACCATTTCACTTTCATCTCAGTGGCTTCTGTTTGCATCACCTGATTCTCATCTAGAAACAGTGACAAAGCATTTTCTCGTGTGATTCTTGCATTAACAGAGCAGAAGGTAAGACAGGTGAAAGTTATTACTTACTGATTTTAGGGAGAGGAAGGGAGAGAGAGAGCCATCGATGTGAGAGGGAAACATTGATTGGCTGCTTCCCATACATGCCCCAACTAGGGATGAAACCCTCCACCTAGGTATATGCCCTGACCAGGAATTGAACCGACAAACTTTTGGTGTATGCGATGATGCTCCAACCAACTGAGCCACCTGGCCAGGGTGGTATTACTTTCATTGGGGGAAAAACAGGACTTAGAGCAGGAGATGGAACCAGGCCTAGAGTCCAAGCCAGGAAACCCCAGTCGGGAGCTCTTCCCATCACCGCGAGTGTCTGGGTGAAGGATGGGCGGGCTCTGGGACTGCCTTCCGCTCCTGGGCCGCAGCGCCTGGGCCTCATCTGCGCTGCGTCTCCAGGGCCCGCACTGGCATGCTTGCTCCAGGGCGCTCCACTCCACGCTCAGAAAGGCCCACTCTTGGGTTAACACTCTGCTGCCACCATCTTTAAATCCTTAATAATAATTTTTACCTGAAAAATTATTATAGTAAAATATACAGAGCATAACATTAAGCATTTTAGCCATTGGTTCAGTGCACAGTTCAGCAGCGTTAGGCACATTCCCAGTGTTGTGCAATCATCACCACTGCTCCTGTCTGGGACCCTTTCAGGGCCCCAGACAAAAACTCTGTGCTCAGTCACTCCCACCCTCCCCGGCCCTGAGCCCCTGGTAAGCTCCCTGTCACCTTCCATCTCTAAGAATCTGACTGTGCTAGGAACGTCACGTAAGTAGAATTACCCAGTATTTGTCCTTTTGTGTCTGGCCCATTTCACGTGGCACGATGTCCTTAAGGTTCATCCACGTTGTGGCTCGTGTCGGTTTCCCTCCTCTCCGAGGCTGAACAACCTGCCACCGCGTGGCCGCACCCGGTCCTTCAGCAGGAGACACTCCGTGGCTTCCGCCTTCTGAGTGCTGTGAGAAACGCTGCGGTGATCTTTGGGGTACAGCTGCTCTTGGTTTTTAACTATCAAACAAAAGTGAGGAACATTAAGAATAAGTGGAATGTAGTAGATAAAAATTTCAAAACCCAAGGCCAATGAGGAGAAAGTAGCAAAAAGGGTCTTGAGTGGTAAAAATGCAGGGAGCCTCTGCTCAAGGACAGGGTTGTTTCCCGGTTGATTTTCTTCCTTGTTGTGCGTTTGCATCATCCTGTCTGTCCCTAACTCGTTGTCGGACGCCTCATGGCTTCGGTGGGGGAAAGAAACACTACATTCGGTGCACCCACTGACTATAAATGTGTCGCAATTTCAGACATACTCGAGGTGGATAATTATCAAAGCTAGGTGATGGGTATGTGGACAGATTCACTACCTGATTGTCTTCTAATGTTTGAAATTTTAATAAGAAAATTGAAAATAACTTGAAAAACTTTTAAAGTGTACCTTGAAGTGGAGGAAAGAGGTCCATTTTCCCTCCTGACAACCCACCTTCCCCGGCTCAGACTCCATCCCCGGGATGGAAGTTTGAGACGTGGCTCACACCCCGGGTCCTGACGGCGGTGTTTCCCGCAGGCCTCGCCACTCCTGACCGCACACACTGTGCTGAAATGAATTCTAGTAGAATTGCCATTCTGGACGGAGAAGCAGGGAGAAGAGGGGGGATCCCCAGATGGGCCCCTGGGAAGCTTTTCTGTCCCCTGGAGGGCCAGCAAGAGCTCAAGCTGAGCGGGAGAGGGGGCTGGGCTGTAAGCTGATGCTCCCTTCGATCCCCACCCCCACTTCCTTATATTAGGAATTTTAACAAGAGAAGGAACACTAATCCAGATAGTAATACTCTGCCAGCCTTTCATGTAATTTGGGAACATCTGCTTGAGAAACCACACACTGCGGGGTGAGTCACTGGGGTCGGGCCTCGCATTGGCTGGGAGGATCTCCTGATGCCGAGGAAAGCTGGTCTTTCTCCTATTGGAAGGCAGCAGACCGAGATCGCTTGGCTGGGGTGATGCTGGAGCACGTTGCTAACACTGTGGCCTCCCCATGTCTCCTCCGCCCCTGGCAGTGTGCATGGCTTCCCGAAAACTGCGAAGTTTGGAGGAAGTTAGGAAAGTGAGAGACAGCCACAGGATAGCCAACAAAATCTGCATGTGAGCGCCTGCCCCTTGAAGAACTGGCCACGAGGCCGGCATCTGGTTTAAATGAGCTCACTGGTTAGTTCCCGGGATGTCAGTCCTGATGTGATTGAAACTGTGATGGCTTTTTTAATCCTGCAGTAAAAATCTCACTTTTCCATAGTAGCAGCTCATTTCTGGTTCGGATCTTAAGACAGGGGCCTGGCAAGTGGGTGCCAAAGTGGTTTATGGAGGGCGGGGTCCTGTGTGAAAACTGTGGAGTCAACCCTGTGACCTCAGTGTCTGAAATGCTGGTAGGTCGGATTTGCTGGTTCTCCATAGCAACTGTCTAGAAAGGGGCCAGACACAGGCTCACATCTAAGGGCCAGCTCCGAGCCAACCCTTCTCCCCTCCATCTCTGCTGGCCGCCTCCCTCTGGTTACCAGGGACACACCTTTTCCATTCTCTGGAAACATAGTTGAGAAAAAGAGTAAAGAAGCCATCTCTAATACCTTTGCACGCAGTGTATCTGGGGCCACATAGAACTTCCACGGGTTTAGTGAAGGGGCATGGCGGGACCACACCAAGTCTAACAGTGTCAGAAACAAAACCATAATACCTGGCGGCTGCTTCTTCTTCTTCCTCCTCCTCCTTCTTCTTCCTCCTCCTCCTCTTCTTCTTCTTCTCCTCCTTCTTCTTTGTCTTCATTTTTGTCTTAATAGATACCAATCTTTGTGCTGAACTCACGTGGACTATATTTCATTTACTCCTCACCACAAATGACCTGAGACAGAGTCCTACTTTGCCAGATGGACGCAGGTCAAGCGGCTTGTCCAAGGTCAAATGTACTGTAAATGGCAGAGTTGACATTCATGCTCAGCCCTGTCTGAGCCCTGAGCCCATGCTGTGACACTAAGCTGGCCCCCTGAAAGGACTGGAGAGCACCCTCTCAGACCTCTCGGTGCTCAGTGATGCTGAGGCTCTGGGTTCTTAGGGACTTGCTCAAGGTCATGTAATTAGTTAATGAAAGAGCCCCTGTCTCCTCGGCCAGGGTGGTGCAGTTGGAGGAGCTCGTGCTGACCAGGTGACCTTAGGCAAGCTGAGTGATATCTCAGAACTGCCTAGTTCCCTCTGGAGAATCAGCGTGAACCCTACCTCATGGTGTGTAGTGAAGAGTAGATGCAGCAGTGTATGCAAAGCTCCCAGTGCTGAATCTGGCACTCCTGGGGGACTTTATAACACTGCTACTACTACTGCTATTATTATCATTATTTACTCTGGCAAGGGTACCATCCTATGTTACTATCAAAGTTTGTCCTTGTTTGCTAAAATAATAAGGAATCCAGTTTCCTTGGCTGGAGAGGGAGAGAGCCGGGCACAGGGCAGAACCTGGTGTGTCCTTATTATTATCTGGCCCATTGTTAGAATCCAAGGTCGAGTTCCGAGAACTGGGCTGAGGCCTGGCCCAGAGCGGACCACTGTGCGTGAGGGGCCAGCAGCAGTGGCCGGTGTACTGGCTTGCTCAGGACTGGGGTGTTTCCTGGGCTGTGGAACTTACAGTCCTAAAACCAGGATGAGCCCGGAGACGGCAGCAATTCTGAGCCAGGTTGCAAATCCTTGGGGAATTCTGGGCATTTTGGGGGCACCCTGACCTGTTGGAACCCACAGGGGTGCCAAGAGTGGGGGTGGCTGGAAATTTGCCCAGCCTGCTTGGCAGAAGTCTTTCCATTCTGGCCAAGAGTAAAGCAAAAGTCTCCTTACTCTTTTGAATGAGGCTTCAGGCAGGTGACTTAACTGTGAAACAATCGCAGGGCTGTTGGAAGGCACAGAGGATGAGGCCGAGGGAGGGCCCCGGGCTGCTCCGCCCAGCCAGCCAACCAGAGCGAGGCAGCTGCAGGGAGAACCCCCACCACGCGACTAGGGGTGCAGCCTCCTTGTTGCCAGGACCCCTGCTAGAGGCTTAGGGGGCCTTTTGTGTAATTCCTTATTATTTTTCTTAAAGAAGTTCCCCCAAACTACGTAAGCTTCAGGATCCCTCAAAGCCTGGATCCACCCCGGCTGAAGGCCCAAGCGTGACGACCTTGGGCCTCCAAGGAGAAGGGAGTGACCCTGAAGAGAACTTGGGGTACCTCCAGCCTCAGAGCCTGGGGAGTTCCGCCCTGGTGAAGGTGAATGAGTTTGGAGCAATGAAGACATCGTTGAGGAAAGTAGCCCAAAACTTCTGTGGGACAGGGACAGCAGGCCCCTCATAGGCCCCAGGGCATTGTATTCTGAGTTCTGTGGGCCGGGATGGAGGCGACAATGAGAGCTGAGAGAACAAGGTCTTGAAAGAGGAAGGCTGACCGGCCTCCTAAGGCCAGTGGACTTTTGGTGGGTAACATCCTCCCTGAGGCTTTTTGTTCTCTGCATTAAGTTGTGGGAAGGGTGAGCTCTCTGGTGCCCCTAGTGCTCAAAGGGTGAAGCGTGACCCGTTGTGGAAAATGCATCCCCCGGCCCTGAGCTGAGTAGCCTTGGGCAGGACACTTCTTCCCGTTCTTGGTCCTGCCTTCCTCCATCCGTGGAACGCCTAAGTGACTCTCAGGAACCCGCTCAGCCACGAAGTGAGCTGAGACAAAACAAAGACAGCGATACTACTTCCTCTGCAACCTCTACAAGGACTGCTCCATTCCATTAAAAAAAAAAAGCAGAGGTCGAAATGGTCCAAGGTCCTGAGTGAATCCTTGTCCGTCTGTGCCAGGTAGGAGCCCCAGGCAGAGAAGAACAGAATCCTAAGTTTCCCTCTCCCATGCTCCACGAATGTGCCTGCCACTGGCTCCCCTAGCAGTCTGTCAAAACAGGAAGGCAGGAGTTCAGGAGACCCGATCTCGGTCCTGGCTGTTCCTTCCTGTCCTCCGTCTCCAAGTCTGTCTGAGCCTGTATCCTCCTCACCTGCCAACTGTCGGGCGTGGAGGGGTTGGTGGTAGAGGCGAGTGTTTCTGTTCTGGTTCTTTCCAAGGATGTTTAGAATCATGAAAGGGCTGTAACGTGGATGAAGTTTCACTCATACTAAAGGGAGTGTTATTTACTTAATTCCTTGAAAGAAAATCACGGTGAGAACTTACTGGGTCCTGGAGTTTTCTGGGGGTAAGTCCAACACCACGCAGTGGGACTTTTACCAGTGGCCTGGTTGGCTGGTAAACCCTTGTCCCAGACACATTTTCAGCTGGATTTCACTGTCATGTAAATAACCCAAATATGGCCTTGTGTATTGGCCTAAAATCCCCATGTTGTGTATTCATTCACAGCAGGCTAGGACTGTTAGCCCAAAGCCTGCCAGTGCCAAACTCAAATTGCTACACATCCGATGGCTTTAGATATAATCCATGTAAACATTTTTAAAGATATTTGGAGCTTAGCTACCATGTAAGCCCCATGAAACTGCACCCAGTATGTGCTAACCATAGATAAGACAAACCCTGTAGCTATGAAAGACCCTGCATTGCTGCTGCCTCTCTGACCCAGAGACTCCCCACCTCGCTGCTGAGGGAGGGTGCCTGGATATGGACGCTCCTCCCACCTCCAGGGGTCCTCTTGCCCTCTTCCCCTTCCAGGTGGTGGCTCCGTGCCTCGGTCTCTGGGCCGGCCCTCCCCTCGCATTTGGCACGGTCTAAGTGCCGCCCTGTGAATGGAGTTGTGTGTTACTGCCTGTTGTGGTCCTGTCTCTTCTGGGGACCAGCCCCCAAACCTTCAAACTTACCACACTCACTCTGCCTGCTCCCGAGTCAGAGAACCTCATCGAGTTTTCCAGGGGCTCAGCTTAGGCGCTTGGACAGGCATCTGCAAACCTCCTTAGTCCGGAAGTTCTCCACTGGAACTTTGTCCCCGAGTGCTCAGGGCCTTCGGGACTTGCAGAAGCTCCTGGGACACCAGAGGGGCAAAACTCCAAACCCAACCCTCGTGCTTCAGGTTTGTAACGGCACCTGTGGTCAGCCCCACGAACCTAGAGGTGGGAATGGCTCGAACACCTACCGGGGCTACGGCCGGGGTAGGCATCAGGGCAGGTGGATCTCCAGGGTACTGGCGCCATCAGGTTGGAACATGGCAGGTCATTTACACAAAAGAGATTATTGAAGGATGAGCGTTGGAACTGGAGGGACCCATGGAGGTCAAGTGCAGCTTCATTTTACAGGGAAGGAATTGAAGTCTGTGAAGTTGTGCAGGTGACTTGCCAGTCTACGTATGAATTACTGGCAGAGCTGAGGTGCCTAACGCGTTCCTTTTAAACCATAGTACTCTGTTCCAACTTACACAGGGCCAGTTTGTACCAGAGAGCTCCTTACATGATCTGCCATGAGAACAGTACCTGAAATCATCTCTCTTACGGTGTACAATCAGAACATCACATTTCCATGGCCACAGTGACTGGTTCAGGCTGGGAACTATGTCAGCAGAGCTGGCGACAGTCAATAACACTTTCGCTGGAATGGTTGGAAGAGAGGCACATGTTCCTTCTAACTACACACAAACCTGGACTGTGTGGGCCTCGACCAGCCATGGATCCCTTGGCTCACATAGAAACCGAGAATAAGGATAGCCCAGCAAACAGATCCAGGAGAGGGAGGTTGGATACTAGTAATATAGTTTGAGCTCCTGGATCAAGTCTCACCTGAAGTTCTATCGGGGCTTTTCAGTCCCAAAAGAATGAGATTCTTTTGTGCATAAATTTGAGTCAGATTTTCTATTATTTGCAGCATATACTGAGGTGTCAACTCTGCCATCTCCCTATTGTCACTTTCTACCATTATTCTTTGGCTGTCATTCTTTTGATTATCAGGCTCATGCTGACACACCTCCTGCTGGTGACCTCCTGTGACACTCCCACAGTTCAACTTAGTTGGACAAACACTTATTGGAGTTCTACTGTATTTCCAGGCCTTGTATTGTGCTTTGGGAGAGAAACAAAGATTATTAGGACGCAGTTCCAGCTTTCAAGGAATTTATAGACTCAGAACTTGTTATTAAATAAACCATAACGCACAGCGATATGTACACTTACGCAAGCCCATGCAAGGTCCAGAAACAGTACCTAGGAAGAAGGCATTCGGCGTAGGGAGGACAAGGGAGCTCCCAAGGGCAGAGGACATGAGGACAGGATTCTGAACACTAAAATGAGAACAAGGTCGGAGGGGAGATCGTCTTGGGTGACAGGAGGTGTTCCCCGATCTCAGCTGGCCTTGCGTTAAGTGACTGTGGGTTGTTAGTACCCTCCCCCACAGGCTGGTTCTTCCCAATGCTTGATGCCTTCTGAAGGGCAGTTTGGATCAAGTTCCAAGGGCTGAGCCAAAGGCCACTTGGCCATAGGGGCCACACTGGGTTTTTCAGGTTGGAGAAGAAATGATTATTTTTAAGTGTATGTTTTGGGGGCTTTGCTATATACGTCCATATACTTGAGACTTCATATATGGAAACTAGGAAAGCATTGCATTTATTTTGGGAGGTCTCAGAAAACTGAGGTAGGACCAAATATGCGTAGACTTTACTACATTTTTTCTAAGACCCTGGTTGAATGGCCTTGACCCTGGTTGAACTACTTCCTGTCCCCAGGACACACTGACTCTCCTACCTCTGTGTCTCACTGTCCCAGGAAGGCCTGCTCCTTGCTCACCCACACGGTGACTTTTCATCCTTTCCACCCCACCAGGCACCCTCCCACCCCTTCCTGGGAGGCCTGTGAACTCCTCCTTTTCTGTGCCCACAACCCTTTATGCACACACTGTGGTGGGAAGAGAGGGGGAAAGTGTCAAATTGAGAAAAATGGGAGGCTCTGTAGGGCCAAGGCCAGCAAAGCGATCAGACAGAATTGTCCTTTTCTCTGCCACCATTGAGGGTCACCAGTCAGCTCTGCTGCCCCCTGAGGATTTTGCTTAGAATGAGATCATCCATGCGCTGAGATGCTGTCGGGCCCTTCTGGAAGGAGCAGCCCAGTTGGCCAGCCCCTGCCTAACGGCTGAGCCACCTGCTGCCCCGACGTGGTGGCCGCCGTTAGATTGGGGTGTTATTGGCGGCACGGTGTCTCCCCTCTGGACGGTAAGTTCCTGGGAACAGGATCTGTGTGCTTCCACCTGCCTGTCCCCGAGACCCCGAGGCACAGTCCCTGCTTTACAGCAGGCGTTCAGTAACTGGATGTGGCATGAGCCAGCGAGGCAGTAGACGCAGGAGTGAATGAAGCCTTGCCATGGATGGGCACTAGTGATTAAAAAAAGAGCACCGGGTTCTGACCAGTCTAACCACGGCTCTAGAAGACTCACCTTTCTCATCTGGAATAACAGCACCTGTGCCCAGGCTTGAAACTGCTGGTTCTAAAAGCACGGAACTTTCTGGCAAGTTTCCCTAAGTGGAATCTGCTCCTTGAAATGCTCGTTTAGTCTGGGGATTCCCATTGGAATCTGCACAGGTTGGGGGGCCAGGCGCTCGCCTCCCCCAACCCCCCTCAATGCAAAGGATCTCGGTGCTGACTCTCCCAGGGTCCCATCCAGTGAGGGCAGAGGTGGATACCCCATCAGTCCTCTTTCTACGAGACCACGTTGCCCCATCCCCCAGGCGATACCCGGAGGGCAGCAGACGTTCAATCTATGCCAGGGAACTCCACGGAAATCGGTGCAGGTGCCAACCAAAACGGGGGCCACAACTGGAGGGGATAAAGCGAAGCTGGTCCTGCTGGTGATCTAAAACCAAGAGAGAGACTGGTGCAACTTCTTGGCACCCGTTCTGGGTTGGAAGAGGTGAGAGAAACTGGGAAGGGGAAATGAAAGAAGGCAGATATTCAAAAAGAGGTTATTAGGAACTGGCCAGTTGAACTCGGGGTCAGTTTCCTGCTCAATAGCTTCGTGCTGTTCCTAGCAACAGGCTGTGGTTTTTGACTGTGGCGCGAGAGGAGATGCTGAGTTTGTATGGATTAGGGGTCAGTGTGTTTCACAGGTAATCGGGCAGACGCTACCCTTCTTAGCACACGAACTCCTAATTTCACCTGTTCCCATTGAGGAGCTAGTAGAAAAGGAGGTTGGCTGCCCTGGAAAGAAAAGATTTTAAAATATGGTAATGGGCAGCTGATGCACGATACGCTTCAGTGTCCAGGAAGCCTGCTCCTTATCCCATGGTCAAGACCAGAAGCTATTGTCAAAAATGGGGAGAACCAGAGAAGACTGTAGCGTCAGATGTCTATGCCAAAAATCAGAAGTTTGTGTTGGTTCTGTTACCCCGGAACATTTTGGTTAGAGCAGTTTTTTTTTTTATACAGCAGTATTTTTGAAGCTGTGTTTCTGTGGTTAGATGTCAGAACTCCAAATGGAAAAGTTAGGAACATTTCTTTAAGGCTCCACGTGGCAGACAATGTTAATTGGATACCCCCAAAGCTTCTCCCAGCCCTGGCTGATCTGATGTAGCTTGGTGGATTGAGCACTGGCCTATGAACCAAAGGGTCACCAGTTCAATTCCCAGTCAGGGCACATGCCTGGGTTGCGGGCCAGGTCGCCCATGGGGGTCATGTGAGAGACAACCACACACTGATGTTTCTCTCCCTCTCTTTCTCTCCCTTCCCCTCTGTTTAAAAATAAAATAAAATTTTTAAAAAAGCTTCTCCCAACCCCCTTATATCTTGCCATTTTTCATTATCAGTGCTAGACTTGTTAAACACTCACTTCTACAGTCTTTCTCTCAGTTGGGGGTGAGCATATGACCCTGTTCTAACCCATCAGATGTAAACAGAAACCTAAGAGGGTAGAAGTTGGGGAGCTTCATGATAAACGAAACAGAGGGCCAGCTGGGGATTTCCCCTTCTATCTGCTGTAAACGTAAATGTGATGGCCGGAACTGTGGCAGCGATAATGTGACTGTGGAGGAAAACCAAGGAAATTGCAGCGATATCAGCTGTGGCATGATTAAGCCACTGATCCAAGGCGATAACCACTCCTCTCTGGGTTTCTTATCCTAAAAATAAAAAAGCCCTATAGTTGAATGGTGCTTTTCTAGCTGAAATGTAATCATAAGTGATACCCAGGACTTCTCAGTACATTTAATATACTTATGTATATTTTGAATCTCCATGAGGAAAAGAGACTATGTGGCAATTCTAAACTCGTATAACTGAGGTAGGATTTTATTTTAAAAACCATTTGTGTGAGGCTGGTGTTCCAGGCATGTGCTTTGGCATACTCTGGGCTAGGGCATCACAACCCAGCCACGACAGACACTGAGGGGGCTCCTGTTCACGCCCTGTTTAACCCTCTCTCTGCGAGTGTAGGCAGGACCTGTGAGTCTTCCAACCAGCAGACTATGACAAGGGCAATTGTCTGTTGCCCTGACATCCCCCCCAAAGGGCAGATGCCACTCCTATGATTATATTATTATCAGACAGAGATTAGATAGACAGACAGACAGACTCTCCTGCTGATCTCGAAGAAGCGAGCTTCCATTCTGTAAACCGGTTACGGAGATGGTCACGGGGTAAGAACTGTGCGTGGCCCCTACGGGCCTCGGTTCTACAACCACAATGGCGTGGACTCTGCCAACAGCCCAGGGGCTGGGAGGAAGACCCCTGGGCCTCGGGTGAGAGTGCAGCAGCCCCACCTGGCCGCTGCACTGCAGCCATGTGAGGCCTGGGGCAGGAGAGCTAAGCTGTACTGATTTCTGACTCAGGGGAACCGTGAGAAACGACTGTGTCACACTGAGTTTGTGGTGCTGGTTACACGGCAACAGAAGGCTGACACACCTGGGAAAGTGCCAGCTCCCAGGACCAGGCTCCGCCTCGCAGGCGGTTCTGGTGTATGGGGTCTGGGACTAATGGGGTTAAGACTTTCCCATGTGGGGCATCTGCTCTTTTTCTAGGACACTGAATTCAGTAAAGATGTCCTAACCTAGCACTGAGCTCCTTTACATGAAACAGCTCCAAATACATGCTGTTCTGGCATGCGTTTCATCACCTCTGGTCGGTCTTTGAGGCTTTAGAAATACCAGATTGCTTCAGATGGAGAGAGAGTTCATTCCCTGTCCCATCTACTGGGAGAGAAATTGGCTGTCCTCACTAGAGGGTACAGACCCTATTCTTAGGGCCTATTTTGCCCTTCAGACTGGAGAAGCTGGTTTCCTGGTATTTTGGTTATTCTTTATCCTTCCTTGTTCTCACTTAGACATTCAAAACTTAGGTCTTCCTATGAAATTTCCAGAAGAATAGATAGGTGAGGGGAGCAAATTAGACTTTGTTGGGCCCTGTATCCCAGTGGTATTCCCAGCTTTAATTTTTTTTAATAAAAAAAGAGCTATTTCTAATTTTTGTCTTTTGTTCCACATTAGCAAGAAATGCTCTGACACCAGCTGGTTGTTCTGCAATTGAACCTGATTCTGGCCCTGTCTCCCTGGAGACGACAGCAGAGCTGACAAGTTAAGGGCTCAGTCCTGCAAGGCGCCCCGCCCACCTCGCTTCAGGGGCCGGGAGCCAGTCCGCTCGGCTCCTGCGTTTCTGATCTACTGGCTGCACGTCAGAGGTTCCACAGACCCCTACCTGGGGCTCGTTTAATTTCCCAGAGCAGCTCCCAGGCTCAGAAACACGTTTTACTTACTAGATCACCGGTTTACTCTAAAAGGCAGTATATAACTCCGGAACAGCCAGCAGGGAGAGATGCGCAGGGCAAGGCGGGGGAAGGGGCACGGAGCTCCCAGGTGCTCTAGGGCATGTGACATCATCATACATCACATCGTGATGCCCCATTCGAAAAACTGACGAGGACAGGACTGTGTAATTCATGGAAGAAGAGATACAATTGACCAATACCCATGAAAGGATAATTGTAGTTATCTATTAATGTTAATCAGAGAAAGGCAAGTGTTACTTCAATTTTAAAATTTATTTTGTCAGCCTTAGAGTGGCAAAGAATAAACAGAACAGTGAAACCCGATGTAGCAAAGGCCTCGAGAAGTCAGGCAATCCCACCCTGCTAGGCTTGTCAGTGGGTACAGCCAACCAATGATCTGAACCGAGCCTGAGCTCAGGGACACTGTCCGTGCAGGTCTTTAGTTCCTCGTAGCGAGACATATTCAGCACACACTGCTGGTGGCGAACAGCGTGACCTCACACTGCGTACTGCCCACACAGGGGTGCTCAGCATACAGGCGCGCCCGCACGCTGTGAGGGTGGAGAGGAGGGTTAGGAAGACGGTCACAGTAGTCCTTTCTGGATCCTGTTGTCACCAAGTCTGAGAGACCGTCCTTCCTCGGTTCGCCCCTGCCCTTCCGGATCTGCCTGAACGGGGTTCTCCAGGCACAGCCACAGTGGGCAAGGAGGCCGAGGCAGTTAGCCTGGTTAAAGGGATGCAAAGGAAATTTTGACTTATTGAGAGGAGAAAAGAAAGGTCATTCCTTTCACTACTGAAGAGCAACCGCCTTAGAAACCAGGAGAAGCTTCCTGGAGTAGGCTGCTCTAAGAAGACCAAAGATGATCATTTATGTGGATTTTCAGGATCTTTTTTTTTTTATCTTCTGGCCATTTGTCCATACTTTCCTCCTACTCCCTCACACGGTAAAATGATTTTTTTTTAGAATGAAAGTTTTACATATGCAACTCAGCTGAACCACAGTAAGCCCTCGACCAGATGGCGTGCCCAGCCCAGGCACCCTGACCAGCTGGGGATCCAGACTGATAAGGAGGGTTTTGTGCCTGGGACCAGCACTGTGGGTCTTGAGCGGGGCGGGGAGGATTTTCTCCCGCTTCTTATCCTGTCTTCCTGGGAACAGTTTGGACTGTGTAAACAGTGTATGCATGAAAATTTTTATGAAGAACGAAAATGAGACGTTACATTAGAAGGTCAGGTTTATTTTCTATTCTGTATAAGAGGAAGACTTAAAAAATGAAAACGTGAGTCTTGGGTTTCCCTCCAGAGAGAGAGTGACAACTGATATTCTACAGCCCTTTCTTTCTTCTGCTCAGGTGCTGGAAACCCCAGGGGGATGGGGCCAGGCAGGTGACGGTGAAGCTGGTGGAGGAGGTCTCACAGTAACAGGAGAGTGTGCCCCCTTCTGAAGGGAGGCCTTGACACAGATTCGGGAATGTCACTTAATCCTCTGGCTTTTAAAAGAAAGCAGAGATTGGATTTTCATGTCAAATCTCCCAATATATAAACATGGGGAGCGGATTGGAACATTTAAAAGATGTTGTATGAACCAAATGAAACAGGCCAGCAGAGACCCTAGAGATCATCGCAGTGAACGCATCGTTTTGGAGACAGAAGGCTGAGGTCCAGGGGAAGAAGTGACTTGCTGGAATGGCGCCAAACGCTGGCCTGGACCTGCTGGCTCACGGTGCGGTTTTACTGGCCAGCTTCAACTGATGGCTCTTTCGGACGAGCAAAACACTTTTAGTAGGCTCACTCCTCGGCCCGCCCCACCTCTCGCTTTCCCCCTCCCTCCCTCCTTCACTTATTTACCCATTCACGTATATCTCCTTTTCATTGTTTTCTAGAAAATTTAAAATTCTAATTTCTCTGATGTAGGAGGTATTTAGGGGAGTGCTCCTTCATTCTAAGTTCTTAAGACTTTTTAAACTATGTTCTTATTGCGTATTTTAATATTTTAAACTTCCTTATGCTCAGGAAATTTGACCTATAAACCTCCACACTTCATTTTTTATTGAGGTTTTCTTCTGAGCCAAATATATGATGATAATATTTATTAAATTATTTTATATAATAGTTTTTATAAAGATTCTGAGGGCAAAATAAAATAGTCTTCCTTTTTCCATTATCAAGACACTGAATTCTGTGTTTGTACTAAATCAGGCTTGTTGGTTGTCGTACTCAGATTTCTGTGTCATTTATGTTTGTTTTGCTAGATTTGTCAAATTTAGAAGTGGGTATATTGAAGTATTTCACTGTATTGTGTGTGTGTTTATGCTTTAAATTAAGTCCTTCTTGTATTTTTAGTAGTTTTTGTTTTATGTACCTTATAATTATATTGTTTGGAATACCAAAATGTGTAGCCGCTGCATTTTCTTCAAACTGTAACTTTTACCGTGCTGTTATGTCTCTCGTCACTCTGATTCATACCTTTTCCTTTACATTCCACTTGGTCACTTTGTCTGACGTTAGCATCTCTGTCTACCTGCCTTTCTAATTTTTTTAGTGTATCTGTTTGGTATATTTTCATCTATCCCTTTATTTTCTTTATGTCATTATTTTAATATAAACTGCACATGTTTCTTATAAAAAATCTAGGAAATACAGAAACGTATAAAAGAGAAAGCCACAACTCGCCCAAAATTCCGCTATCTAAAAATAACACTTGGCTGATACCCTCCCAGACAGCTCCCTGTGCCTGCACAGAAAGGGGGGTCCGGCAGGGCTAGAGACCGGAAGGCAGAGAGGCCCAGCCAGAGACACTGAACCAGGCGCACACAACTGTGTAAGGGTGGTATCACTCTACATGGACATTTAAAAAAAGAAACACTGCATTTCATGTTAAGTAGATTTAACAGAAATATACGCTTAGGTCAAACGACTTCAGGTATGTTTCTTCCCTAAAAGGGATATATGTTCCTAGAAGATGCCAATAAATTTAAGGGAATTTAAGAAGTTGGAGACTTTGTGGGTTTTTAAAGAAAATGTGAGTTTCCTTATAGACAGAACTGAGTGATGACTTGCTAGGAAAAATGAGGGATTGACACTGAGATACATCCTCCATTCTGCTGCCCCCTCCTTCCTCCCAGTTTTGATGCTTGTATTATTTAACTCTGTCAGAGCGTTCATTTGCATTCTGCAACCGTAATTCTCTAGGATGGTTAATAGTGCTCCAATATCGACGTGGATTTTGTGCTCCCCGCCAGCCCCATTTCCGTGGCTTTAGGACAACAGAGCTCTCTATTCTGATCCATCCTTTACTGCGTGAGATTTCAGCATCAAGCAGATGTTTCAAAAGGACTCATAGTTGCTGTATTTTCTGAGTCCTTTCATGTCTGAAAATGTGAGCTCATGCCTTTATACTTACAGTCCAACTGGGCTGGGTAGAGTCCACTTGGATCATGTGCTATTTTCCCTGTAGACATTTCTCCTTTGTCCTGGAGCTTTACAGATTCTGCTGGAAAGACATCTGAAGCTTGCTTTATTTTCCTCCTCATAAGTGAATTTCTTTCTGTCCTGAAAGTGAAAAATAAATGAATACCTACATTTTATTTTCTAAGTTTAATAGTTTAGCCAGAATGTGCCTACAGATTTACTGGTATAGATTATACCTACTGAATGGCATGCATTTTCAGTCTTGCACGTTGAGTCTTTACTCAAACACTTGCACAACTTCACTCTTTAAATACACACCTTTCATCCATTCGGAATTTATTCTGGTGTATAGTATGGGGGATCAGTCCAATATGATCTTGTTCCTGGGGACTACCCAGGTGTGGTCTGGGACGTTTTGAATTTGAAGGGCTTCTGGAACATGCAGGTGAAGCTGTCTGCAGGGCGGCTGTGAAATTAGGGCTGGAGAGGCTCAGGGACAGAAGTACCGATTTGGGGGTCATAGTGTGAATGTCTGAATAAGGAGACAACTGGGATTAACATGCATCAAAAATCCAGAAATAGCTAAATTAAACCCACCAAATCAATAAGCAGTAGTTAGTAAGAATTAACTGTATACATAAGAACAGTTTACTAACAAAGAGGTTTTTTTGTGTGTGTTTGTTTTTGTGAACTGTGCTTATTTTAAATTTAGTAACAAAGAGCTTTTAAATTCAAAGACCGATACGGAGCTCAAGGGCATGATGTCAGAGGATGGCTGATAAAGTGAAAGTGAGGAAGTTGCTTGGTTATTATGAGGGTGTCCAGATGGCAGGAGATTGGTTAAAAGTGGTTATTTCCTACCACTTTGGGGAAGGTGACTTACATTTTAAAATAATTGTTAGGCAAGTACAAGAAGTGGCCCAAGTTTCGCTTGTTTTGCAAAATAAGCTAAATTAAGTTTCACTTAGTGGTCTTGTCTGCTCAGGGGATTTTGAAATCTGGTCTCCGTTTTTTATTTAATTTTAACACTTCTCCCCTCTCGGTCACTCTCTCTGCTGGCTGAGAGTGGAACCAGCTGGCACAGCATCACCCTTGGTTTCCGCCGTGGGTGCGGTCGGGCGAACAATCGCACGTTCTGTTTCTGCTAGTGGGGTTGTCGGGATGGGGAGAGTCGTGCCGTCGCCAGCAGTTGCATTGCCGTCATCCCCGTGGGCGGTCCGATCGCTGAGTTCCCCGAGTTGTCTAATCCTGTTGGATATAACTTGGTGTGTGAGTGTCTGCCGAAAGACATTCAAACCCCTCTTGAGAGTACAGCCTCAGAGAGGTTAATACGATGAGCGTAACAGCCCAGGACTGAAAAATTCCCCAGAGCAGGGATTCCCAGAAGCCAAGATTTAATCAACTAAAGAAATCAAATGAGCTATAATTGGATGCAGGCTTTACTTTGCTGAGGGAGTCTACATTTCTTTGGGTAATGTGTAATTAATCGGTTTTCATTTTTGATGAGTTATTTACATAGGCACAACATGATGTAAGAGCAAGCACATAGCCTCACGATTACTCAGGCAGGATGAACATGAGGCTGTTTTCTTTCAGGAGGCAGGGTTGCAGGTGAGCTCCCACCTAATTTAAGTCTCTGTATGGTCTGAACAATCGGGTAATTAAATCAGAGGCATTGCTATGGAAACAAAAGAAAAACAAATGTTAATCATGGGAGCAAATTATAAGCATATTTTCGGAGTTTGGAGGGCAGCCAGTTGGGAAAATTTCTAGATTTGAGTCAAAAGCATATTCTTTAATTGCTGTTCAGTTACAGCTGCATATTTAGATGGTGGAGTGAGGACGGTAGTCTCCATCCGATGGGCTCTCCTGGCTTGCGGTTGGACTGTGGTTGTGATGTCCTCGGGTGTGGCGGTGAGCTCTCCTGCGTGGCTCACACAGTAACAGGCATGGGGCGTCTTCGTCCATGGTCCGTGGGGGTGGTTCCTCTGCAGTGTCTGTGCAGGTGACAAAAGCTCGGGGACAGGGAGCAGGACCAGAATCTGAAGAGGGGTACACTGTAGTTTTCCACTGAAACACAAG
Source organism: Trachops cirrhosus (assembly GCA_028533065.1). Classification (NCBI taxonomy): domain Eukaryota; kingdom Metazoa; phylum Chordata; class Mammalia; order Chiroptera; family Phyllostomidae; genus Trachops; species Trachops cirrhosus. Next base: position 15,376,956 of record CM052547.1, on the reverse strand, counting down.
TTTTTATAGTCATTCCTAACTGGTTTGTAAAATGAGTCCAGTCTTACTCTGTTTGGCTCGATTATTTACACAGTGGTGGCAAGGACAGTGATTCTGTGCCTAAACTTGACTATGACATTCCAGTCAAAGTCTGGTAATAGCCACAGGCCTTCATTGGTTCTATAAAATCAACCTTAGTTCTTTAAAATTGTCTGGTAATAAGGAATCTAAGAGAAGATCTTCAAAAGTCTCTCGAGGCTAAGAAGCCAGTCTAAGGACTCGTCCAATTGTACCCTGTTACAAGGAGAACAGGTTCTAACTGAACCTATGTAAGTGCATAAAGTGTCATTAAAAATAAGAATACTCAAGAAAAGTTTCTGAAACACGGAGAAAAATTTTGTATTGACTTTTGTTTGGGGGAAAACACATAACTGGGTTAGTCAATTCTGGGAGGCTTGTTTCAAAATTTAATATGATAATTTATTCTGAGTTTTGTGAAGAGATAATTACACAGTAATAGCTAAGTCAATTTAAAGAAAGAACAGTGAGCTGCAAACACATGAAAATATATAAAAGACAAGTCATTTTATCAGCACAGAAATAGGCGGTTGGTTCAGTGGAGCAGAGTAGAAAGCCCACAAAGTCGTATGCATGTGGGAATCCAATATTTGATTAAAAAACATCATTTCAGGAAATCTGATTTAGTGTTGGGATAGTTGCTTATTCATTAGGGGAAAAAAGTTGTAGCCCTACTTCATAGCAGGCTTGAAAATAAATGAGAGATGGATAAAGAGCGAAACCATTTTAGAGTGCTATAAATACATTAGAAAAATATGAACTGTATTGATGATCTCAGGGAAGGGAAATCCTTCTACGAAGACACACGTGTGAACACACAAATAAAAGAAAAAGTGTGAAGTCTCATAATTTGATTACATCATAATGGAAGCCTTCTGATGACAAGCACGTGCACGTGTGTGAAAGTGTGAGGCAGCAAACGCGTTCGCCGTGTCACCGGGCAGAGAACTGAAAAGTGACCTGGCTGTCCGGGTGATTAGAAGCAGCTGACATCACCTGCCTGCACCAGGCCCTGCGACACCGGCGCCCACCAGCGATGGCGGCACTGGGTTTCAGCCCCGAGCCCTCCTGCATCTCTGGGCGGATCCCTCGGTGTAACTCCAAGAGGCCCCTGCAGAGCCTCCTATTCATCTGGGCCCCAAAGAATTCTCCGGCCTAATAGCCGATGCCCAAATTCTTCTTCAGAAGCTAAATCTTAAGTCAAGGCTTTGGTTGTTGGAAATGCTCTCCCACGGCTGGAGGGTGCTTCACACCACGGCAGGTGCTTTTCCGCCCACTGGCACATTAATCCCCTGATCACCCCCTGATACAGACAGATACGGCTGGAGAGAGCGATTACGTGACCTCCCCAGGGCCAGACGGAGGGCCTGTGGCGGAGCGGGGGAGAGCCGTAGCCAGCAGAGTGGGAGTCTCACTGGACGCCTGGTCTCTGAACAACGGGCCGCCCAGGGGGCCGAAACTGCAGGGAGAGAAGCTGAAGACTCCCGGGTGACTTCGCTGACACTGGACTCCTGCCTTGGACTGTTTTCCATCACCAGCTGCCTTAGAAGAACCAGTGTCAGTCCTCTGAAGTGCTGGCCGGCTCAGGGGCCGTTCAGTGGAGTTGGGTGTGCAGGGAGAAACAACCGTTTGGAGCCCGGAGACAGGCACCCCCGGGGGGGGGGGGCCTCTCACTTCTCCAACCCGGGGCTGCAATGCCGGCAGCGCCCCCCGCAGTCGATCCCGCCTGCCTGGCGACGTTATTTGTCTGGAGAGATCCTTTCTCCTGTGAGTTCAGGAGGGTAGTCTTCATATTTATTCTGAAGTTTCTGTTTGACGTTTAGGTCTCCAATCCACTGGGGTTGGTCGTGTGACTGCTATGAATTGGCAACATCATTTTTCCCCCCGTAAGGATAAGTGACTTCGCTTGCACCATCCCTTCCCTGCTGATCCACAGAGACACATGTCACACTCGTCAGGCCTCCTTACTGTTACTGGGCTGTCTCTTTCCTAAAGACTGACACTGAGTTGATGCCACACTGTCCCAGTCACCATAGCTGTTAAGTAAGTCTCAAGCTACAGCTGTGCGAGTCTCTCCTGTCTTGTTCTCCAGAATTGCCTTGACTTATCTTGGCTCTTTGCTTTAGACATAAATGTTAATGATAGTGTACCAAGTCAGGATTTTGATTAGCATCATAATAAATTCATAAACTAATTTAGGCAAAAATGATGACTTTATAATATTGCATCACCCCATCCATGAGCCTGGAATATCTATTTAAGTTTCTCCGCCCCTCTTAACATTGTTTTATACTTTTCTCCATTAAAATATCACATATTTTCAGTTAGATTTTGTCTTTATATTCTTGTTTCTATGGTAAAAAGTAGTCTTTGTTTCAGTACTCTCTTTTATTGAGGTATAATTACACATAATAACACACCAAACCTCAGTGTCCAGTTTGATGAGTTCCGACCACCGTACACACCTGTTGTAACAGCCGCCACTGTGAACGAAACGCAGAGCACACCCATCGCTCCAGCAGGGTCCCTCGTGTTCCCTTCTGGCCAGCTTCCCCCTGACAGCCACCATTCTGATTTCTAGCCAGTGTTATCTTTTTAAATTAGCTTTTAACTGTGACTGTTCAATACACCTTTTTATAGAATCCTTCATTCTGCTCTTTCGATTCTGTGACAGCACACGATTCCCCCAGTGCCTATGCTTGCAAATATCGCTGCTATTTCACGTGAGTTCCAGGGCCTTTCCTGAGAGCATCCTCAGAAGGTGTCTGCGCAGAGAAGGCTTGGCGGGCCCTGGATCGCTGGTGGAGAACTGAACTCACTGTCTTGGCAAAGGCCCGTGAAGGTTTCCTCCAGCTTTCTGATACTTAGAGAATTAGTGACTTGTATCTATTGGTGAACTCAGCCCACTGCCTCTCCAGTGAATTATCTTAGAAGATAGAAATCTGGTGTTTTCATCCCAGTGTCAACCTTGTCTAACTTAGCCACTGACTCGGACGTTTGAATCAGGAGTGAGATGGGCAAATGAACCCTTTTGTGGGTAGATACGTCAGTCACAAAATGTTTGGTTCAGTAGCCCCGTGTTTTGGGGGTTGCAAGAAGGGGGAGCATCCTGCGGGCACTTGAATTCTAGCCTCGGTTTTATCATCTGTAAAATGGAGATGATTTCAATTTAGATTTGGTTAGTGTTTACCTGGGCCTTCCTTTCCCATTTTATCTTATTCAGTCCTCAAAGCACTTCTGCAGGAGTAGGTATTCTCCCATTTTACAGATGATGAAACTGAGGCTTGCAGAGGGTAAGCAACTAGCGAGAAGCAGCATCACGCTGATACCCTGCCCGCTTACCTCACAGCGTTGCTCTGAAGATCAGGTGAGATCAGGCCTGGGAAAGTGCCCTGAGCACAGAGCTGAGTTTGCACAACTACTGAAAAAAGTGCTGTCCTAGTAAGTTGAATCACATCTGCCAACCCTGCCACCCGCCAGCAAAATGTGTAACAAAGAGGAGAGAAAAACATTTGCTAAACAGATGTGCTCACCATCGTCATCGCCACCATCGTCATCCTCGCTACCTCTCTGGTCGTTTCTTCTGTGCCAGCGTTGTACAGGCCTTGGTCCTGGGTCAGTTTCTCTGGGAGCCTGAAGCCCTTTGACCATGGCCTGCGCTCTGACCACTGGTCACATCCCTTCGGGAAGTTTCTGAATCTGCACAGCATCTCACCTCTTATGCAATAGATGATCCGTGAGCATTTAGGCTTTTAGGGGCTCTGAGCAACCTCACAGTTAACAGACCTACAACTTTAACTTGGTATTTCTCAAACTGAGTTTGGCAGGAAACCCCGGCCCTTATTTCAGCCCACGAGCTGCTGCAAGGTTGGGGGAGCATCTGCCGAGACCGTGTGGGCCCCCTGTGTGGGCCCCCGTGTGCACAGGACTTAATAACGGCCCGGCTTATCTGGGATCAGGCTTGTCCGGGAAACCCAGGCCTTCAGGTCTTGCTGAGCACGTGACGGCCTCCAGCTGTCAGGAGTTTACAGTCTGACCAGAGACGGAACCGACCTTTCTGTCGACTGCGTGGCGCCATGTCTGGGGGCAGGGAGGCTTCTGGGGCTGGAGGGTTGGGGGTGTTACAGAAGACAGGCTGTCTGGGACAAAGGCAGGGGCTGAATGGTGGGCGTAGGTCACTGTGCTGAGTGCAAGATCTGTTGACAGTCGTCGCTTGGTGGCCAGTCTGGCTGTGTGTTCAAATCCCGCCTTCACCACCCACGAGCTCTGTGATGTTTGGCAAGTTCCTGCCACTCTCCGTCTCTTGTTCCTTTTCTGGAAAATGGAGATAATTTCGATTTAGATTAACCAGGCAGGACGATAATAATCGTACCTGCCCCACATGGTGAACACTTGGGAAGTCTGCCAGAGCAAGGCTTCTGTAAATGCCAGCTATTGTTTTTGTGCAAATGCTTGTTCTTTTTCTCTCTCCTTTAAAGCCAGTTCCTCTTCAGGTGCCTCACTGGGATACCGGAGTCAACCCATCAGGGGCGGCTGCGGGAGGCTCCACTTAGAAATCAGGGCGCGATGTGGTCCGGAAGCAGGCGGGGCGGCTCTCCCCAGACGGCTCCAGTGGCCTCCTCACAGGCCGCAGGCCGGTCTGGGTCTGGTCCCGTGTTGCCGAAAGAGCCTCTTACAGGCTTTGTGGTCCAGGGTGGGGGGAGGGGAAGTGGAGCAGCCTCCCAGGAACAGGATGGCAGAGCTCTTAGCCCTGCCCACGTGGGCTCCCTAAACACGCACACACACGCATGTACACACACTCGCACGTGCTCGTACCATGGGGTCTTGGACTGTCTTTCTGACCAGGGGCTGTGGCTAGGAAAGAGACGAGGGACTCCCCCTGTGGCACCTGGCTGCGGGGAGCCCTGAGCTCAGGCAGGATCCGAAGGAGCCTGCAGCCTCTGTTGACTGTAACATTTTCATCTGAGTGCCTGGAATTCTGTTAGAAAGAATCTTTGGATTGCGGCCACTGGGCCTCCAAGAAGGCCCTCAATGTGCAAACACATACCTGGGGCAGAGTAGCAGGGGCAGCCTATTGTCACCACAGCTTCTGGGGCCTGCAGCGGTCGGACCCTGGGCGGGTAAGTGCTGGCAGAAGGCACACCAGTGTCCGAGCTGGTGGAGGCCCCGGAGGGCAGAGCTGGGTGGCAGAGCCCTAGTGGGGAACAGGCGGCCCCGGCGGCCAGGGAAGGGGCCAGGAGGCCAGCATTCCAGTTCCAGCTGTGCTATTATTTTGAGGGTGAAGACTTGACCCTATGGGTCAAAGATGGGAACCCCTCATGAGTGAACCAAGGCGGCAGTTCAGACCGTCGCTAAGGTCCACCGGTGACATTAGGCCTGAGGAAGGACTCACCGAGTGAACTCCCAGTTTTCCCGGTTCCTTGCTGGCAGAAGCACCCACACGCTGAAGTAGCGGTGTGCCAGGTGGGGACTGAGGGTGTGGTGAGAAGAGCCTGCCCCTGGAGGTGACGGAGGGGACCGTAGTGCGAGTGAAATGCAAGTCCTGGCCAAGCCGCCCAGGCAGGCAGGGAGGCAGGTGCGGGAGGCTCTTTGGCCCTGGGGCCCTTTCTGCCCCGCCTTGCCGGGACCCTGCTTCCCTTTCTCCGCCCCTCGCCCTGTTCAGCCCCTTCCTCACCCCTTTCTCCTCTCACCTCTCTTCATCTCCCAACCCCCGCTTCCACCAAGG
>CM052547.1:15333135-15370674 GCA_028533065.1 Trachops cirrhosus | reverse complement strand
TCCATACGTGCTCTTTGCTCTTGGTGCCGGCACGCCCCCTCACCCTGCAGTTTCCGACCTCGTCTTGCCTGGTGTTCGTTCCTAAATGGCTCCTGAGGAACTGAACGTCTGAAGCACAGTCGGGCCCTGACCCCTGCCAGAGCCCCTTGTTCCCACAACAGCTTCGGGCCTTTCGAGCGTGTCTGCGTCGTGTGGGCTGTGCTGAGACCGGGCGGAAGCTTGGCTTTGGAGGACTGGGCTTGTTCCTTCCCTTCGCTCGGATGGGTTGGACCAAGGTGGCGGAGTGGGGACAGGGGTGTTGCAGAGCCTGGCAGAAGGGCCTTGTCTCCCACGTTGGCCAGGCTCCTGAAAAGCTGCCCCTCCCTCCGTGCTAGTTCTGTACCAAAGCTCATACCGGAGGCACTGGGGAGGGGCAGGAGGATGTGGAGTCCACACCAGGTTCCTTCCCAGGGGAGGAAGGCTAGGGCACAGACACAGAAACCCCTTCTTGTCTTTGCTCCATCTGTGTGTCCTGGCTGCTCCCCACACCCTGAGCCTCACTGGTACGGACCCAGGCAGCGGATGTCCATGATAGGGAGGCAGGAGGTACAAACAGCTCTCTCCAGCCCTCACCTGCGGGCAGCTGGGGACACTCCGGAGTGAAGGGGAGGAGCCCTCGGGCTCCAAGGGTCCGCAGGGGTGAGGTGCGGGGAGCACCACGATTGTTGTTCCGTCTGCTCTGTTGCTCTAGACGGTGGCCCAGCCGTCTCTCCCATGTCCTCAGCCGACAGGGGCTGGGGTGGGCCTCAGTGCCTGGGAGGGGGGCAGGCTGTGGTCTGTTACTAGCAGCTCCGAGGCTGCCTCGCTCTGGGGCCTTGCCTCTGCTGAGTTTCCAATGACAGGGAGCGAAGGGCAGCTTCCTTGGCTGGAGGAACTGGAGCACAGGACAGCAGGTGGGGCAGATATTTGCCCCTTCCTGCTGCCCTGGGTTTCTCCACCATGGGCTCCTTCTCTGCCTTCCTCAATTCCCAGGAAGAAAGAAGGACCAAGCGTTAGGCCAACTTTGCTAAAGAGAAGCATCTTCGGGTGCTGCTGACAGAGGACCCAGCTGGCACAGGTAGGTGCCACCTAGTGGACAGCGTGCCCCTGGGCTCGCTGCTGGGGCTCCGGATGCAATCCGATCCCTGAAAATCCAAGCTTTGCTCTAAAAACAAAACATGCGACGAAGAGAAAGGGAAAGGAAGTCATCATTTACTTCATAAAACTTATTTCAATTGTGTTCATTTACAAAGGTTTTCCTTTTAGGGCACCTTTAAAAATGTGTCCTCTTATCCTACATTTAAGTCACTTGATTTCCAGTGGTTAGGGATTTACAAACGTTTCTCCCCCACGAAGGTGGAAAAGATGGAACTTATGAGAAAACCTGTAATAGAACGGAACTGCTCTCCAAAAGGGCAAGAATTGGTTTTATATATTATTCTTGTCATTTAATTTTTTCTTTAAGGCAATAATATTGTTTATATGATCAGAACATAATACAAGGGTTCAGCAAGCTGGCTAGATACATAATATCCAAAAGCTATTCATTAGAAATAACTGAACAGAAAATAAAATAGAAAAAGATCTCATTCAAATAAAGCTACCCGAGACCTTTATGGGGAAAAGGGATAAACCTTTATACCAAGACTGTGCCAGGAGATTCCCTGGGAGGGGACTCCTCTCAGCTGGTGGCTCTGTGGCAGTCCCTGCTGTGTGACGCAGGGAGCAGGCTCCGATACAGAATGATGAAAGCCATCAGTGTTTTGGCGTGGAACAGTGTTAGTCGTTGACCAACTGGACACTCTGGTTTCTGAGAATTCCGACATGATCTAATGACGGAAAAAGAAAGGTGCCGGAGGCAGTGGCGGTGGAGTGCCTGGGGAACAGGACCCAGGTGGAAGCCAGCCGAGGGGCAGCGGGTGGAAATGCAGACGGTGGCAGGCTGGCATCAGCGGCTGGCCTGGACCTCAAAATAGCCCAGGGTCCTGCAGAAGGGCAGGGACAGCTGGTCTGGAGGCAGCGCCAGAGGGCAGCGAGGCCGATGACCCACATCCAGACCTGAGATCATGGGACGAGAGGGAGACAAGGCGTACCCGAGAGGCACACTGATGACATCCCTGTTTACGGGGAGCTTACACTCTGAAGAATTAGTAGCAGCTGCACCTGTGTTACTTGTTCCCCTCACCTCCCCTTCCCGCCTGCCCCCGGGATCCTCCATACTGGTGTGTATGGATTCACAGCAGGATTTGGAAGGCTGAATACTTCTGTATTAAAAGGTATGTGTATACATACACAATACCTGTGCAGGCACATAAACAAACAGAACGGGAGGTGACATGAGCAGTGTCTGTCAACCGCAGCACTCCACGTTTTGGGCAGAGAAGCCTTTGCTGTAGGCACTGTCCTCCGCGCTGGAGGATGTCGGAAGCCTCTGGACCTTTGCCCACTGGATGCCAGCAGCACGCCCTAGCCAGTCCAGACAACCAGACGCGTCCCCAGATACTGCCAGTGTCCCCCATTGACAACCAGTAGCTTGTGGGTGTGTGTGGGAAGAGAATGAGAACAGGATGTAACTCGGATGGGCTGGCAGAACTCGGGCCTTCGGTGTGCGCCCGGCGGCATTCCGATGGGCTCCTCTGAACGGCGCGTAGGCGCAGCAGCTTCTGAAAGCTACTTTCTACTGGCCCCTTCCGAGTCGGCTGCGCAGCGGACGTTAACGGTAACGTTGCTCTTTGCGGGGAAGTGCTGGTGGTGGGGAAAGGGGTGTCACCTGCCTTCTTCTTCTGAGACTTGACTTCCACCCCTTCCTCAGCCCCGTATTCTCCACTTAAAAATGTGGTCTTTACAACAGAAATGGATCTCCCTTAAAGGAAGCTGTGTCTCCACTCAAATGTATCCGAGGACTTAAAATACATAGTCAGCGCTGTCTTTATTCAAGGGACGGCCTACCTAATATGATGTCATTTATTAATGTCAAGACTAGGTTCAGTAATTTTGCTCCTTGGACATTTATCTCAGGATGAGTTATCAACAACACTCAACACAAATTAAAGTGGTTTTCCAAATATTAAAAAAATAATACAAGACAGTAACAAAATAACTCGACTTAAAAAATGGGGAAGGACTTAGATATTTCTCCAAAAAAAGATATGGAAGTGGCCAATAAGCACAGAGAAAGATGCTCATATCACTGTCATTAGGGAAATGCAACTCAAAACTGCAGTGAGTGTCCATCACCTGATGCCCATCAGGCTGGCTTCTGCAAACCAAGCAGAAAATAGCAGGTCCTGGTGAGCATGCGGAAAAACCGGAACACACATGCGCTGCTGACCGGAGTGTAACACGGCACAGCTGCTACGGGGGGAAAACGGCAGGGCAACTCCTGGAAATGCTAAAACAGAATTCCCACATTTACCCAGCCGCCGCGCTTCTGGAAATGTGCCCGGAAGAGCGGGAGCGAGGCACGGGCAGGTATCTGTCTGCACAGCGTGTCTGCAGCGGCAGGGCTCACGGGGGCCGACGCGGCAGCGACTAAACCCCCAGGACGTGGTCTGCGCATACAATGGGACAGCACTCAGCCTTGGAAACGCAGGTGCTGACACACGCTGCAGTGCAGACGAGCCTTGGGGACAGGACGCCAAGTGAGGCAGGCCCGTCACGGGAACACAGACACCGTGTGACTCCGCTGGTGTGAGGCGTCTGCAGTGGTCAGGTTCGCAGAGAGCAGGTCAGCGGCTGCCGGGCTGCACGGGGAGGGGGTACTGTTTACTGGCTGTGTAATTTCTGTTTTGTGGTGGTGGCTGCACCAGGATGTGACAGCCAATAAGCTGTACACCTAAAAATGGTGAGGACATGCCGGTGAGGAGAGCAGGCACCCTGTCTTACCCCGGTCTAGCCCCAGAGCCAGGAAAGGTGAACCCACTGGGGCTGGCTGGGAGAGAGGAGAACTTGCTCCCTAAGGAACTGTCTGAAGTAAAAAAAAAAAATGGTGAGGACAGTAAATCTTATGTTATGTGTATTTTGCCACAATTAAATTTTTTTAAAAAATGTAAGAAATGACAAGAAATGATTAGCTGAGCTTAAGGCAATATTTATTCCATTTCCTCGTGGTCATATTATATATCTAAGGCGTAAATGGTGATTACGTGGCAAGGACACGACTCCTGAAGGCCCAGTTGGGGTTTAGTTCAGAAACACATCGTATTTGCTGGAAACCTGAGAGTACTTATTCTGGCACGGGCTCTTCTGGTGAAACTCAGTCACTTCCAGCCCTCAAGGTCACCGGGTCACTGTGGCTGGGTCACCGTGGCGGGCTCCGCACTGTCAGGCTGTGCTCTCGATGATGACCGCGATGCCCTGGCCGCCTCCAATGCACGCCGATCCAACGGCGTACTTTCCACCCTGACGCCTGGGGAAGACAGCAGTGGCTGAAATCTACCCAATCTACCGAAGTAATCAGACAGCTAATTAAGCTGAATTACTAACGGTCACATCTGTATTATTCATTTGCATTCATCCCATCATCTCAGCATTTTCCTCAGCCCTCAGTATCAGTTTATAGTCACAGCAGGAGAAAGAATTAGGAAAGCTGATATTAAAGAAAAAGCAGCGGTGGCGTGCCGGGCACACTGGTGTCCCACCCACACTTGAAGAGCTGCCACGTGAAAGTCAGCAGCTGACGAGACAGTAAACTGATGACTAAGCCCAGGAACACTGGTGCTCTGGGCTGAAAACAAGCGCCACGCGCCCAAGTGTAAGACGGCAGGCCGGGCGACCGACAGCGGACTCTGTCAGGCTGCTCACACCCGTACAGAAGGAGATCATGGCGGTCTGTGTGCCTTCCGTCCATGGACTCCCCACGCGTGGCGTGCAGCTGGCCGTCAGGTCACGCTGCCAGTCACAGGCTGCTCGGTAGGACTGGCGTGGACGAGGACTACGGGGGGCCAAGTGGAGGTGACTGCAGGTGAATGCCACGTGGAAAGCACTGATGGCCGGCCTGGTGCCTTCACGGGCCATGACCTGGAGGCAGGGCTGCCCAGCACTGCTGCCGGAAACACAGAGTCTGGGGACCTGGAGGGAGCTGTGGGGGGAGGCTTGTCTAACCGTCACGGCGCCAAGCGATTCCTGGGTTATGATTCAGAAAGCAAGGAATTCAGTGCAGGCGTGCACCAGAAGCACACCACGGTCGGAACGTTGCAGATTACACGTGCTACATAGTGGCAGAAGGCGAAGACGCTTACGGGAAACAGTTCCCCCGACACACAAAGAACACCACAGCTCCCGACACGGTGGGGAGACACACCAGAACGCTCCCGCTGCACTGTGGGAGAATCCAGACTAGCGGAGGGGCCTAAGAAAGCAGGTAAGAGGAAGGGGTGGAGCATCTCAAAGTGTCTCTTGCCCAGAAGACCGACCGGGTAGCTGGATGGGCTGCTGAGCGCTAGTAAGCCACACCGCAACTTTCTGTGAAGACTTTTCGGGTAAAGACAGTAACAGACTTACTGACCAAGCCGAAAACAGCCGGCTTGGCCACAGTGTACCAAAGGAGTGGGGAGAGGAGGTGAGCGAGACAAATGGGGCGGAGAAGGGGGGTGACCGCTCAGTCCCTGTGGTCTGCGTGGCTTCAGATGTCCACGGCACCTCAGAGCAAGTGTAAATAGTGAAGCCTGTCCATGTGAGAGGCAGACAATTTAGAAACATGTCGTGTCCTTTCACAAAAAATAGACGCCTTTGAAGTCCCATCTGCTTCCATTCCTCAGTCTTGACAGAATGACCTTGAGAGAACCGTCGGGAATTATTTTTGGGCACGTCAATCACTCATTTCAACGCAGTGAATCATGAAATGGAATAGGAGTCCTATTTACCTGAACCTAACAGGGACCCAGCGGGAGTTTCTGTCCTGACATATTTAGTTTCACTGGCGATTTTTCTACTAACAGAGCGAAATGGTCCGAAATACGCAGCAGCAGCCGCACTGCTACCAAAGCAGAAAGTATCAGACACACAGAAGGCGCCCCCAGAACCCTGGAAACAGCCAGGGGAGACTGAGCTCAGATCCCGACCACCAGCTTGCTGAGGTTTCCTAAAGGACAGCATCCAGGTAAGGACCCTGCAGTATTTCTCTGCTTTCCTGAGTAACTTTATCTGAGGCAGGCGGATCCCCCAGGGAACATAAAGGACAGCATCCAGGTAAGGACCCTGCAGTATTTCTCTGCTTTCCTGAGTAACTTTATCTGAGGCACGCGGATCCCCCAGGGAGCACGCAGCCAACACGAGGGCCAGCGGGCCCCCCGAGAGCAGGGCTGCTAACAGGCCAGCTGAAAAGGGCGCCCAAGCAGCTGGGTCCCGGTGAGAAGCAGCGCAAAGGGGATCTGAGGGAGAATGAAAACACGTCGGATTGTTTGGGGGAACCTAGATCCATGCATGTCTACAAAAGAGGAAAATCTGAAATGTAACAACTTCCGGCAAGTACCTTAATTCATGAACCAGGTGGGTGGTAATTCTGGATCCAGACGCCCCCAGCGGGTGACCCAAAGCAATGGCCCCTCCGTTCACGTTGGTTTTACTCGGGTCAAGACCCAAGCCCTTCTGAACAGCCAAGTACTGGGGAGCAAAGGCTTCATTCACCTTCAATACAAACGAAACGCTGATAGAAATCCTTATTCACAAACTGGTTTTTAACTGAAAATTGCTCAGTCCCATTGATAGCTAGTCTTGCTGCTTTTCCCCCCCAATTTAAATTACCTTGCAAGGTTATTTTGTCTTTAGTTGTTCCCTGTAAAAAATACCAGGTCTGCAGATGGCACTGTAAGCCCGACACGTCCTCCAGAGAAAGCAGTCCTCGGGTGGGAACGCTGCCGTGGATACCAGGGGCAGCGGGCACCGCGGAGCCCGCGGGTGCCGGAGCCGGGTGCCGGAGCCGGGTGCCGGAGCCGGGTGGCGGCCCCAGCCTCGGCTGCACGCACGTCCCTTTACCCTCTGGTCGGCTGCTCAACTCAGGGGGTCGGGGGAGGACAAGAAACTTCTAGATCTGGCACCAGATACTGTTTTTCTATTGGGTCAATTCTTGACTTGTATTTTCTCACTTTAATCCATAAAATAGAGTTAAAGGTACTTATTCCTCCCCCACTTTATATAGAAATCATTTCAGTTCAACAAGCACATTAATAGTAAAAGTGTAATAGGGTCTTATAAGGTCCTAAGATTTTTCTAGGAATTTAAAGTGCTTCCCGTGGCCATGAAATAGCCCGTTTTAATTAACTAATATACAGAAAACATTTTAACCAGGCAAGGGAAGAGTACCAGCATCAATCACGTAAGGAAGCAGCACTTTTCCAGACGTGCGTCGTCTGGAAAGGCCAACGGCACCCGAACGGAGGAGCCGTAGAGCGCCAGGCCGCAGCCACCTGCGCCGTGGACGGTGGCGGTTTATTCACGCTGTAAAAACGCCGAACACTCACCTCCACCAGGTCCATGTCCTTCAGACTCAGTCCTGCTTTCTTCAGTGCCCCCTTGATAGCAGGGACGGGACCTGTGTCAGAGCAAAAGCCAGCGTCATCTCATGTGTGCTTGTGGACCAAACTTTGCCATCTTCTCTAGAGAGGTAAATAATGTGACCGCTGTTAGTAGCCACAAATCTTTCTACCTCGACAGCACACTCTTAAGTCATGTGACAAATGACAAAACAAAAAACGGGACCGAGGGGAACAGCGGTTTCCGCCGTCAAACTGGAGACGGCAGCCTCACGAGACATCCCACCGTGCACGGCAGTAGGAGCGCCAACAGCCACAGGGGGCCTGCACAGGAGTCCGCAGCCACTTCTATGTCCTGCTTCCCGCCCAATGGCGAAGCGGACTTCAGTGCCCTCCCAGGCACGAATCACACGCGTTCTCGGCACAGAAGTGACCATGCCCACTCTCCACGTTTCCGGGCCCATCTGGACTCTGGAGAAAAAACAGCAGGGCCTCCCCACGTGGGCCTAGCAGGAGAGGAAGCCACGAGGCTCCGCAGGAAAAGGAGTCTGCGACTCCAAGGGAAGGCAGAGAGTTTACTGAGACATACACCCCACTGACGAGCCACAAACCCACGCAATGAAACTTTAGCTCCCAGACTTCTGAGGATCACCAGTGACAGTTTAATATTTTGCTCATGATTTTAAAATGAATTCATTTTCCCCCAAAAGGCCAAAAATCTGACTAGGGATGAGAATCTACTTCTCTGTTCCAAAAGAATAAAATTGCCATAAATGTCTGATAAAAATATGTGGTACGTTCTGTTGAATTCAAGTAGTCAAATATTCTACAGGCTTCACAAATATAGCCAAGATAAAATGGGAAATCAGTTTTTCCAAGGAAAGCATAATGCAATCCAAATATAATGTAATGTATTTTGTGACCTAATTAAAATGCTCTTTAGACCACAGTCTGCAAATTGGCAGGGCCACGCTTTTCGATGTAAAGCGCCAGTTCTGCCCTGGCTAGCGATCTGATACCGAACCTAACTAAGATTCTCTGTATCTCGAAGGCACGAGAACGGGACGGACGGTCCAGAGTCGAGCACCACTGCCCAGCGTGGTCAGGGGAGGGAGTACCCCACAGGGGAGAGGCGCAGAACTGGAGGGAGCACACCTCTGCACACGCTCCCCGTCTTCACGGCCACGGGAAGCCTGGCGCGGTGTGTTCGTGTGAACTCGGACCGTCACAGGCAATGGTGAAAGTATGCCACACTTCGTTTTCAAAGGACCGTTCCATACCACTCTGCCACTTACTGGGGCTCAGGAAGGTACAGCCCCAATTCTCATGGGGAAAAGGAGACTTGAGTTCTAGTCGTGGCTCCAACCACTCACAGCCGTGTGACCATGGGCACCTTTCAGGCTATAGGCCTCCTGTCAGAAGTGCTCTGAATTGGTTTTTAACCTTTTCTTTAGAAGCATTTGAATCCTTTTCACAAATAAAGTCCAATAACAGATAAAGGTAGAGCCACTCAGGCTGAAGAGGCTCGAAGTCCTGCCCAGCACCACCACCACTGGGGCGGGAGTTCCAGGGAGCACGCTCTCCGTAACTGTGTCCTCGGTCGGAGCCAATACTGTTCTTTCAAGTCCTGGCTTTCCCCCTTTTCCCGGCTCTGCGGCTGCGCCTCAGGGCTAAGGACTGCCACACACTGAATGGCCGTGGAACCGAGGAACCACCATCCTCGGCAATCAGGCCGCCGAGTCTGCCCTCATCAGACACGCGGGTGTCTGTTCTCCCTGCTGTTCGTCCAGCGTTCTGCATGTCGGTGCCTCGTTTCACCCCTCACCACAGCTGAGAGAGGGGCTGTCCAGACGAAGGAGGCGTCTGGCACGGGGACGCTGGCGCACACACAGCTGCGGCCGTGCCCGAAGGAAGAAGACACCTCCCACCGGGCACTCATTGCACTAAGGGGGCCCACCTAGGGCCTGGCACAGAAGAAAAGCAATCCCCGCTTACTCACTATTTTAACATATCAGAACCTATTAAGTGAGGTTAAACTGGAAAAGAACTACAGAATAACTACTTCCCAACATCAGATAAATTTGATGGATCATCAAAACCATCTGGATACACTGAAAGAACCCCGTGTTCCCAGGCTCCGCCCTGCGGCTGCGGAAACGAACTCACGTGGGGAGCGGGCCACAGTGCGTCCGAGGGTCACTGGGGCCGGGAACCACGGCTCTCCATACCTCGGCAATGAACGCCACACGGACACAGAGATACAGCCGGACCTCGGCTCTTGAACGTCCTGGTTCTCAAACACTTTGGTTCTCGACCAGGTTGTTCATAAAAAAACGTCCAACTGTCCAACAAAACTTCGGGTCCCAACAGCCCTTTCACGCTGACACCTGTATGATTGGTCACGCGAATCCCAGGCAACAAAGGAGAGTCAGTTTTCGAACAAATCGCTTTTCGAACTTTCTGGAACGAATTAAGTTCAAGAACCAAGGTTCCACTGAATTTAATTTTTCAATCTACTTTCCATCTCTATGACAAAAACTATGTTTTGCTGATAGTGGGTAGCTGGAAGCTAATAAGCTTTTAAGACTATAACAGGAAAGAAGTTGACTTTTAATAGATGTATACATTGTATGCAGTTTTTGGTGACATAATTTGCAACACAGTGAAAGACAACAAGGTATGCACATGCCAGCTTTTTTTCTCAGAAATTCTGCACAGGACACGGTAGCAAACATGTTGGGTATTAGCTTAGTCATCGTAAGGGTAGGACCTGGAGGCTTACAGGGAAGGATCTTTGAAAAGGCAGGTCAGCCACAAGTCATCCCCCTTCCATCTTGGGACCTACTTCAAACACCAATTTAGGCCCTGGCTGGTGTGGCTCAGTGGTTGGGCGCTAGCCAGATTGTGAACCAAAAGTTGGCTGGTTCCATTCCCGGTCAGAGCACATGCCTGGGTTGCGGGCCAGGTCCCCACTTGGACTGTGTGAGAGGCGGCCAATCGATGTTTCACACACTGGTGTTTCTCTCCCTCCCCCTCTGCCTAAAAAATAAATAAATAAAACCTTAAAAAAAGTGTTAAAGAAAATATAATTTAGTTAGTAAAAAATGGCCTAAGATTTGTCTAATCTCATTGGCTAATCTTTGGACCTACCAAGAGGCTGAGTCTCTACCCTAGGGCAGGCTTTCTTCGGGGTGTGAGGGGACAGATCAGAACCTTTGGGCACCAATTTTATTTTCGTGAGGTACCCAATTGGTTCCCTGTTTCCCCCCAGAATGATGACAGGAACTGCTAAAATGCAGCATCACCTACGGTTTCTAGGAGCGCTTTCAGCAGAAAGCTTTTGTTCTAATTCATATCTTCCAGCTGAGACTGTGGACATGCTTGCAGGAAGTTACAGATCTCCTGCTAGTACTTTGCCAACGGAGATACACTGTCTGCAGTTCCTCACTGTCCTGCTGAGCCTCGGCTGAGACAGGTGAGTATTCCTCCGACTTCCTGAGACGACGGAGCGAGGGGAGCACCGGACTGCGAGCTGGAGTCGCAGCCTGGCTCCGGCACCTGGTGCTTCGGAACTGTCTAAGACAACCTCCCTGCGCCTGACTCGGTTTTCTCCCCCACTGAGAAGGCTCACTTACAAGGGCTGGAAGGGCGACATCAGACACATCAGTGATCCCACATAAAATACCCGACAGGGTGTTCATCTGCTCTACACGCAGCCTTCGCTACATGCCCCATGGTTTCTCCCACCTCACATTTTCTTTATCTTGTCAGTACCTTGTAACTCTTCTGTTATTCTGTTAACTTTACTTCTTAAAATTTTATTTATTTATTTATCTTTAGAGAGAGGGGAAGGGAGGGAGAGAAATATTGATCGGTCGCCTCTTGCTTGCACCCCGTCCGGGACCAGACCACCAACCCCGGCATGTGCCCCGACGGGGAACTGAATTGGTGTCCTCTCGCTTTGTGGCTCAGATAACCAACCGAGCCACACCAGTCAGGGCTCTGTCAACTTCAAATATCTCAGATGGACAATAAGACGTGATTGCTGCCCACAGCAGTTCACGTGGTCCTGGTTTTCCTACTGAGACTAACACTTTTTCTTAAAGACTGGCAACCTTGATTTGGCTACCGCTTCTGGGATCCAAATGCCAAAGAAGACTTATCTCCAGAAATGGAAGAGAACCAGTTTGTTTCCCTACAAACTTACCAATACCCATGATAGTGGGGTCACATCCAGACACAAAGTAACCCACGACTCTCGCCAGCGGTGTGAGGTTATGCTTTTTAACAGCATCTTCGCTGGCAAGGATAACAGCTCCAGCACCATCAGATACGCCCTTGGAAACAAAAGCAAGGTTAACCGAAGGGCAAAGAACCTAGTTACTCTAAGTTTGAACTAAAGGAGCAGTCCTATCAGGATGATGGCAATTTGAGGAGGCAGGGCCGTAATTTACACTAGCAGTGCTCTGGTGGATTAAAGAGATCACTAAATTCAGGCACAAAACACAACCTCACTATGGGAAAACAGGAAAGATGTCAAGGAAAAGCTTATTTCTGGATGTGGGTAGGTATAAGGAGAAATCTGACGAATTATACACATAAAAAAAGAAGTATGGAAACTGAAATAACAAACCAGGTAGATTTCCTTCTAACATTCTGAAAAGAAACTAAAAGTACTGTATAAGCCCCCTACCTTAAATACTCGTATTTTGATCTATGAACTTCTAAATTAATAAAATATGAACTCTAGTAGTTTAAGCTAAATAACTAAAGCCCGGCATGAAAAGTAGGTAAAAGACCCTGCGCGGTTGTTTTGCAGCAGGAAGAGTGCGAGGGGATCGGTGGCGCCACCTACCGAGGCGTTCCCGGCGGTGACGGTCCCTCCCTTCTTGAACACGGGAGGGAGCTTGGCCAGCTGCTCCAGGGTTGTCTGGGGCCGGGCGTGCTCATCTACCTGTACCGTCTGCTTTCCTTTCTTCGTCTTCACCTCAATCGGTGCCATCTCACTATTGAAGTAGCCAGCATCATTAGCTGAAACAGTGGAAAGACTAGCATAAGAATGGGGACAAAGAAGGAAACAGGAAAAGAAACGAAATCAAACACGTCCTTCAATTTAATTTCTGGTCTTCCCTCTCCTCACAGCCTACTTTAACATGAGCCTTTATTACTTGTGTAACTCACCTTGCCTATCGGAGGATTTAATACACTGCCATGCTTCTATGCAGATGCACTTTGCATCTTTGTATCTATTTATTACCTTTTTAAAATTATTATTTTGATTTTCCTTTCTTAACCACCTTTTTTCTTACAAGGTACTGCTGAAATCGTAGCAGTATTTGTCTATTAGCTACACTTGCAATGGCATGAAATGGATTTAACTGCCCTTTTTAAAATTTCTCCGGGTGAGATAATTAAAAAGTAACCAAGTTGCACAAAATAACGTATTGCAACATACACTTAAAATCATACACTTAAAAGTTTAAGAGAGCAGCTCTCATGTTCGGTTTTCTTAGCACAATAAGAGAAAAAGTTACCAAGTTGCCCATGTCACCAAGTATTCTGTGCCTGACATTTAATGACGAGCCACCTGAAGAAACTGTATGAGTGAGTACTGACATAGTTCTCAGTAAAACAGCTTACCTACTCCCACCTCCACCGACTGCAGAGGACTAGAGTAATCTGAAGCTTCAAAAATAGGGCATGTCAGGAACAATACCATCTTAATATTACGCTTACAGCAGGCTAAACATTTCCCTTCGTTGGCTTTCACAACAACTCTATTAGGAAAACAGGAAAAGCCAATATTTTTATCTCTAACGTATTTATCTCTATTTTACAGATGCTCAGTAAACAACTGAGGTCAGATAACTGTGTGGGGCAAAACTAGAACTAGAGCCAGTAACTCTTCACCTCTAGGTGGCGCCCTTCCATTGCATATAAACGTGAACTAAACAGCACAGGGGCCGAGCTGGGTGACTTCAGCTCCGTTCCACTCTTCCCTCTGAAATGCTAAGATGGACTTTATCCTCACTATTCCAAGTAAATATTAATATCCCAATAAGAGTTTCCATTTGTTTATGAGTTTAATTTTAAAAATCTTTTTCAGAAGACTAACACATTTCCTCAACGGACCATAGTGGGAGAAGCACTTCTGTCATGCTGCCCCCCTCAACTGGCTGCACAGCAGAGTGTGGGGTTACATGGCCGGGTTGTCCTCGCGGAGTGCTGGGGCTCAGTGAGGAATGGGGCAGCATAAGGGGTACCCAGCGGGTCTCTCCCACGCGTACCACCCCCTCCTTGTGAGTATAACGAGCCTTACGGAGCAGGGCACCCTCTCTGTCCCAGCAGCCGCAGCGAGCCACCACCTCTAACAGAGTGAAGGCGTCTCAGCCCTCTGAACGTCCCACTGCCAACAGTCCCAGCACGGGCAGGCCGATTAACAACACAGCTTTTTTAAGTGGTATTAACGTATTTAACAAGAGAAGCTCCCAGTAAATTTTGCAATCATAAGTTAAATTTCTAAAAAAAAAACCAAAAACAAAAAAATGAACAAAATGGGACTTTCAAAAGGTTTAATTTTCAACTAATATTATTATATGGTCATTCTCTGAAAAGATGAAGTTCTTCCCTATAGTTTTTTAAATTGAGGTGAAATTGACACATAACATTGTATTAGTTTCAGGTATAACGACCTAAATCAGTATTTGTCTCTGTTGCAAAATGATCAACACAGTAAGTCTAGTTAACATCCGTCACCAGGAGAAAGTCACAAAAAAACTTTTTTTTTCTCTGGTGAGAACTTTTCAGATCTACTCTCTCCGCAGCTGTCAAATAGACAACACGGTGCTGTTAACTACAGTCAGCACCTGGTACGTTACACCCAGAACTGCTTCATTTCACAACTAAACATTTGTGCCTTCTGACTCCCTCCGCCCATTTCACTCAGCCCACCCCCACCCCTACAGTCATTTCGGTTCTGAGTGTCTGTAACACCCACTCTCACTGACCAGCTTTCCACCTCTGCTGGGACTGCAGGGCGTATTTGTCACAGTCTTCTCTGCTTATATTCTGTTGGGAAGCAAGATTCTCTGCAGTAATTCCCATGAGGAGCTGGACGTGCTGATCCTTTAATGATGCCCACAACGTATCTTCCAGCTATTGAAAGACATGAATGATACAGTGATTCCTTAAAGCGTATCTTTTGAAAGTAATATGCTATAATTTATTTAAACTTGAATAATTACAGTTGCAGTAAACAAAGTAAAATAAGATTATCTAATGGCATTATTATTACTACTATTTATATTTGGGTCTGGCACATAAAAAAAATCCAGTGGCATAATAAAATGACACATTCTCCTCTTTCTGTAAATGTGCGGCTCTAAACAGAGCCGCCGTGCTGAATGCGCAGGGTGAGGCCACAGCAAGGTACTCTACAGTCAGAACCCCTCAAGGTTACATTTTGTAAGAAACTAACAGAGTCCTCTGCAATGTTTCCGTTTCCCCGTAGCCGCCTTTGTAAACCACAGTTAGGAGCTCTGTAGGAGAGTCTGTGCTCCTTTTTCATCCTGTGCCCTCAAGTGATAGGAACAGCTGATCCTGTTAGTTACAATGAACTTGAAAAGAACCTGGGACAAGCTTCTTGGGTAACAGAAAAAGTTGTTCCTTATTGTTCAGTCTCTAGTAAGTGTGCCCCATCTATTTCTTCCACATTGCCTCACTTTCTGAGTCACTGACCTATCATCCGAAGGTTTTTCTCAAATATATTTGGTGTCTTAAACTACCTCATCTTTTCTAAGTCTTGTTCCTTTCAGCTTTCAAAAAGGCCAGGCGAGAAACTGGATGAACAGTGAAAAGCAACTGAAAACGCTGTGAGTGTGAGACCCCACGGGCCCTCTGCACGGGAAGGACAGCGCTCTATCACTGTCGTGCTGTAGCTCGAAGGCAAAGGCAGCGGCTTTTCCCTGACGGGTATGGGACAGCATTCTCTGCATCCCAAGAAAATGTTTTCTGCGATGAGGAAATCTCGTCAAGGGAGAATGCTCCAGAAAGAAAACTTCCATAAACCATGGTAAAGAGTTAACTACTTGGTTTACTAATTAGTCAACCTGTGCCCATCTTTTGATCTGCTTCTTCCCTTCTCTACTTCCCCGAGTGTTAATTCCACTACCAGAGGTATTCCAAGATACAGTCTAATTTTACCTGGATTGAAATGGCCAAACGAACAACCAAAAGAGAGTTTTGAAATACTTCATGAAATTCAAATCATTTATATCTTGCTAATCCCCATGAACAAAATTGGTTTCAAAATTAGTTTTCACTCCCCCAAACGGTGATATTAAAATTATTAGTGGAATACCTTGAGAACTAATTTTTAAAAATGTTAATGGTTCCCACCTGGAGTTCTGATCCAAACTTGGTTCCGAAACGCACGTTTCTGACACAGAAGGGCGCCTGGCTCATGCTTTCGGTTCCTCCACACAGGACAATCTCAGCATCTTTAACACAGATTTCCTATTGAAAAATGAATGGACGACAACAAAGCCCTCTTATAGTGACAGAAGTGGATACTAAAAAGTGTGTGTTAAGCAGTGAACTAATACTAAGCTTAATAAGCAACTATCCTAACCTTACAGTATTTCAAAAGGAAATACTTTTAAAGTAATCTTAGAGCAAGAGGTAAAGTATCCATTCCCAAAACACGAGGGGGAAAAAAACACCGAACAGTCTTCGATCATTTACACACAAGTAACAAACTCTACCTACTTTTTGCTAAGGAATTTGCTTAACTCAATATAAATCTTAAATATCAGCAGAAACATTGTCTGGCACAAATTTACAGGCTGCCAGCAAATAATAAAGAACAAACCTTTTAAAAAGGCAAAGTAAAATTATTCTACTAATGGATGAATCTGAAGGACACCACAGATTTAAAAGAACCAAGTTAACCCAGGGGACGCACAAAAAGAACCCATTTCATCCTTCCAACTCTTTCCACTATTTGCACGTCTCAGAAAAGCAGCAAGTCACAGCCTCCAGGAGCCTGATGTTTGAAATGATTGCTAGGAAACTCAGGATCACTCTTTAAGATATATTGTTATAGAAATAATTTATCATTACAAACTACCTGTATTACTTTATTTTGTAATAAAATGAAGACAAAATTGATTTCGCTGTATGCCTTTTCTCTGTGCTTGAAATCTATTTGCCCAATTATCCCTTAAAAAGGTCAGAGTAGTTTGTTCTTCTACCAACAGGGCCGCTTAGCTCCTTTTATAAAATGTATTTCCTGTCTTCTAAATTCTCCAGTCTCTTCCTAGTCTTACAGCCTTTATTCAGTGTTTCAAACTGCCTCACAGGCATGGGTTTCAACTTTGCCTCTCAGACTTAGCGATTTTAATGCCTTCAATAATCAGCTTCCTTGCTTATAAAATGGGAACAGAAACAGGTCCTGCCTGGCCGGACAGTTGTGAAAACGCAGTGAGCTACAGAGTGTGACGAGCAGTCACAACTAGCTTCTCTAAAAACCGTGACTAAGAATACACACTATAAAGTGCATCCCTCAGCCGACTTTCAGCATACAGTTCGTTAGGTACATTCACATCAGCGTGCAGCGCCCCCATCTCCGGAAGCCCTGTCATCTTCCCAAACTGACACTCCGTGCCCCGACACCATCTCCCCTTCTCTCTCTCCCGCCTTGGCAGCTACCATTCTACTTTCCGTCTCTGTGACTGCGACTGCTCTTCACACAGTATCGATCCTTTTGTGACTGGTTTATTCCATTTAGCGTAATATCTTTAAAGTTTATTATTAGCTTTTAAGAAATGATTTTCTTCCTGTGAATATTTTCCCAAATATCAAATACTGACCTCTCTTAATAAGCATAAATAAAAATCTACAGTGTTATTATTAAGTGAGGCATTTTTCTCTAAGAGCTTTTTAACACACTTCAGAGAATTCAGTGTAATTAGTATTTGCCCGTACCTGACACCCGCTCACAACAGCCTGGAAGCCAGAGCCACACAGCCTGTTAAGAGTGAGAGCTGGGGACTCCTTCGGGACACCCACACGCAGACCAACGTGCCTGGCCAAGTATATAGCATCTGAAGAGGCCTGGAACACAGGGAAAAGAAAAAGAACTTCCTCTATAAATCTAGGAATTAAGGACAAAATATATGGAAATGTCGGCAATCTATCAAAATTATAAACTATACGGGTCTAAGGTAGACCACAACGCATACAGGAACACAATGTTTCACATAATAAATGTGTTTGTGACTTAAATAAAAACTATAATTTGGTCTATAGGTTTTTAAACCTACTAGGTATGAGAATCCTTATGTCATCGATAGAAGACAGAAATTTATAACAACGAGGACTGTTTAAAATAGGGTTGGCTACCTCAAAGTAGGATGCTCCTTAACAGATGAGCATCTGAGGCTGTGTTCTCAACCCTGGCTGCACACGGGAAAAACCAGGAGAGCTTTAGCCACACACTGCTGACCAAGCTCCTAACGGAACCAATTAAACCAGACGCTGAAGGCAGCGCACGGGCACCAGCAGCTACCGCAGTCCCTGTCATCGGCAGTTTCAGTTAACCATGACCAACCGCAGTCTGAAAATATTAAATGAAAATTCCAGAAATAAACACAAGTTCTACATTGCGTGCTACAAATCTTGCCCGTGACCTGAATCGTCACTTCGTCTAGCACCTCCACGATATGCTTCCCACCCATCAGTTCCGTAGTAGCCACCCGGATCACAGGGTCGGGGTACTGCCGTGCTTGTGTTGAAGTTAATGCTTAGTTAGCTAACTTACTCATGGCCCCAAGGTGCGGGAGAAGTGCCGTTGGCGATGCAGATACACAAAGAAGCCGTGAAGTGCTTCCTTTAAGTAAAAAAGTGAAAGCTTTCAACTTCATAAGGAAAGAAAAAAACTGTATGCTGAAGTTACTAAGCCCTACAGTAAGAACAAGTCTTCTATCCATGAAACTGCCTAGTTTATAAGTTAAACTTTATCACAGGTAAGCATGTATAGGAAAATACACAGTAAATGTAAGGTTCAGTGTTATCATGGTTTTGGGCCTCCACTGAGCATCCTGGAACGTATCTCCTGTAAATAACAGGGGACCACTGTACTTTTAACAAAAAATTTTATTGACTTTATTGGGGTGACATTGGTTAATGAAATTATATAGGTTTTAGGTGTACTGGTCTATACTACATCACTTGTATGTTGTATTGTGCGTTCACCACCTCAAGCAGAGTCTCCTTCCATCACCATTTACCCCCCCACCCCCGTACCCTCTTCTCCTCCCTCTGGTCATCACATACTGCTGTATCTGAGGCTTTTCTCCTTTGCTCGATGCCCTCACTTCTTTCATCCAGCCCCCAACCCCTCTTCCCTGTCATTCTGCTCTCTATCTTTTCAGTCTGTTTCTATTTCGTTTGTTAATTTTTTCATTAGGTTCCAATATAATTGAACCGAGGCCGAGACCTGCTGACCTAGGGAGGGGAGAGACAGTAACCGGTAAGGAGAGTAAGAGATGCTGTCCGAACTCAGAAACGCACACCGGCGCCTTTTGTTACTTTGTGGGCTCTCGGTCAGTAGGTCTAGGGCTGCGTGAAACCCTGCACTTCTCAACATCTCCCTAGTGAAGCGATGCCGCTGCTCCAAGGACCACACTCTGAGTAAGAAGGAAGAGATGTAACTTGAAAACAACAACAACAACAACAGTGTTTACTGTAGAGAGCTCAAGTAAATTTGATAAAATGTGGAGAATTGGCTCACCAAGGTAAAAAGGCTTTAGGGCACTCACTGTTCTATTTTTTCTTTCTTTCTTTCTTTCTTTTTTACTTTTTTGCTTGGTTTTGCTATACTCCTTAGGTAGGTAGGAAGAGAAAGAGAGACAACACTAACTTCAAATAAGTCAAGGAAATTAATCTATTTAGAAGCAATAAATCAAATCATTTTGTTCTCCTAAAAATAATACAAGCTGTGAGTCAATTATACCTCAATACAACTGGAAAAAGAAACCCCAAAAATGAAATGCATCCCAGCCTAGACAGATACATAGTCTCCAGAACAGATGCTCCTTTGAATTATGCGTGTTGTTGCTTCTAGACTCGGAGGATTACTCAAAGTATAAACACCTTTAACTATTAACGGATTCTCCATTATGACGGTTAAGGGAGTAATCTTTAAAAACTGATAAAATAGAGCAACAGGAATGAACCCCACCCTCTGCCCTACTCACCTGTATGACGTTGCCTACAATGACACTGTCAACAGTCTCGGGCGATACTTTGCCAGCAGCCAAGGCCGCCCTGGCAGCGAACTCCGTCAGGTCGGTAGCTGTGAAGTCTTTCAGAAGCCCTCCGAAGGCTCCAAAGGGTGTTCGCTTCGCGGCAACAATGAACACACCTATTTCGAGGAGGAGAGATTCGTAAGCAGTCACAGCTTAGTCAGTGTCCCTTAACGTGCTTGAAACAGTCTCACTGGGAAACATTGTTATAAAGTACGGTTTTCAGTTAGGTAACTGAAATTCTTTGCATACACTAAGGCTCCCCCAAACTATCTGGGTACCCATTTCCACATCTTGTCAAGAAACCATGGGACTTTTAATAATGGATTTGTGCCCAGATACTGACCTGTAATTGAGGCCGTTCAAACATTATACCACTCTTGGCATCTGAGTATAATCCCCCTGTTTATGCTGGTGATCTCTTTCCACAGAACACACTAAACCTACCCTAAAAATAAATCTCAGCTTCTCCTTTTATTCCAGTTGAGAAATTTACAGTCTAAAAGAATGTTAGGCACAGCATACATAACTATAATTTAGAAGAGATCTGTCTTTTTACAGATATAATACTCAAATATTCATACAAGGCCACACATATTAGCTTGGTGCAGTAAGGAGACAGTAAGATCAGTGGTTGCATGAGGGTGGGAGGGGGAAGAAGGGATGAACGGGTGGACCACAAGGGAATTTGAGGGCAATGAAGCTGCTCTTCATCACACTGTAATGGTAGATACACATCATTATATACACGGTCAACACCAATAGAACTGTACAACACAAAAAGTGAAACTTAACGTAAACTATGAACTTCAGTTAATAATAATGCCTCAGTATTAGCTCATCAATTGTAACAAATGCACCACATTAACTGTTAGGTGAATGATTCTGGTCCTTAAAGCGACTGAGGTGGGTTTGTACCACCTGAAGGGAATATTCTTGCACAGGTAAATGGGCCCATTAAGTTAATTACTGCCTTGGAGTGTGCAGATCTTACTTGGCCCACGCCATGAGACTACAAGCCACCTGAGTCAGCCCGTGGCTTTGGCTACAAACCGCCTGCGTAAGCTCCGTGCCACGTGGCGTTGTACCGCCTCACTGCTAAGGTGCTGCTTCTGTCGGTAAGTTCCCTTCAACTCTCGATGGAATTTTGGAGTTGTCAGCCTCTTTCTGCGGTCTTTTGGCCTTGGATAATTTTCCCAAAACTAATGTAAAATGTTAATAATAGGAGATATTGGTGTGGGATAAGATAACATATGACTATTGACTTAACAGAAACAATGAAGGTTAATTTCCTGTTTCTCCATATACTTCCTTCCATGAGTTTCTCCCTCTACTTCATAACCTAAGAGAACGTGTTTGTGTGGGAAGGTACTAATGGTGAAATGTGAGCTGTCTACAAAAGTGTGTGGGAAAATAAAACTAAAAGCAAGATCTGCCCCTTATTATACCCCTTCTGCTCACTTGTGCTTCCAGACTGTAACGGTTAGCTTGAGTAAGGCTAATACTGAAACACAATTATTCTGAAGGGGAAAATGCTACTAACTATGTTTTAAACATAATCTGGGATGTGCAGGAATAAAGACTAAACAATTTAAAGGATTTTTTCTTGGAATTTCATAATCGGGATATGATCTGATGCCAATTTTATGAGGTTGTTAAAAGGTCTAAAATGTAATAATCTTTGACACCAAACTAAAATCTTCTTTATTCTAAAAGGCCTTTGCGCTGGCCTGGTGGCTCAGTTGGTTGGAATGTCTTCCCTGTGCACCAGATTGCAGGTTCAATCCCCATTTGGGGTGCATTTCTCTCAGCACTGTTTCTCTCCTTCTCTCCCTCCCTCTGTCCCTCTCCTTCCTCTCTAAAATCAATGAAAACATCGTGGGATGAGGATTAAAAAAAAAACTTGAAAACTCATGAAGATTTCCCAAAACTGAAAGACAGTGAAAAGACACTCGAGTGCAGTGAGTAACAAACGCGGAGGAAGGGCCCGACAAGGGGGCTGATAACTGGAGAGAAAACACCACTAGAAGAGGGACAGGAACTCTGCCTTGGTTTTTATAAAACTGTCAGACAAATGCTGACTTGTAATGAGAGCCGCTGCAGACCGCGGCTAAGACAAACGAAGGAAAACCGCTACTTACTGCATCCATTTCAGTTTCACGGTTAAAGTACTGGGTTGGCCAAAGAGTTCCTTTGGTTTTTTCCATGAGGGCTCTAGTGGTGCTTAGTCGTCTTTAACTTCATTCAGGGCAGTTCTGTGACACTGTATTGTGATAGCTGTTGTATCAGCGTGCATTTAAAAAGAAAACCTATCAATTGGTGAGTTTTTGTGCAGCCACTTTAATACTGAAGATGGAAGATAATATGCAACATTTCAGCATGTTATGCTTTACTATTTCAAGGAAGGTAAAAACACAACTGAAACACACACAAAAAGATTTGTGCAGTGTATGGAGAAGGTGCTGTGACAGACTGAATGTATCAAAAGCGGTTTGGGAAGTTTCCCAGTATTGTTGACATTTTGGCTAAGTAATTCTTTGCCGTGGGGCTGTCTTATGTATTGGAAGATGTTTAGCAGCACCCCTGACCTCTACCCATTAGAAGCTGACATACTCAAAGTATCCACATTAATCAAATTATTGGGGAAAATGAAAAATGTGTCTTTTATTTTATGGAAGTCAACTTTTTGGCCAACCCAGGAACTTGGCAGCCCTGTCCAACTGCCCTGTGTAGCCTCATGGCCACGCGGACACTCCCAGCAAAGCTAACAAGCAGCGAGAGAACTAATGGTTGTGAGGTGCAACCCTCCTGACCCACCAAACACTGGGATGGTGTTAGTAAAAACAGGGGCACGGGTTCTTCTCGACCACAATCTGAAATTAATGACAGTCTTTACCACAGTCAGTCCTGCTCCCATTCAGATGTGTCCTTTTCCCTGCAGTAACCAGTCACACGTCCTCTCGTGCCCATGGGCCCTGCAAGCACTGGAATGCTACTAGAGAGAAGTGCCCATCTGTAATGGGTTCTATCTAGTTAGTAACAATCGCTGTTTAAACCTTAAGGCTTAGGTGGTAGAGTCACTAATTTCCTATTTCCTGGGTCATTGTAGACAAGCCATTTTAACTTTCTGGACATCAGTCCCCTCATCTGTAAAACAGGAAAACGGGTAAAAATATGATCACTAGCTCTAACTATTTGTGATAGTAAACTGTATCACAAATTTATATACTTTATACTTCCTTAATACAGGTGTTGATGTACCTTCTTTTCCCTTACTAGGCTTTTCAGATGGGCCTGGGGTTATAAGAAAAGGGTAAGGAACCACTGATAAAATGCTAAATAGATAAATCAAGGTTGTTTTTTAAAAGTGCTCATTACAATGCAGCTTTTACGTGAATCGGGTTTTTTGAATACCTTGTCTAAAATAAAAATCAATGTGCTGTTTTATTAATTAAATGTAGTAAATTCAGAGATGGAGAGAGCATTCCCTGGACAAGTTAAATCCAACTGTAGGAGACAGGATATACTACATCGCGTCTCAGAATGTTTTTCACTAGAACTGTTCACAGGCCATTCTGGCTCTTCGGAGCTGGATTCCCCTACTCAACTGCCTCCCTCACACCTCCCCTTCAGTGCCTCAATCTTCCCTTCCAAATCTATTCTCCCTCCAGCTTTCCTCGTTCTGTAAGTGAGGAAACATTACCAACACAATTCCTCAAACCACAACCTAAAGTCACCCTTGATATTTCCTTCTCATTGACCTGCCGCCTATCACCAAGCTGTATCAAATCCATCTCCAAATCTGTCTCCTCACCCCTCCCTCTTTACCCCCAACTCCTCTGCAACGCCCCCCCACCGCGACCCCAGTTAGACTGAAACCATTATTTGTTGTAGCTAGTACCTCTGCAACAGATTCTTAGATGGTCTTAATTCTGCTGGCAGTTTTACAGCCCTCAGGAAATCTGGGCAGAGTGGAAATCTGACCCTGTTATTTCCCTACTTCCCTATTTTCTATTGCCTCCCACTGAATTTTGAATAAAACCCCACACCTCCGGGTGTCACAGAGTCCCAGGGCTCTCACCACCAGAACGCTCGCTCGTTCTCGGATCCCACCGAGCGTTTTCCTGCCTCCGGGCCTTGCTATATAAAACGTCCTACATGAATGAATGTTCTTTTTTAAATAATTTTTTAATCTTTTTTTTAAGATTTTATTTATTTATTTTTAGAGAGGGGAAGGGAGGGAGAAGGAGAGAGAGAGAAACATTAATGTGTGGTTGCCTCTCATGTGCCCCCTACTGGGGACCTGGCCTGCAACCCAGGCATGTGCCCTGACTGGGAATCGAACCTTCGATGCTTTGGTTCGCAGCCCGCGCTCAATCCACTGAGCTACGCCAGCCAGAGCCGAATGAATGTTCTTTAAAGGTTACGTAACATAAGGATAAGCTTTCATATCCTTAACATTAAAATTCCATTGATTGACCATTTGTTATGTAAAGGTGGGTTTATTTAATTTTTAAAAAAAGTTAATAACCCTAGAATTTATGTACTTAGTGACTGCACTTTCTGGGAGTCACTGAAAGGAATGGAAAGGAAATGGAATTAAGGCAGGTCTTTCAACAGAACTCCACCAAGCATTTTGGGGGAGCAGGTCACTCAGGCAAAAATCCCCTGGCGACTGGAAGAGAATCCCCCGCAAACCCTGCCCACCCCGCGACGGAGGCCCAGGCAGCCCTGCTCCTCCGTGACGCACCCCCGCGTCCCAGGCTGCCTCGGGTGCAGCGCGCCGCTCGTTTTCCTGGAGCCGAACTCCAACATGGTGGGTCACAACCGCACAAAGCAGGGGAATGACCTCTAACCAGAAACAAGTAAACCGTGGTCTCAACTCTAAAATGCAAACTGCACCGAAGTCACTGTCGCTAGTGCCTTACAAGTATGTCTTCTCCTTAAACAATTTTGGGTTGGGTGTTTTGTTTTTTTAAAGTCCCCTTTATTGCTGATGAGACTGAACAGTAAACCCAGCACCCCCGACTCCCCGCTGAGACAAGACACGAAATCAGGCCTCAGGAGGGCAAGACCGACAAGGGCGAGGAGGGGAGGGACGCGGTGGGGGCAGAAGGGGTGCTCACCTCGGAGAAGGGCCATGGTAGCAGCAACAACAGGCAGCACTGGGTTTCTCCTCCAGCAAAGCCCAGACGGTGCAGCCCACGTCCAGACCTTAAGAGCAGGGGCGACGCAAGCGAGGTCACGCCCCCGCCCTTTCACCTACTTCCTCACCGGGAGGCCCGGGCTGCCCCGTGCGCCGGTGCGGGGACCACTGGGACTGGCCTCCACGCTGCCCCACCCCCGGAAACGGGCCTTGGAGAAGAGATCCCTCCTCGCGAGTGGGTTTTTCTCCTCCCATCCTCGTTTTTAAAGGCTTTACCTGTTTCCAAAGCGAGAGAATGACTTGACTCTACCCTACCCACCCTATCGCTGCCCTCTATAAGTAACACCCCACCCCTCAACAACAGATAATTAACGTTTCCCTCCATCACGCCTGCGAACTTTCTTAAACGTTGGGCTAAACAGACGGACACCGTACTGTCGAAAGTGCGAGTCGGAGGCAGGGGCGGGGGTGGTGGAACGGAAGTTGCGCGGGCGGGGCCGGGGGACGGCGCGGGGCGGGGCCGATCGAACCGCTCTCGGGCCAGGCGGGCCTTTGAGCGGATGAAGGGCCGAGGGCGGGCGGCTCGGCGGTCGGTGGGTTGCAGAGTGGCGGCGGGGAGGCTGGTGTAGGAGGGATGCCGTAAGGGGAGGGTTGTAAGGCAGGGGTGCCCCCGGGTCCAGTTGCGGCCCCCAGGCTGAGCCCGCAGTATTTTCCTTATATGATTGGGCCCTGTGGCTGGCGGCGCTGCCTGCTCGGAGCCTAAAAGGATTATGAGACCGCGTCAGGCGAAGTGGGGCCGGGGAACCGGGGGCGGGGAGAGGGGATGGGGAGCAAGGGGTTAGGCTAGAGATGGGGGACGTTTAGGGTGGCCTCGCTGTCACTGCGAGCCCTGGTCGATGATGACAAGACCACTGCGCAATCTGAGTTCTGGAAACCAGGTGATGGAGTGTGTTCTGAAAACAGACTGAGACCGGGCGAGCAGGAGGCCACCGGAGCAGAGATGCGGGAGATCCGTGTCGCTGGGGCTGGGGCTGGAGGAGAGCCAGGCTGCTCAGGGCTTGGTTCACCGGGGGAGGCTTTGAGGTTTTCGGTGAGCCATCAGAGAATGCGGGTCCCGGAACCTCGCTTTTCAAACGCCTTGGTGGCCCTCTCTCGCATTGTGTTTGTTTTCTGATTCCACCATTTTTATTATGAAAACTTTTGAACGTGAGAAAGTGGAAAGATTTTTACAAGGAACATCCATCCATATACCCATCACCTGTATTCTACAACTGTTAACACTTTGCCATATTTGCTCTATCACATCCATCTATCTGTTCTATCAAACCATCTTATTTTTTATGCAGACCTTAGTACAATTCACCCACATGTTAGAGGTCAATATTTATTTACTTTGTTTAAGGAAAAATTCCCATGCAATCAAATGTACAAATCTTAAATTGGATGAGTTTTGAAAATGTATTCACTTTTTAAAATTACATTTTATTGATTATGCTATTACAGTTGTCCTGATTTTTTTCCCCCTTTGCCCCCTCCATCCAGCAGCCCCCACTCCCTCAGGCAATTCCCCCACCATTGTTCCTGTCCATGGGTCATGCGTATAAGTGCTTTGGCTACTCCATTTTCTATACTGTACATCCCTATAGTTATTCTGTAACTACTTGTTTGTACTTCTTAACCTCCTCACCTATCCACCCATCCCCCCACATCCCAGTCCCATCTCCGAACCATCAAAACGCTGTCCATGTCCTTGATTCTGTCTCTGTTCTTATTTGCTTAGTTTTTATAGATTACATTGTTGATACACATGTATTTATTGCCATTTTATTGTTCATAGTTTTGATCTTTTTCTTAAGTCCTATTATATTTCATATAATAATGGTTTGGTGATGATGAACTCCTTTAGGTTTTTTTTGTCTAGGAAACTCTTTATCTGCCCTTCTATTCTAAATGATGGCATTCCTGGGTAGAGCAGTTGTGGCTGTAGGTCCCTGGTTTTCATGACTTTGAATATTTCTTGCCAGTTCCTTCTGGCCTGCAGAGTTTCTTTTGAGAAATCAGCTGACAGTCTTAAGGGAGTTGCCGTGTAGGCAACTGCTTTTCTCTTGCTGCTTTTAAGATTCTCTTTTTATCTTTATTTAACCTTTGCCATTTTAATATGATGTGTCTTGGAGTGGGCTTCTTTGCATCCATCTTGTTTGGGACTCTCTGTGCTTCCTGGACTTGCATGTCTATTTTCTTCACCAAATTAAATTTTCCTTTCATTATTTTTTTCAAATAAATTTCCAATTTCTTACTCTTCCTCTTCTCCTTCTGGCACCCCTATGATATGAATTTTGGACTGTTTGAAGTTGTCCCAGAGGCTGCTTACTTATACTATCAGTGTCAGTTAAAAAAATTTTTTTTTGCATGTTCTGATTGGTTGTTTTTTGCTTCCTGATGTTCCAAATAATTGATTTGATTCTTGGTTTCTTCCACTCTACTGTTGTTTCCCTGTAACTTATTCTTTATTTCAATTAGTGTAAGCTTTATTTCTGTCTGAATCTTTTGAAGTCCTCACTAAGTTCCTTGAGCATTCCTATAACCAGTGTTTTGAACTCTGCATCTGATAGATTGCTTATGTCCATTTTGTTTAGTTCTTTTTCTAAAGTTTTAATCTGTTCTTTCATTTGGGCCATGTGTCTTTGTCTCTTCATTTTGGCAGCCTGCCTGTCTTTGTTTCATGTATTAGGTAGAGCTGCTTTGACTTTGTCTTGGTAGTATGGACTAATATAGTAGCTCTCCTGTAGGGTCTAGTGGCATAGCCTCCCCTACCACCCAAGCTGGGTACTCGAGGTGAGCCCTTTGTGTGGGCTGAGTACACTCTCCTCTGGTAGTTGAGCCTTGGTTGCAATTGGCATATCAATGGGAGGTATTACTCAGGCCGGTCAGCTGCAAGGATTGACTGTGAACACTTACTACCAGCCTCTACCCCGCTGGAGGATCAGCTATGCAGGGGCAGGGTGGTGGTGCTCCGATGTGGTCTATAGCTGTCCACTGGGCACGCTGGCCCTGGGGTTTCCCAGGTGGTGTAGGCCAAGGTCAGCCCCTACCTATGTTCTGCCTGGGGCCACTCTTCCTGAGCTGTAAAGCAATCTGAGATGGCTGCTACTTGTGCTGGGCTTGGAGATTCCCAGGCAAAGTCAAGCTGTGAATTCTAGGCTGGCTGCTGCTGGTCCAGGTCTGGGGCTCACTGAGGCCAGCTGTTGCTTAGCTGAGAGGATTTAGGAGTTGTGCTATATGAGCCAAGACCAGCCATTCACATAGAAAAGCAGCTTAGGTGGGCCCTTAAGTTGGGTGGGGCAGAGTCTCTGGGGGTCTCCGGGGTGGGTCAAACAGTGTTAGGTTGATGGAGTCTCACATATGGTACCAACTTGCTGGCTTTGTGGCCCCACACTCAGACTCTTCAGTTTCTCCCAGTATGCTGCTGGTGCCTTCCAAGCTGCTCTGCCTGTGCTGGAGCTCAGAGGCAGTGAGTTTGAGTGGGTGAGTTGGTTTGTGCATTCTTTAAGAACTGTTTGGGGCTCCAGAAGTTTCCACCAACTTAATCCCCACTGGTTTTTGCAGCCACAAGTTGTGAGGACTTATCTTCCTGTCACCAGAACCCTGGCTGGGGGGCCTGGTGTGGGTCTGGGACTCCTCACTCCCATGATATCCCTCCCGAATTTTTACCCACCACACGTAGGTGTGGAACCAGCCTGTTCCACGTCTGCACCCCTCCTATCAGTCTGGATGGATGTGGTGTCTTTAATTCTATAGCTGTTAGATTTCCCTGCATTGCGACTTCTGACACTTCTATGTGTTGGTTGTTCTATATTTTAGTTGTAATTTTGTTTTGGTTGTGCGAAGACGTGAGCCATGTCTGCCTATGCCGCCATCTTTACCGGAAGTCAAATGTATACACTCTTGTAAGCCAAACCACTATTGGTTATCAAACTATAATTAGAACATGTCCATCATACAGAAAATTTCTTCATATCTCTTGCACCCTCCACCTCCCAGTCGGTCATTGTTCTGTTTTTCTCACCATCGCTTGTAATTTGACCTGCTGGTTTACTCCTTCTTTTTCTGTTGCTTTGAGTGAACGCTGAACTTTGGCAGTCAATTCAGTACATAAGTTCTGGGGGTTATTAAACCTTAAAATATACGTGTGCTCCTTTTTCACAAGTGTATACAATCAATGGAATTTGGACTTTGAGTGGATCAAAGCTTCCCACATACTTGATGGTGATCTTTTTTTCACCCGCATCTTCTGGATGATGAACAGGGAATAATAATAAAATAATCGTGACCATTTTTGGACACTGTGCCCAGCATTGTGTCAGGCACTTAACATACACAGTGTGTAATTTGTAAATCTGAATTGAGGGACATTCTGCAGTCCCATGACTGGATTTTCCTTTCTCATTTTGTAAGTGAGGAAGCTTAGGCCTGGAGAAACCAAAGAACTTCCAAGGCTTCAAATCTAGAAAATTGCTCTGTTAGGATTTGAGACTTAGATTCTCAGAAGGGACCAGAAGTTATGTGGGCGAGGCATGCAGTAAATATTAGCGGTGATCGAATGGTCTTGTCTGTAACAGATTAGCCCAGAACTACAAGTGGGTTTGTCAACATAAAAAACATTTGAACCTGTAGAGCATTTTTGGTGAGTTTATTTGAGCCAAACTGACAATTGTGGGGAAGCAAAATCTCAAGGAATTGAGAAATGCTCCCAAGAAATGTACCTTATTTTATACGTTACAATCAAAAGAGGAGGCAGAGAGGGGTTACATCAAATCCACTGGTAGTAGATTAGGAGGTGGGAGAAAGGGAGGGTGGGGGAACTCTGCAATTGGATAAAGGGTAAAATGATAGACACATACTGCGTTCAGGTGGGAACAGGGTAGTTAACAACCAACCTGACAACAATAGCAATGAGGGGATTCATGGTCTCCCCCTGGTGCAGTGCCTGGGCGTTGAGGGGTCTGGAAGAAAAAAACTGACATTCCAAAGGTGTGTTACCATAGGTGCAAAAAGACAACAGACGGGCTCAGTTAAGGTAATGACTGACCTTTGTTAGGGAAAAATCTCAGCCTAGGACGTGATTAACAGCCATGAACTGCTTTTAGTTAGTAAGTTTTAATTTCAGGCCATCCCTGTGTGTGTACTTTAGGTCTCTGAATTTGTAAGGTCACCACGCAGGCCTCCCCTGAGCTGGTCGGGTTTTGTATGTGGCCCCTTTTCTCCCACAGGTTTTAACCTAGCTCAGTGCTGTTTCAACTTCACTTTCTTTTGTTTCTAAATAATAGGGTCAAGTCAATTTTATCTGTTAAGTGTTTTTATGCACATGTGACAGAAATACTCCTTATTATGAATGACAGCGGATGCTCACCTACTAGGGAGAAAAATGGATAAACGCATCTTCACTTGCTGGTGCTATTGAAATATTAATTGGGAGTAGATGAAGAGATGTAAAATGCATCATGCTTGAGTAATAATGCCCTTGGAGATGCGATTTTTGCGATCCATAAAAACAACTTACTTATTCTTGCAAAGTGGAGCAATAGTCATGAATGTAATAGGATTTTTAAAATTTTGAATTTGCTGATAAATCACTAGTGTCCTATGTAAAGTTGCTTTGTGTGTTAAGAAATAAATGCATTTTGTTGATCCAGTGTGTGCGAGGGTATACACACCATATTAAAAATGCTCTGATACGAATTGGATTTATCATGCTTAATTACATTTTAAATTGCCAGGGACAAAGTCTGTTTCTCTCTTGTCCCTGGAAGGTGGAAGGAGGTGTCTGATTCGGAGGAGTTGGAAGTGCCAGCCGCACGGTTAGGGAGCACTGGTGTAAGAGCTGGAAGACTAGGTTCCAGACGCGGCCTGCCGCTCACTGGCCCGCGGACCTGCGCAGACCGCAGAACTCCGGGCCTCGCCGGCGAGACGGAGGGTTTAGTTTACGTGATCCGTGGGTTTCCTTCCGGCTCGGAAGCATCACGCTTCTCAAATTCTAGGTCATCTAAGAAACCAGACTTGGTGACAGTACTACAAACATTTATTTGATATTTTGCCCGAGGCTGGTGGGTACCAGGTAACTAAAAAAAGGACTATTAAGGAGCTTAAAAATCTAGTCTTTCTCATTTCCATGTGAATTTTAAAATTTGGTTTAGCTTTTCACTGGAATATATAGAACTTTTAAAGGACTTTTACTAGATTATTATGATGTCATTTATAATAATTAATATCAGTAGAATTAGGAATATGTAATTATCTTCTGATATTTTATCACAAATATCCCATAATTTATAACTTCCCCAATTTGACATTATCTATGAGTGAGCTCACATTAAGTTCTGTGTTCGAGGCAAAGCATTGGGGGTGGTTTTTAAAGCCATCTCCCTTATACTTTAGCTAATTTTTAAAAGGTCACAAGGATACAAATAATTGAGGCAATATCTATATATATTTATTATATGCCCTCTATATATTTATTATGTATATAGGAGAGAGAGAGAGAGAAGTAGGAAAAGAACCCACACGTGGACTCACTTTATTGTACTTTCTAATTCTTGAAATTCTCCCTAAATTACTTTATTCTACTCTTAAGGTTGGTGAGCATCTTTATGACCATTTCTTCGAATTCTTTTTCTGGCAAATTACATATCTTTGTTTCATTGGGGTTATTTTCTGGGGATTGTTCTTGTTCATTTGAGAGATATTCTTCTGTCTTTCACTGTTTGACATTCCACATTTGTTTGGATGAATTAGACAAAATAGCTCTCTCTCTTAGTCTTGAAAGTGTGGGCTCGTGTAGAAGTGACCTCTGTGTACACTGTGTGTGCCAGGTAGCTCTGGCAGGGCTGCCTGAGCCAGGCTGGTGCTTGCTGTGCCCGGGGCGCTGGCTTTGCCAGGCTGGAGTGCCTCTAAGCAGGGAGGCCTGTGACGCCCTGTGACACCCTGTTGACTCAGCTCGCTCCCTTTGTTTGGGCCGGAACGGGCTGCAGACAGTTTGGCTGGGAAAGTTCTGCTGCAAACTTGCAGGTAGGCCAGAGCCTCCGGATGGAGCCCACCCCCACCCCACTGAGGGAGA
The DNA here is from genome assembly GCA_028533065.1 of Trachops cirrhosus. NCBI lineage: Eukaryota > Metazoa > Chordata > Mammalia > Chiroptera > Phyllostomidae > Trachops > Trachops cirrhosus. The sequence continues at coordinate 15,338,619 of CM052547.1, read as the reverse complement.
AGGTAAAAATAGTGTACACCAGCGCCTCCAGTCCTGGGGAGCCCCCCCCAGATCTCCAGAGCTCTCAGCTCCCCCAGCCTCCTCCTCCAGTCTCTCCTTTGTGGTGCAGAGGCCGCTCTCAGCCTTCAGTTGTCTCACAGGAGGAAATGCTCCCCGTTGTCCTACCCTGCCATCGTCTTGAACCTCCTCTTTACTTGTTGCTTTGTCAAGAAGAACAGTCTTTTCCCGGTTTCATTGGTCAGAATGGAGTTGCGTGCCCACGCCACAGCGGCAGAAGTGGCTGGGGAAACACATACCGGGCCTTTTCAGCTTCTGTCTTGGAAAGTGGGCTCTGCCAAGAAGGGTGGAAGCTGGACAAGACTGTTGTGCAGGTGACTATCAGTGTCAGCCACAAAGGCCTTCGTGAGTAATCACGCGGGGGGTTCATACAGCCTGCTTCCCGCCTCGTTCGTTGCATGTTGCCACCGTTAAATTGCTGTGATGTGTTTGGACTTTGTGATCGAGAAAGTGGAGCTCTGGCCTTTGGACAACGCCTGCCAATCGAGTTCAGCTTTAGCCGTGTCTTCTCATTGGATGCACAGTATTGTCTGTGCCTCTGCTCAGATTTGTTACTGAATTCAGCATTAATATTTATTAAAAATGAATGTAAACTGGAGACATTAAAAATGCTGCTGGTGGGTGTGGTGCCTGGCCCACAGGAGGTGATCAGTAAATGTTTGTGGCATTGAACAATAGCTGCTTATAATAAAATTGAAACCACAGCAGAAGCCATTAGGTGAGTCAAAATCAACCCATCTTTTCCTCAGGCTGACACCCAATGAGCCTCAGCTGGTCAACTGTGTGTTTTCTAATGAAAAAATAAAAATTAGAGAACACGCAGCGGTCGGCAAAAGTAGGTTTGCAATTGTGAGTGCAGAAAACAGACTTTATTCGGGTATTAACTCCTTAACTATTATTCTTTTCCACGTGCACAACTGTAGACCTACTTCTGCCCCATCCTGTGTGCGAACTGTGCCTGAATGTGAGACGCAGTGGTGCGGGGAACAAGGTCTTTATGTTCCCGAATCGGACATCACTCTTTAATCGTGGGTTGTGTAAAGGCCTGACAGCCTGGCAGCAGCAAGCATGACAGCTGGGGCAGTGACAGCTGCAGCCGGGATCACCCGGTCCCCACGGCAACGAACAGTCCCAGCCTAGCTTCCAGCAGACAGAAGCGGCGGGAAATCTCTGTGACTATATGGAACGGGGCTACTGTGGTGAGCTCTTACTGTTTTTACTTTTTCCTCATTTTTAAAGAGATTTTATTTATTTTTAGGGAAAGAGGAAGGGAGGGAGAAAGGAAGAGAAACATCGATCGGTTGCTTCTGGTGTGTGTGCCCCGCCCAGGGGCCGAGCCTGGCAACCCAGGCCTGTGCCCCGAACTCGAACAGACCTGCAGCCTCGTTCCAACCGGGCCACAAGGGCCAGGGTTTATGTTGTTTTTTGTATTAGAAACTCTTTATTTTTTTTTACTTCAATTATAGTTTACATCCAGTATTATTTTGCATTAGCTTCAGGTGTACAGCACAGTGGCTGGGCGATCATTACTTTACGAAGTGGTGGCCCCTGTATTTCAAGTACCGCCTGGTGCCATACCCAGTTATTACAGTATTGACTGTATTCTCTGTGCTGTACTTTACACCCCATGACCAAAATTATTTTCTAAAATGTGTAGTCCTTTTCATGTTTATATAACCAGGAATCTCCTGTACAACACGACATATATATCAAAATCAGTTATTTTGTAATTTTTTTGGTCTAGACATGGACCCTCATGAGATCTAGAGTTGTTGAACTCCTTTATTATCATTTCTTTCTGTACTTATTTTGTGGGGGGGGGGGAGAGGAGTAGCATTAACATAAGACTGGAAATCAATGACTCTGTTATAAATCTGCAGGTTATAGTGTTAAGATTTCATTTGGACCATGGCTAGTATGGCTGTTGGTTGGAGCATCATTCTGTAAACAAGAAGGTCACAGGTTCAATTCCCAGTCAGGGCACATGCTTGGGTTGCAGGTTTGGTCCCCGGACGGGACTCGTGTGAAAGGCACTGATCAATGTTTTTCTCTCTCTGTCTTCCTCCCTTCCCCTTTCTCTAAAATCAATAAGCATGTCCTCGAGTGAGGATTAAAAAAAGCCTGCTAAAATAAAAAAAATTAAAAAAGATTTCATTAGAATTTCAGAAATGTCTAGGCTCAGCCTATCTCCCACATTTTCTGGATAATTTTCCTAATGCTTAAACTTCCCATAACATTCAAAATTGATGGCAGCTTCATCAGCAATGGCTTTAAGTTTTAGTAATGGAAACGGGAAAGCGAGTGAAGTCAGTAGGAGCTAGGACTTTTTTTTTTAATGAGTGGATGAATTTGCTAATCTTGAGTAGTTTGGAAAGTTATGTATGTGTTTGCTGTTAATCTAACCACTTTGTAATAACTGCAGTTTTTGTTAATTAAAAGGTAATTATTAGCTTGGGTATGGTTTTGTCTTTACAACAAATCCCCACTCTTTGGAGAGTTCATGCTACCAGACAAGCACATCAGCAATGAAAGGTGGGCACTGATTCCCCAAACTTCCTCATTTTAAATTTACCCTAAGTTTTGTTGTGTTCCCAGTAGCTTAAGACATTGTCACAAACTTAGGTAAGTTTTTATGCTTTTCTCCTCCACCCGTTTGAAAGTAATTGTAGTGTCTGTATTTTTACTGAGGCTTTGAATTTCATTTAGTAATATAACCTTAGGAAAATCTCCTGTCTCCTTGTTCTAAGTTCACTCTATAAAATGCTAACGTTGCTTAGAAAAGAAACATTGCATGGATGACCCCCAGCCAAACACTTCCGGGAACACACCTGTGTTTGAACAAGTTCCGACACCAGAGATCCAACACCACAGGTAAACCTTGGGGAGGTGAGGAGCATCTCAGTGAGGAGGTGTTAGGAGCTGGGGGTTTGATTGGGTGATTTGGGGAGGGTCCAGAGAAGCAGGGGTTCACCGTGGATGGAGTGCCGTTTGGAAGTAGGAACAAGCCTTCGGTTGGGTATTTTAGCGTGATTCTCCCCAGAGGGAGGGCAGATTGGAGCTACACTACGGCTGCACCTGGTGAGGAAGCTGCAGTCACTCACGTGCACTGGGGGAGGGGCGTTTGGTACCATGTGGTTTGTACGGTGATCTTTTCACACTTGGGCAAAACTAGAAAGTGGCCTTGTGCTGTCTCATCACGGTCACAGAGTGACCTGGGCTGATGTTGTTTTGGAAGACTGTGTGCAAAAGGACACCACAACCCAGCTGCCAGCACCACACCAGCTTCCACCGCCACCCAGGCCTAGGTCTGTGTCGGGTCCCAGCTGTCGGTCGGGCTGCCGCGTTCTTTCTCAGCTCTTTCCAGGTAAGTGTGTTTCGTATGAAATTTGGCTTTTTGCAGATGTAGTTTTACTGTTGAGGTCTTTTTTTTTTCTTTTTCAATTACAGTTGACACACAATATGTTAGTTTTAGGTGTACAACCCAGTGATTAGACATTTGTATAACTTACGATCACCCCAGTAAATCTGGTGCCCATCTGACGCCATGTGTAGTTATTATCGACTGTAGTCCCTGTGCCGTACCTTACGTCCTAATCTGTAACTCCAATTCGTACTTTTTTTTAAAAGATTCTATTCATTTATTTTCAGAGAGGGCGGAAGGGAGGGGAAAAAGAGAGGGGGAGAAACATCTGTGGGTTGCCTCTTGCATGCTGCTATCTGGGTCCTGGCCCGCAGCCAGCTGAGCCACACCAGCCAGGGCCAATTTGTATTTCTTAATCTCCTCACCTTTTTTACCAATCCTCCCGACCCTCTTTTCCCATCTGGCAACTGTCAAAATGTTCTCTGTAACTTTGAGTCTGTTTCTGATCTGCTTGTTCGTTTATTTTGTTTTCTAGATTCTGCATATAAGTGAAATCATGTTATTTGTCTTTGTCTGACTTTCTTCATTCAACACAAGGCTCTGTCTGTAGGTCCACCCATGCTGTAGATGGCAACATTTCATCCTCTCTTTTTAATGGCCGAGGCATATTCCAGTGTATATTTGCACCACTTCCTGTTATCCATTCATCTGTTAACGGACACTCAGGCTGCTTCCATATCTTGGCTGTTGTAAATAATGCTGCAGTGAACATATGGATGCATGTCTTTTTGCTTTAGTGCTTTCTATCTCCAGTTTTATGTTTCCTCCTTGCTGAAATTCTTACTAAGTTCACCTGCTCTTCCCCTAAGCTTACTGAGCACCCTTATAGCCAGTGCTTTGAGCTGTGTGTATCTGGCAGATTGCTTGTCTTTGTTTTATTTAGTTTTTTTTTTAATGGAGTTTTGTTCTATTCTTTTATTTGGGACATGTTTCTTTGTCTCTCATTTTGGCTGCCTCCTTGTGTTTATTTCTATGTATTGGGTAGAGCTGTCTCCCAGTCTTGGAAGAATGGCTTTATGTAGTAGGTGTCCTGTGGGGCCCAATAGTGCAACCTGCGCTGTTACCAGAGCCCCTGTGGGTGCTGTGTACGCTCTCCTGTTTTAGTCCAGCCTTGACTGCTGTTGGCACCTCAGTGGGAGGGGTTTACCCCCAGGCTGATGGGCTGCAAGGACTGGCGGTGACCACAGAGGAGGCGCTATTGTGCAAGGGGCTGACCCCACAGAGGAAGACTTACCTCGGTCGGACTCTGGTGCCGGATGAGTTCAGCTCCTGAGGTGGTTGGGTGGTGTTTCAGCAGGTCCGAGGCCGACCACCAGGTGCGCTGTCTCTGGGGCCTCCTGGGAGGGACAGGTCAAGGTCAGCCACTGCCTCTGCCCTGCCCAGGGCCACCCAGCATGAGCTGCAGAGTGATCTGAAGATCGTGCTGGGCTGTGAACTGAGGCTGGCTGCTGCTCATGCCAGGCCTGGGTCACTTAGCAAGAGGCGTAGGGCACACTGAGGGCAAATGCTGCTTGTTTGGGTTTGTGAGCCTTTGAGAGATTTTAGGAAAGGATGAAGCATCCTGAGACAGGCCATTTGTTTGGAAGTCCCTGGAAATGGCTTGGGTGGGACGGGGCCTCAGGGAATCACCAGGGCAGAGTGAACAGTGTGAGCCAGGTTGATGCAGACTCGGATATGGCACCCACCCGCTGCCTCTGTGGAGGGCTCAGCAGAGGCACCATGGCTTCTGCCGGCACTTCTGTCTGGGATAAAGCTACTCTTCTGGCTCTCCCTGAAACCAGACAATTCAGTTCCTCCCCGTACGTCTCTGGTGCCTTCTGAGCTGTTGCCTCAATGCTGGACCTCAGAGAGAGTGAGTAAATCTGTGTGCTGGCCCTTTAAGAGGAATGCCTGGGACTCCAAAAGCCCTGTCTCACTCAGCTACAGTCTCTGCTGGTTTTTACAGCCAGAAGTTATGTAGACTTCTCTTCCTGACGCTGGAACTCTGGGCTGAGGACCCTGGTGTA
>CM052547.1:15279812-15332635 GCA_028533065.1 Trachops cirrhosus | reverse complement strand
CCACCGCGCCTGCCCGCAGGCGTGCTGGCACAGGGAGCATGCGTGTTGGTGATGTGCTTGTCCGCTTCGGCAACAATTATGAATGTACCACACATGCTACAGGGAAACAGGTAGGTCCCACATAATACTTAAAGCATAAGTTGTTTTTTTATTAATCTTTAAAATGCTTCTGATGTTTCAAAAGACAAACTCCACCATGATGTTACGTGGAGCAAGACTTAGGTGATAAGTCTGTTGGTGCTAAAGGCACATACTGAGAAAGTGTCAACGAAATAATACATATTAAAAAATAAAGGTAGATATCTAGGGCAGAGTTTAGACCTTCATGTAGAATTAAGTTATTTAAATTAAAAGTCATTATTGATCTCATGAAGTTGGAAAAAGTTTGAGTGAAACTGACTTAAAAATGCAAAACATGTAAATGCTAACAAAAGGCTATTAGTTTCCCTGTAAATGCGTCTTCCAGTCTCTAAGTGTTACGTCAGATAGGGCAGATGCAAACAGGAAGGAACCAGTTAGTGGTCTGTAAGTATATGTAAATTAAGTATCTCCAGTGAAATGCCGTTACATTTTGGAACAAGAGAACCAAATCGGCCATCTTTTAGGCTAAGCAGAGGACTATTCATAAGTTTCCCCCCATTTATTCTAGTTGCCAAGCTTTTGTTCAGTGAGTCCTTGGCACCTAGTGATTAACCAGTGGCAGCAGAGAGGCAGTGACCCAAAGAGGTCGAAAGGAGGAGGGTATCAGCGCGGAAGGACAGTGAGCTGTTCCGCACATGGAATCACTGCTTCCCAACTCTGGAAGCTCGACCAAGCCATGTCTGGTTATCCTGCAGATTACGACAGTCCTCACACGAGAGGCTCAGTTTTGAACTGCCGTGCAGTGAATAGTAAGGTGTACTTTATAAACAACTTCAAAAAGAGGGAGCCGCAGACCCAACCGGCTTTAGACTGGCCTTCCGCAGTCTGTGTGGGTTGAAGGGGCGTGTCCTGGATGTCGGATTATGTAACTACGGGCGGAAAGGAAGCGCAGCTCTGGACGGACTCCGTGAGAAGTCAGGGTGGTCCGTGCGGCGGGAGAGGGGGCACTGCGGACGACAGATGTGGGCGTCGTGGGCAGCAGTCTCTGCCCAGCGTTTGTGCCTTTTTCTGCCCGGTGGGTAAGGAAAATAACCAAGGAAGCTGCGCTGTGGGAGCAGAGTACGCACGATGGCTCAGGGCTGGGAGTGTGTTGTGTTTCCAAGAGCCTGTTGCGTGGCTGTGTCAAAGAAGGTGGTGTGTGTGTGTCAGTGTTCTCTGTGTAATTCACTGAGAGATCTTCTCTTGACTCAATACAGAGGCTTGATGATTTACAAACACCATCTGTTCATGTCGTGGAAACAGCATGCTGTTACCTACTGGAAGTATGGAAAAGTAGTAAAGACTGTGTGTAAAGAATACGTAGGGTCTTCTAATCGAATGCCTGCTTTTGAAGAGATGAAGAAAAATTTGTGAAAGCAGCAAACATACAGCCAGGTCAGGTGGCTCAGTTGGTTGGAGCATCGTCCAGTAGTACACCAAAAGGTTGCAGGTTCGATTCCCAGCCAGGATACATACCTAGGTTGTGGGTTTGATTCCCCGGTCGGGGTGCATATGGGAGGCGACAGATTGATGTTTCTCTGTCTCTCTTCCCATTCCTTTCTCTCTAAAATCAATAAACATATCCTCGGGTGAGAATTAAAAAAATAAAGTAGCAGACATCTAAAATCTGTTGTGATATTGTCACCAAATACTCTTAATTTGTATTTCAAAGCAGAGATATTTATGACTTATGTGAATTTGAAAAATGTTGAAAACAAAAAGTAAAGTTGACATGTTATTCTTTCTTTAAAAAGAATACACACACACACACAACCACAATCTTTCTAAGATAGTAACTTAATCCCTGAACTCTATTTTAGAAAGGTTTTTCAAATAATCTGATTCTCAAGATGGTTTCTTTTCCTTATTGTTTTGGTTATCTGGACTTACCAGTGCATTATGTGATGTTCTTATTGGAGGTTTAATGGCATTAAGGAATTAAAGGCTTTTATGCTGACTTGTTTGGTTTTTAATCTGTGAATAAAACTAGAGTCATCATTCCTTTCTGACTTTGAGCTTATACAGATTTCTCTGGACTAGTGCTGGGAACACTTTCTTGCTCACATTTTTCATTTGGGACAGCAGCCTTTTTAGCATAACTCCAGCAAACTCAAGACCACACAAAAGGGTTTGAGCACATCGGGAACCGTGTCATCTAACCTTGCTTCAGAAACCAGTGCTCAGACGGTCTGGGCTGGCGGTCAGTTGAAGCGTTGTCTCCGCATCACCAGGCATTAAAAATACCCTTGGGCGGCTTCTCCGAAGGCCTAGGCCAGTATCTCGTTCTGAAGACGTTTCCCCACACACTCATTCACACCTGTAGCTTGTCGACCTGGGAGGTGTCACACTGGTAGTGTCATGGTTTTTAGCACCATCATTTGTGAAAGGTCCTCTGAAGGCAACTTACGTGACTTCCATGTTTTTGTATTTTACTCTGTATATTCCTCAGATCAAAACTAGGCAGTTCCCATTTTATAGGCTGGCACCTCTTGTATGGTCATGGGGACTGCCCAGTGGTGGAGACTATGATGTGCATTTGTTTATACTGAAATCATACTTTAAAAAATCACATTTCAAGTGTTTTTATTCTGAGCAGTAGGTACAAAAAATAATGGCAGATGTCTTATTCTGTGCAGGCCGGCACTCCGCCCATCCCCTCGGTCTCCGATCCGCCCCGCTTTCACGGGCTTCACTGTGCGCCCCTCGCTCTCCCTGGCAGCCGGGCCCAGGCTGCAGCCGCGAGTCTTCAGACTTCGTTGAGGAACTCCAGACTGAGACACGCTGGGATGTGGATGGAGTCCATGGTCAGCGACGACGGGTTGAAGGGGAACAGGACGGGAAACATGTGCTTGCAGTCTAACAGCAGCTGCTGGGCGCCGCTCCGCTCCTGGAGCTGTGCCTGTGGGGAGGGAAGGGCCTGTGAGACATTCGTGCGCCCACCGTGAGCCCGTGTGGGGAAACTCAGGACAGCGGCGTGGCACGTGGAAATGGCCCTGGTAATTGGGTGGGGCTGCAGGAGAGGGTGGCCTTCCCTCCCCCTGAGGTATTCAGCAGTGAGGGAAGCCCTGGTTTAGGCTTGTTAGAGGTCAGATGACTAACCTCCTTCCTAATTTTAGCACTCTTTAAAAAATTTTCCATGTAAGGGGGAAGAGAAAATACATTTCAGGTGGAACTCATGTGGCGAGGCAGCGCGTTGGGGCGGATGAGGCTGTGACGCTGAGGACAGATGCCCTGGGCGAGTGCCTGCCCTCCCTGTGCCTCACTTTCCTCATCTGGGAGATGCAATGGGGAGAGTGATGTCGTAGGAAATGACAGGGTGGCAGAACGAAACAACAAAATGCAGACCATCTGTACGCTACCCACAAAGTCTCACTTCAGAGACACAAGAGATGGAAAGTAAAAGGGTGCAAAAGATCTCCAAGGCCGACATATCCGGCCCGTGCCCCCAAGCAGATGGCTTGCTCTGATGACAACGGGTAGTCACCCTCCGTGCCGTCTGGGCAGATACAGGAGGGTGGCATGGCCTGCTCCGCCCTTTCCTCTGAGCACTGTCTGGGGAGCAATCAAACATAAAGCTATAGTTGGAAAACCAAAAAAATTTGGCAGCATTGCCGAGTGTGAAACTGACTTCGAGGAAGGCTCAGAATCTGACTGTGATGTCTTCAGCGACTGTCTGAACAGCCTCCACTACCTTTCTCCTCTGTCCTTAATTCAAGCCCGAACTTGGACTGGGCGCGTATCCTGTCACCTCTGGTCTGAATTCTGTTCTTGTAAACAGCGCCCTTGTCAATTTACAAGCAGTTGCACTGAGAACAGTCATGACTTTCTAAACTTGTACTTTGGTTTGTGTAAACTGTAAAAATCAGTAGTGGGTTGGCTATTTCAGTGGCTGCTTTTCTGTCATCAAACTGCCTCCTCTTTCAGCAGCTGACTGTCCATGCGTCCTGGACCCTTTCTCTCGGTGCCCCCGCCTGCTGAGGTGTCCACGGGGCGAGTCTCTGCCTGCTTCCCTCCGCGGCCTGGACCTCTACTGCCCCACTGTGTCTGTCCCACTGCACTTGAGAGAACAGCCTTTGATCTGACTGGGCATCCTCCTTGACCTTCAGCCTGTGTTCTCTCCTTACACACCCCTCTAAAATCCATTCATTCCTTCCCCTTGTCCTGCCCTGATCGCTTCCCCCGTTTCTTTTTATCCTTATTTTGTGTTGCCATCAATTCACTGGCTGTGGAGGCTGTTTGTTTAAAAACTCGAGAAAGTATTGTGTCTCAAGGTGTTCCCCACGCACAGTGGAGACGTGCTCACTGTTGAAAGAATCCCAACACGAGTCCGATCAGACGCTGTCAGCTCCCGGTGCACTGCAGGCTAGCACTCAGCCAGGATCCCCCATGGCCCGGCGTGGGGAAGCTCATCTTGAAGTAAAAAATTCCCATCATCTTAAGACAGGTTTAAATATCATTTCTTTCAAGCATGTTCCTAAGAGCAAATATTATAATTCTTACAGAAAAGATTTAAGAGCTCAGATTGTTTTCTTAAGAGTATATTTCTAGGTCCACTCTTGGGTAGGGTTGATACTCTGCTTGCTTGGTTAGCTTCACTTGGTACACAGTTCAGCTACACGCCGGCGGCGAAACTCACCTGGATTGTTCGTATAAATCCCACTGTCACTCGTTCTTCAAATTCATTCAAGGGAGTATAAAGGTTTAAAATTTTTACAATCTGTTGGAATAAAAGTAGTTTAGCAGAGAGCGAAAATGGACATAGGAGAGCCTCTGAACTTTAAAGACCACGTGATACTGACACGCGCTGGTCAGGCAGGACCCCCGGCTCAGAGGTGGACTGGCGGGTCGCAGCCTTGCCTGGCAGAGCCGGGCCTTCTTCCCCCATATCCCTGCCTCCTGCCTGCCCCGCCCCCTATGCTCCAAGGCTTAGAAAATGAGGGTTTTAGCAAACCTGACATCCTCAGCCTCTTATCTACTGGTCATTTAAAGGTTTCTTCAAAAGAGTACTGAGGATCTCACCTTAGACCATAAAGGTCTTGTTTAACTGCACCTCCCTACCTCCTGTGACTCCCCCTAAATCACTTACAAAGGAACAGATTTTTTTTATTTGGAGGATAATCTTATTCCTAATTTTATTTGGTGTAAGTAGCCTGCCCAAATGCAATTTTATTGCCAGATGCATTCTGGATAAACTTAATATATTTCTAAGGGAGAATAAAAGTTTGACAAATTTCTGTACATTTGTGGAAAAGAAGCAGTTTTCTTAAGAGCTTGGTCTTTCATCTTTCAGTAATTGGTGGGAGAGGTAGGGAAATTGTTCACTTTGCAATGCTGAGTTTGGATTTTTGTTGTTGTTCAGGTGCTGGAGAAGGAGAAGGCCCATGATGCAATTTAGGAAGTCTGACTTCCTGTGGTCTCATTTTGTGAGACCACCTGTGGCGGCCCATTTCTAAACAGGCACACCCCCCGGAGGGAGGTCAAGGTCACCCTGTGTGTGGACAGGACTCATCTTTCCGTACAGGAGTAATACCTCTACGGCCAAGTCCTAGGATAAACACGATTTAGGAGGTAGAGGAGAGGAACACTTAAATGCCCCTGGGTGCTTCATGACTTTATTCAAAACAATATAAATAAATTCTATGTTAGAACTGACCATAATGAAATTGTAAGTGTGAAAAAGCTATTTATTTAATGCCAAATGCTTGGTGCTGCCAATTTCTGAAAAAACTTAAATTTCTAGGTGAGAAGCGTTCCAGAATTCATTGTGTTTAAAAAGTGTTTATACCTCAAGGCTGATGTTTTCTGGGTTTACTACCTTATCTAAGTGAGCAGCAGGAAGCAGAGAGAGTTGGTGGAGAACAGTGGCATCTCATTTCACTGACCACAGTGGTCTTTCACTCATTTAGGGACATTCCCTTGGCTGCAACTTCAGAATTGTATCATTAGGTGCACAGAAAGGCTGGAAGTGCAACCCCCTCCCCCACAAAACACCCACTGGCGAGAACAGACCCGAACGAGGCTGGTCTTGCTCCGAGCCCCTGGGTGACAGTGTGCGCGGGAACCGTACCTGCTGAGTGCTGAGCGAGGTGCAGAGGGAGCAGATGGCCTCGGCGTCCTCCGGGGTTTTCTTCTTTAACTGCAGGAGCTGGGCTGCTTGGATCAGCGGTTCCATGGTCTGGACGGCTCCGCTCTGGTGAAGGTTCCTTCCTCGAAGCCACTCCTCGAGCTGACTGATATTGTACCTTAACCAGATGCACAAGTGAGCCGTGTTGAGTCGGTCCTCCCAATGCACTGGGACGCGCACTCCTGTCGTGTGTGTTGGGCGGCCCCGCTGCCACTACGTGAGCCGTCTCCCCGGAGCCATCCCACGGGGGCCAAAGCCTGAAAACTGCTGGGCACTCAGTGCCTTTTTACTGAGTGAAGGGGGGCCTCAGAGCACAAGATGAAGGGCCTACGGGGTCTGCAGAAGTTAATGGGCAATAGAGGTGTTAAAACAGCTACTATTTAACATTCACAAAATACAGGGTGGGGGCAAAAGTAGGTTTACAGCTGTATGTGAAAAAATTTATTCTTGTATTATTACTTACTAATTACTGTATTTCCCACATAAACAACTGTGAACCCACTTTGGCCCCACCCTGCACTTCGCTCGAAGAGAAAAGCCAACGAGCTGTCTATCCACATTGTGTTTACAGTCCTTAAATCGGACTCTGTCAGTGTCCCTAAGCTTCGAACTAGTTTGTTTACCAAGTCACCCTCTCAGAGTTTGGAGAAGTCCACCCCCTGTGAAACGGTGATGGATGTGAGCTGCGTACTGACTGTGACGAGGCCTGTCAAGCTAGACTGGGATTTCATTTTCAGAGGAGCCTCGCGCCCCGGCCCCAGCTGGGGTGCGCAGGCGCGCCGGCGCCCCTCCTACCTGAGCTGCATGCCTGTGCTCCACGAGCAGACGTCCTTCCGCAGGAGCAGGTTGTTGAGCGTCACCGCCGTGATCACGTAGAAGAGCTGCTTGAACACCTGCAGGACGATCTCGGGGTCCAGGCCCTGGTCGCACATGGTCGTGTGAAAGGAATTCATCTGGCGGATGACGGCTTCCAGGCAGTAGGAGTTGTCCCCGTCCACCATGCTGGAGGAGCGCTTCCGGTAGCCGGTCGGCTTCATTCCAGACAGGCCCTGGATGCTCTCATTTTCCAACATGGCTGAAACTGGAAGGAGAGCATTATTACAGAAGCTTCTGCGTTCCCCGGAGGTCTGTTTCCGGACCATTCGGGTCCTCCAGTACTCAGGGCTTTGGCAATGATACCGTCCGACAGGCAGCTGAGAGCATTCAGCAGAGAACTTCTAATGTGCTGGTCTTTATATGGAATAAGGCAGCTGTTGACCAAACTTTCATTTAAATGTACCAACTCAGTACGTACTGGATTCTGTGCTAAGGCTCCACAGTTTGAGAACTGAGAAACTGGGATGTGCTGGCCCTGCCCCTGGACCCCGGACCCGGAGGTCCTCCTGCACCTGTCCAAACAGCTCTTCACCATGAGCACCGACCATGCAGCTGGTCTGTCATAACCACCGCACAGCACTCAGCTACGTGCCAGCTCCTTCCTGGCCGGCATTTCTTTCAATTTTCCAACAACCTATTTGCTGATGAGGAAATTGAAGCATACAGAGGTTAAATAACTTGTCCAAGGTCACATCGCTAGGAACTGGCAAGGTCAGCATTTGAGCCCAGGCCTGTCCGACCCCAGAGCTGATGCTGTTATTAACTATCACATTATTCTGGTTCGTGAGTATCCCAGATCGCCCTGTGTCTGGTGAGGATAAACTGGGGTCTCAGTTTAAGAAAATGTTCAGACTGGAAGAAGGATTTAGAATGAATCCTACCCCAAGGGTATATTTCTGCATGGCATGAAGGACTCTGTCCTCCTTGGAATTCATTTCTAACATACTTATGTTGTAAGAAGCTGGGAAAGCATTTCCGCCTGAGCCTGCATGGAACAGTGAGTGTAATTTTTGTTGTACCTTAGGACAGAACTGCTCTTATGTTTCAATCCTGGCGTCACATTCCGTGCTCACGTGCGCTGCTCTGGGCGAAGTGAGTGTGCAGTAGTTTTCACTGTGCAAGCGCATGCTACTGCTTTCCTTTTTTCATGGATTAAGTATCTATGTGAGCAAGAGGATGATACATTTTTCACTGTATATTATTTATGCCTTTTGAGTTTATGACCTATGGAAATTAGTTTGTTTTGGGAAAAATAATATACTACCGAAAAAGAGATAAAGGAAAACGATCTATGTTCTCACTGCCCAAGCACTATGCATGTTGATGGGACGGTGTTGAAAATTTCATAGCTCTTCCTGAGCACACAGTGCGCACCTCCCTGGAGAGGCCCTGGCTTTCCAAAGGCTGTGCCCTGCATGACCAGTTCCCAAAAGCTAAGCAGGGCGTACCACAGAGTGCTGGAGAGCCCCTGCCACCGGCTTACCTATCATAGGCTGCAACACGCCCTCGGCGATTTTAATGAGCTGCTGGTAGATCTGGATGGAAAGGTCACTCAGCACCTGGCGGTATTCGGTGAGGTCGAAGTTCTTCAGGCAGTGCTCATTCTGCTTGGCGGAGTTCTGAGTCATGAAGCCCTGCGGAGGGAGAGGCTTGCGTTACCGAGGGTCTGTGGTCGGTCCAGCTTAGCAGGGGTTCGGGGCCTCCAGGCTCCTTCGCAACGTCCCGTTTCTCTCTGTGTGTATGTGACTTTTGGGAGGACCCTGTCATTCACACTCCAAAGAAGGTAAGACTGGGATGGAATGTCCTTTCATTATCTCAGGCAGAGGGTCTGTCAGACTTGTGCTGGCACAAAGGATGGTGGGGGGAGAGCGAGCTGTGTGAAAGGGAAGTCGAGGAGACCTATAGGGATGTCCTTGGAGCGGGCGTGTCTGGCACCGGCTGGGCTCTCACTGGTGAACTGAGAGTGAAAACATGCCGTGTGCTGCTAGGCCGTGGGCCGAATGCAGAGCATGGGAGGAGTGTTTTCAGGGACCGGTGGGGGGAATGGTGCATGCTGGGTGAAGCTGATCTGCAGCAGAACGTGATGTCACAAAGTCAGCTGGGCCTCAAGCCCAGGTCAGGTTTGGTGAGAAGCACGACGCTGGGCCGCAAGGTCAGTTTGCACAAGTGTCGTTGATTTATGCCGAACCTCTTTTCTTGTGGCCACCACTCTGGGCTTTAAAATGGACACACTAATCGGTTGGCTTTGGAGACGGTCCCGCACACCAGCCGAGTGGGCTTTCTCCCAGCCGTCCCTGACGTGGGCCTCTTCTAGGGCTGCTCGAGACGTGCAGAGGCACAGGGCTTCCCTGGAGAGTCCCAGGCGCGCTCAGACAATGGGTGGGTTGTGCCAGCTCCTTTCCGATTCTCCTTCCTTGATTCAGGGTGCTTTCTGGGACCCGGGGTCCTCGGGGCCTGCCTCATTCCTGCTTCCAGCTACCAGGTATAGTGCGGCATGCCCATGGCCTGAGCCCCACTCCTGGGAGAAGGACACGCAGACCGAGCAGGCTGCCGGGGTCTGTGGTGCTCTGAGCCGGGACACGGACGGACCCTGCTGCGGCAGGGTCTGGAGCACCTGGCTAGCTTCTAAACCGACAGTGGAGGGTTGGGCTTCCCCCTCGGCACTCACCTCATCCCCACTGTACTGCTTCAAACAATGAAGCAGGCGGCAGGTATTGGAGAGCCAGAACGAGGTCATCTCAAAGTCGTCATTGTGCTTCTGTGAAAAGAAGACGACATCCCTCCTCATGAGTCGCAGTTCCCATTTGGTTAAATGCTGACCTGGTGCCTCTTTGTCCGTGTTCGCCACTCGTACCCAGCATGCCTCAAGCAGACCTGAGGACAGGCAGGCACTTGCCAGTCACAGAGATGAGACCCACTGCCAGGAGGCCCTGTTACCATCCCTCCAGGACTGGGGATGGCACCTAGACGCCTCCTGCTGGTCCCCTGACGGGCGGCGCACACACTAGGGACAGGCTGCTTCTACAGCTGAGGAACACAAGCCCTGACACCAGTGGCCCGGCAAGAGGCCCTGGCCGGTCTGAACTCTGTGACCCAACGTCAGAGGTGAGGGAGCATGCCGGTGGAATATTCTGGTATCCCGTTTACCTAGAGGTCAAATGTCTAGTGGCTTTAACTCTGAAAAATGGCCACAAACTAAATGAGAAAGGCCGCTCAACAGCCCTCACAGCTACGAGGCGGTTTCTGTGCTACAACTGGTGACTTTGTGGAACCTCTTCTGTCAGTGAACATTACCACAGTGTGAACACCAGATGAGGCGCAAGCTGCAAAGATGGTGTCACAGGCACAGAGGGACAGGTGGGGCTGGGTGTGCTAATGGAGCCTGGTGACGAGGAAGGCTCCCTGAGGAAGGGACACTCGAAATCAGCCATGGACGTGCCTAGCCTGGTCCAGGCCCCCAGCTGGAGCTCAGGGAAGAGGTCAAGGCAGGAGGCGCAGATCTGAGCGTTGCCCGCACGTGGGTGTGTGTTTAGGGCTGGGAGTGGAGCAGAGTGCCTCCAGAGCCCACGGCAGGGAGGAGGGTGCGGCTCCGGGCACAGGGCTGCACGAAGCGAGGGGTATGGGCCGGCTGTGGCATGCTCAGGGAGCGGGCAGGGTGGGGCCAGACTCGGTGCTTTCACGGATGGCTTGCACCCTGAAGTGGCAGCACATGTAAGAACAAGACGACCGTCACTCAGAGTAATACCATGTGGGGTCTGGGCCTGCTGGGCGGAATAAAAAATCTGGCCTCCCAGCCTCTGGCCCTCTGTACGCCAGGCCTCACCTGCCTCCAGGTGTCACTCCTGAACCAAGTCAGTGTCCTGTGTGCGTCCTGGCCTGTGCCAGGCCCTGGGCAGCAGGCCCACAGCCCCCGTGGGAAGGTCTCAGGGTGCGTCTGTGTTCAGGTCGGTTCCCTGAACACCCTTCGGTCGGCTGAGGGTGGATGAGGTTCCCGGAGGCTCAGCGGGGAGCAGCTGGAGGGCTGCCCTGGGTTTCTGGGCTTCCTGCCATGTCTGAGCCTGAGTATCCTTCTCTGGGCTGGGGACCACCCGGCTACGGGGGGAACTGCTGCTGCGCTTCTGTCATTTACCGTCAGAGACTTTGACCCCATACTGCAAAACCCAGACGGGGAGAAGTGACGGCGTGGCTCGGGCTCCACTCAGTCCCCCACGGACCGCCCCCTTCAGCATGGGACTCTGACCTTGAGGACTTTCTTAATGCCGTTGATGGTGGAGGTCAGCAGGGAGTGCACCTTGAGGTCGTCGTTGACATAGTCCGCGTGCCTGATGCACATGTAGAGGATGTAAGCAGGGAGACAGGGCACCGTGCCCGCCAGCGCCTGGGGCTTCAGCTCTAGCGGCAGCAAACAGCAAGGGTTAGGTATACAGCGATGCTCAGGGCGTGAGAACCTGGCCGGCGGTGCAGCCGGCATCAGGATCTTCCTTGGCTCACCTGAGAGTGGCCACTCATGGAGGCTTGGCAAGGAGTAGGGAGAAGCTGTGTCCTACCCGGAGCCACAGACCCCTCTGCCCCTGACTACTGTAGTTCCAGAAACTAGTTAAAAACCCCTGAGAAACAAAAACACATTCCCGATCCCCTGGCCTACACCATTAAAGCAGGCTCCTAATGCCTTGTCTGTACAGCGTGGAGGAAAAGAGCCCACAGGCAGCTCCCTGCTGGAATCAACACATGGAGGCCACGGTATTCACCAAGAAGCCTGGGGCCAGGGCACACTGAGGATGGGAGCTGGGCGAGAAGTCCCAACAGCACTTGCTGTTGTGGACACAAGGGGCTCTTCAGCAGCAGGAAGGCAGCGCTGCCCCAGGGGAACCTGGCAAACTGCACATTCCCAAAGACAGGGCCAGTGTGTGGGTGGCAGGGAGCCTGCAGCAACCTCCAGCCCACTCGGCCGTGTGCTCAGGAATGGTGCCCCTGGCAGCACCTGCCTGTCCAGGCATTCCGAGAGCTGATCGAGCCACAGGTTGCTAGCTGGCCACTGTCTCCCCGCTGCCGTGCCACCCTTGACAAGGGTCTCACCAGCCTCTATCTTGGTCAGCGCTAACTTGGCTACAGTGCTGGACGGCTGCTGCTCCAACCTCCTCCCTCCGCCCCGGGGGGCCCGGCCCCGGCTCGGCCCCAGCCCCACCAGCTGTGCTCTGGCAGGACTCCCTGCAGCTGCAGACATCCACTCAGCCTCTCGGTCCTTTCCTGCCAAAGCCCCTGGAGGGCCAGGGCGGAGCTGTCTGATTGCTTTCCCTCCCAGAGTAAGCAGGTGAGGCAACCAGCCAGGCTGAGAGCCCTGAGTGGGGACGGGACTTGGAAGGGGAGGGGCCCAGTGCTAAGGAAGGCAGCAAGGTGAGAAGGGGCTGAGGCCTGGGATGGCCTCAGACCCCAGGTGAGCTCACTGTGGCCCAGCAGGGTCTCCCCAGCCCTCACTCTTCACTCTCATTACCTGCACCCCCAACCTCTGCCCAGCCCAGGCCTCACAAGTTATCTCCAGGCTCAGAGGGGCGGTCACCCCAACCCCCACCTGCAGGTGGGCCAGAAGGAGGAAAAGGGACATCCTCCTCAAGTTTTCTGCCAGGGCGACCCTGGGACAGGGCTGGGGTGTGCTTCCGGCATCTCCAGTTGGTACTTGGGTTTCACTGTCCCCTGAACTACACCCAACCCTTCAGGTTAAATGCTAAGTATGGGCCTTAACACTCGGGTACATGGTTAACATTTGGGCAGCTCACAGGCTCAATGGATGGCTGTGGCTTGGCCCCTGCTCTAATGTTAATGCCGGTAACATTTATTCAGGAAAGTGTATTTGAGAGCCCATACTTCAGCCTATATCCTCTTGCATCGAGCCTGAACCACGCAGAGATTGCAATCAGCTTGTCTGGCCTGGGACATTCTGTTTGCGAGTCTGGGCTGTGAGTCCCGTTTCCCAGAGCTTGCTGGGTCGCCCAGTCGGGCGTCAGCACCTGGGGAGCAGGGACCATGGCTCTGCTGCTCTCGATCCTCCACAGCAACTGCCGGTGCTGGGGGCCTAGGAGGTGGTCAGTATGGTCTTGACATTCACTTGGACGGGGTCTTTTGGAGGGAAGGTGCCCGGGTGCCGTGCTCAGGCAGCTCGACAGGAGGCGGCCTGGCCTGGGGCCCCACCTGCTGGCACAGGAAGCCCCCACGAGGGGTGTTGTTTTTCACTCTGACTCTGAATTCTGGGCCCATCGGCATTTGTTCAAGATGCAGCCTGCTTAAGGCAGACTGACGTGAACTTACGTCACACTGGACTGTTGGACAACTGTAGGGGAATTTATCCTTCCTGAAAAGAGCAAAATACTCCACCACTAACACCACCCAAGACAAAGAGCTGACAAACACTAGGCCAAGGTCATGGTTCTTCTCCCTGCGGCCCCAGCCCTTGGCCCGCGCTCGGCAGAGTGGGACCTCAGTAAACTGACATTTCTCTGAAACAATGCTTACCTCTTTTTGAGCTTCAGATGCCCCTGCCCAAGCTACCATGTTAAGTTCCCGCATTTGAGAAGGGTCCTGTGGCTCTGCCATAGCCCTGTCACTCTTAATTTCACACACTGGGGTGGGCAGGGCCTGTATCCTCATCCCCCTCTTATTGCAGACCGGGAACTAAGGCACCGTGGGGGGCAGAGAAGCAGCCCACCAGGAAGCCTCCCATTTTCAGCCGGGACTCTCTCTGAGGCTCACCCAAGGGCTCTGCGGGTGGCTGCTGCCCTGGGGTGGGCAGCCAGTCCCCGGGGGAAGATAGGCGTGTCGGAGCGGGATGTGGAATGGGACCTGAGGCGGGGGAACCTGAACAAGAACAGAACAGGCCCAGGGCTGGCGAGGAAAGCGGCCCCAGAGGGCAGCTGCCACACGCACCCTAGTGTCAGCATCACCTGGGAACTCACAGGTATGCAGCAGTTTGAGGTTGTGGGTGAGGAGAGCGTGGAGTGGGTAGGGGCTGTGCAGGGGTGGGGGACAGCGGGGAATGAGGAGACGGAGGGAGGGGGTGTCTGTAGGGGTTTGAGGGAGGTGCACAGAGGGTCCTGACCTGTCACCAAGTTCCGAATGAGGAGGGCCTCGTCCTCCTTGTGGTACTCCAGCATGCCCTGGAAGTCCTTCTCCTTCCGCTGGACGGTGACCTGCCTGTTGAGCTCGTGGCGCCTCTTCTCGCTGTGGGCCAGCGTCTGGATGGCTGAGCGGGGGAAGCGGCTGGTTAAGGGGCGTGGGGCACACAGATGCATTCGAAGACAGGGGGTCACAGGTCTTCAAGACTGAGCAAGTACAACACGGCATACATTTATTTTTAAAAAAGCAGCAGCTGCTGCTGCCACCACCTGAGCACTCCGGACAATGAAAACTCCAGGACTAGACAACAGGAATCCAAAAATGGGGAGGGGGGCTGAAATGGAGAGCCAGCCTGAGGCTGAACAGTACAGACAGCCCTGCCCTCTCAGAGCCTCCTCTGGAGCAGGTGCAGTTAAACAGCGGGCCCCCGGGAGGGGCGGTGCCCACAGGCCCGAGGTGTCGGGGCCTGATGCAGCCCTGAGGGAGCAGCTCCTGGGCTGAGGAGGAAAGGGGTGGGAGGCACGCAGGTGGTATCCAAGCGGTGAGGTGCCCGAGAGGGTTCTAAGCAAGGTGGCGTGTGCAAAGAGAGGGCAGGGAGTGACATGATTAGTTTTGCAGTAGAGCGTCAGAGGAAGAGAACATTCTGGGTGTTTCTGAAAGAGCAAGTTGCATCTGTCTGACCTCTCCGGGCCAGGCTCTGGTTTGGAGCCCACTGTATCGGGGTGTCTGTAATGCAGACTCCGGCCGGCAAACTGAGTGAGGCTGAGCTCGTGGTCAGAGGGGCCTGCCCCCATGACTGCGCTGGCACAGGCTCCAGGAGGCCGGGGCGGTGGGAAGAGCCCACGGAGGGAGACAGGCCTGGCTCGGCACACCGGGGCCTCGGAAAACACACACTCACAGACACCTACCTTCTAGGTCCTGGACTCTCTTCATGTGAATCTTCAATTGTTTTTTGAGTTTCTTCTCATTCTTTTCCAGCTTTTCTACCAGCTCTTTAAGGTCCTAAAAGCAGAAGGGCACAGTGTGAGAACATTCCTGACCCCGGCCTGGAGGGCAAAGAGCAGAATCTTTTAGTGCAGAGTGGCTGAGGCAGCCACCCGAGACAGTGGCGGCTCTGAGACTGGTCAGCAGACCCCCCCACGCAGCTCACTTCTCCCTCGTCTGGACCCAGGAAGCGGGAGGTGGGTCAGAGTTCATTCTCACAATCCAGACAAACTGGCTGTGGCTGCCTGGTGCCCTCTGAACCTCATGGTTATCTAGGCCATGTGTTCTCGGGCTGCCATGCCAACCCCAGGGCTACGCAGCCAGGGGCTCCTGGGCTGAGGAACAACTACAACGTGGCACACATTTATTTTTTAAAAAGCAGCAGCTGCTGCTGCCGCTGCCACCTGAGCAGTCAGGACAATGAAAACTCGAGGACGACAACAGAAATCCAAAAATGGAGAGGGGGGCAGAAATGGAGGGCCAGGAGTGCGGGCAGCACCCTGGTGTGCGGGCAGCACCCCGGGAGGGAATGGACAGTGTGGCAGTTGTGGTGGGGGTGGGGTGAGAGCCAGCAGGCTGGCGAGGTGACCTGGAGCCCAGAAGCAAAACGGGCCCCTGGCCCACGCCCTTCTGTGGCTGCCCGTCCCTAGCAACCATGGTCACCGGAAGCAGTCAGCCCACTGAGACCTGGACCAGCATTAATGCCACCCCTACTGGAGCAGGGCATGGTGCTCTGGTGGGAGGCAGGGAACCCCATCTCCATTCGTCTCTGTGATGAGGAGTGCCGCCGAGGACAAAAGCAAACGTGCCACTGCGGGGCCGAGGACGCCTGGGTGGCACATTTTGAAGGCTGGCCTACGGGTGAAAGTCAGCCAAATCCTCAACCTCAGGGCTGCGGCGTGGCGACCACAAACCCAGCTACAGACGCTGTCAAGGACGTCAACCGTTCACCTTCATAAAAAGAGAAATGCAACAAAGCTTGTCCTCAGCAAATTTGGGACAAATGAAAGGCAACACAGTGTTGGCCACACTGGGCGTTGAACGTGGGGAGCTCCTGAAGCCCAACGCCCTGGAGGCTTGAGAAAGAAAAGAATGAGTTCGACTCACGAGGAATCTGGGAAACGGGTGGGCAAGCTGGGGACATCTCTAAGCTCTTCAGGGTGCTCCTGGGAGACCGCCACACCCTCCCTCCCACACAGCCCTGTAAGTGTGCCCGTGATCCCTCGGCTGGAAGCTGTTCGCCCAAATCCCTGCAGCCCGGCCCCCCGCAGGCGCCCGGCACCCCGCGCACAGGCCACATCCTCCCTGCGGCTGGCAGTGCTTCGCTGGCAGCCCACGGGAAGCGCTGATGCCTGCTCAGCGGGGGAACAAAGAGCTCTGCCCCCGTGGCTCTGCTTGTGGGCCCAGCCTCGCCTGGGCAAACAGTGTGGACTGTGCTCCGGAAGTCTCCCAGCAGGCAGCAAGCCGAGCTCTCCTCGTCATCTTCATCCTCGCCTGCCCACGCCCCAGGCTCCTCCTGTTCAGGCCCCGGGACCCGCAGCTGGGCCTAGAGGGGCCCCCAGTGCTGAATCCTAAGCTGCCCTGTGTCCTTGCACGGTTCCTCCATGAGCACAGCCCTTCTTGTAAGGGGGTCGCCCACCAGGCCACTTGGCCAGTGGCCCCCCAGAAGCACTCGCCAGCGGAGGCCTCTCCCACACTGCCCCCTTCACCTGGCTGAAGCCAGTGCAGCAATTTAATGTGTACGCTCCTTTCCATAGAGCCCCCTACTTACACCTGCGTATGATGGACAGTGACATGCAGATGGAGAGAGACAAACAGAGGGAAGGGGGCCGGCAGATCACTTCTATACAAGTTCTATGCAGGGGCCTGCAGTCCAGCCCCACTGCCCGCACCTCGGGATTCAGCGAGCTGGCCACCTACACCGGGCTGCCTGGTGACAAGGGGGAATGCTCGTGGACGGCAGCTCTGCGGGGGGCAGGCCTGCGGGCAGGTGCAGGCAATCCCTGCCGCCCCCACCACAGGCTCCCTCAGCTCCCGTGCCCCCCGCCCTACCGCCCACCCCTGCGCCGTGCCTGTGTGCCCGCGCCTCCCCCTCCTCCCTGCCCGTCGGGCACCATAGGTGACATCCCTCCACGCCTCCTGCCTCAGCTCCAGCCTCCTCTACGCGTCTGTCTCGTTCTGCAATACTTTTTAGTCCCATGTAGAATCGTGTTTTCAGAAACACCATCTTCCTCTTCTTCTTTACATGTCCTATTTCTCCTTCTCACCTGTAAGCTTAGGACAGACTGCCTTCCGTTTCTCTAGTGACCGTTGGCAGGGAGGGCCACCAACAGTCCCTCCAGTGAAGACCCCCAGCCAAAGGAGTCCGCCCCCCTCCCCAACGGCACACGCGGTATCTGGCCTAGCTGCGGGGCTTGCTCTGATCAGTGGGATGAGTCAGAAGAGCGACCCTGCGTCAGTTCCGGGACCGGGGCCTAAAGGCCTCCCTGCTGCTGCCCTCCCCTCTCCTGGGAGTCAGCAGGCACGCAGTGTGGCTCCGGGCAGACTAGGGATGAGAGGGCCACCTGGAGACAGACAGACACCACAGAGGGTGGCAGCCGGCACTGAGGCCCCAGACCCGGGACTGAGGCCGTCTCGATCCTCTGGCCCCAGCCCACGCCAGCGCAGCAGGGACACGGTGCACCCCGTGCACGCCCCGTACACCCCCCGCGCCCGGCCAGTCTCTGACGGCACAGTGTGCTTGCTGTTTTAAGCCACCAAGTTTTGGGGAGGTTGGTGTGTGACACAATAGATGACTGAGGTGTCTCCGCATACCCTTGCTGGCTGGCTGGCGTCTAGATTCTCTGTCCCTGCTCCTGGGCCAAGGACATGGACTTTGTCCACTGGCTAAAGGCCATCCCTGGTCCTGCCGTGTTCCAGAATGTGCCTCCCCGGAGCTGCGATCCGCTGGGCAATGGCTACTCACCAGGTTCTCGTTGGTCAGCCGGGACATCTCCTGCTGGACGGCGAACTCCACCTGGGCCTCGGGGGAGAGCAGCAGCGTCTGGGAGAAGGTCTGCTGCTGCCTGTCCAGCTCCTCCTTCAAGGCCTCCACCTGGGCCCTGAGCGCCTCTGCCTCCTCCTCGTGCGTGCGGCTCTGGGCCTGCAGCTGGGCCTCCAGCAACCTGCACCAGGGCGAGGAGGGCAGTGGACCGTGGGGCGGGGGCCAGCGCCCTGAGTGAGGGGCCCCCGACGGACGTGCAGCAGGGGAGCGGCCAGGCACGCAGCAGCAGCAGCTGCATGAACCCGACGGGACGGATGCCGAGGGGCGCGGACCCGCGCGGCCCATCCAGCACGCGGGCCAGCCTGTCCTCTCGGAAGGTGGGACACCAGGGCCGACCACGCAGCCCTGGCCCCGGGCCTTCTTCTTGACCCCCTCATTCCCTTGTTCTTCACTTTTGGGCATAGTCTGTTTCATCGGCAGAAATAAATTTCTTACAGCATATTCTAAATAGAAGCCTCCACCCTTTGCCTCCGAGCTCATGAGAATCTCAAGACAAGACTCTGGTAGACTGAAGTGATTATGTGCATATTCTCGCTATAGTAGATTCTCTGCAGGTTTTAGAAAGGCAAATTATTAGCTCCTTTTTATTCTCACCACTGTTACCTCCACTTTATCTACAGCTTTATATAAACAACCACCCCCCATCATGACCAGAAGCAGAGAGACCCAGAGGAGGCTGGGAGAAGTCTCAGAAGACTGAGTCTAAAAGGCCCAGGACCAGTGGTGCTGGCTACCTGGGCAAAGGCAAGGACCTAAGGAAGGTCCCCAAGCAGCCTCCCCTTCGGGAAGTCACATGCTAACACGAGGACAGTGCCGTCCTCATGGGCTCGACCACCTGGGCAGGATTCCTGGCCCAGCCAACGTCACACGAGAGAAAGGCAGGAGGCCCTGGGTCGAAGGCGCCATCAAAGCTTCCTGACCCCATCCACCTGGGGAAACTCCACCCCGTCTCTCCCTGGGATGCAGGTGAAGACGGTGACACAGGTGGGCACAGAGTGGGGAACCGGAAGAGCCCAGCAGGCTGCTCCTGGAGCCCTGGCTGCTCTGGAGGCAGGGAAGGGAAGAGCCACCGTGTTTCTGCAGTTCTGCTGTCGTTCTGGGGCGGGACAGCTGCCACAGGAGGGGAGCGAGCAAGGGAGGGGAGAGTCTGCACTGCCAACTCCCAGATGGAAGCGGCCACGTTTCCATTGCACAGTTGGCTCCAAAGAGGCACCGGGCGCCATGCTAGGCTCCCAGCAGCTTCTCAGCAAAGTAACATGGGCGAGTGAAGACAAGGTGGAGGGGTGACCGCGTCCCCCACTCCCCACGGGCAGCACCACTGAGGGGAGGCAGCGGTGCGAGGGTCGCGGAGCAGGATCTGGAAACCACAGCAGCACTTGAGAGGACACACAGCACTGGGAAACGTCCAACCTCGGCTACGGTGCATTCGAGTACTCACTAGGTTAGGTGCGATGGTGCATTCGAGTACTCACTAGGTTAGGTGCGATGGTGCATTCGAGTACTCACTAGGTTAGGTGCGATTTACGAGAGGGCCCGGGATCAGTTCCTGGGTTGTGAGTTTACACTCACGTCTTTCTTACTCCCATGTAAACGGTGGGTGGGGGGCTTAGCCAGGGGTCTGTGCGGGGTCAGAGAACCCTGCCAAAGTGTCGGGTCAGACATCTCCCCCTGCAGGTGAGAAAGCGAAGGCCGAGAGAGCTGGAGGCCACGGCCAGGGGCAGAGCCGGTCTGGAGGCGGGTCTCCTGATGCAGAGGCCCGGGCTCGGTTCTGTCACCACATCCTGTTACTTGGGTCCGGCCACGGCCAGCCCACTGACAGAGAGCCACGGGGAGATGCCCAGCTTCACCTATGGTCCCACCTTCCGACAAAACAAACTTCTTGATGGGGCGAGAGTCTACTCTTATTGAATAATATGCATTATAATAGAAACAGCAGCTAATATTTATTCCGTGCTTGCGACATGCCAGCCTCGTGCAAAGTGCCTTACCTGTGATTACCCTGCAACTTGCAGTGACCTGGTGAAGCAGGTCTATTCTGATCCACATTCTTCCAGTGAGGGAGTGGAGACAGACGTCACCTTGCTCACAGGCGGTCCCGTCTGAACCCAGGGCCAGAAGACACACTACCTCGAGAACCAGCTGACCCGGACCTCCTCTTCCCGAGAAGAGATGCTCTCCGGCTCTCACAGGACCCCTGGCCCGTCACCAGCAGGCGGGCCTTCGAAGCAGGTGCACCGGGCGCTTGGCTCCGGTTCTGACTCCACCCCTTCACTGAGCCTCAGTCTCCTCTCCTGGGAGACGGGCCTGAGGACCACTGCCCCACCCGCTTTTGGGGGTCTCGGATGCACAAAGCTATGCCATGGCCCCAAACCCACACACAGACAATGAGTGCGTGACGTGACCACTGCGTGTGTCACTTCCGTGTGCATCTACCCTCCCTCGCTGAAGGCCCGTGGGTTAGAGGCTCAGACTCTGGTGTCAAACTGTGACCCTTCTGTGCACACAGCAAGGTCCAGCGTCCTCGCCCCATGCGTGCGGGGTGAGGGGCAGGCTTCGTGCACGCGGCACTCGGAGCACAGGGCTCGTCCTCAGCGCCAGCAGCGCCAGGCAGTTGCGGGCAGGGAGCGGCAGGCCTGCCCTACACAGGGCAGGCGCCCAGGCGCCCTGCACTTGGAGCACAGCCTATGGCACAAATGCGGCTGATGCGCTCAGCTGACCCTGCAGAGTTAGGGTGGTCAGCACGTGGCACAGAAGCAGCACCGACGGCAGAGGCCCCAGAATTAAATTTCCTCAGCCCAGCTCTAAAAATAGCTGCATGCCCGCTGTCATGTGAAACTCCCCACGCCCGTTCCTTCATCCGTAGAGCCAGGGGGCTGGACCATGTGGTTCCTAAGGCTCGTTCCACCAGGCCGCCGAGTGCCATCACCTCGGCCCAAACCAGCAGCTTCCCGACCTCACCCACATGGGAGGGCTGTCCCTCACATGCCCCTTGCACACCCCGGGAGCTGTGCCCCATGCCCTCGCAGCCACTGCAGCCGAGAAACAAGCACAGGCACAAGCAGGCGGAACAGAGCAGACACAGGAAGGAAGGCATTTGACCTGGCAACTTGCTTTAGGCCTTGGTAGGCCAAACCGAGTTCTCCGTCTTCATTCAAATAGCCCCAGTCCTCAGTCTTGCTAGAAACAAAGGACAAAAACAACAAGGGAAGAAAACACAGGGTGTCCAGTGGAGAGGAAAGAGACAGGCGGGCAGAAACCCCAGGAAAGCCAGGCGATTCCAGCCACAGTTTGGAAACCAGAACGGGGAGGGCTCAGGAAGTCAGGGCTCCCCTCCTTCCTCTCTTGTCTCAGCACGCGAGTGCCCGCAAACACCACCAGTCCCCCCATCTCCCAGGTTCCTGTCACTGCCCGAGCTCTCCTGTGGGACTCACTCATCCTCACGGCATGGAAAACGTGGTGAAAATGTGGTCGAAGCAAAGGGCAGCGCTGGTTTGGCAAGTCTGAGTGCAGCAAGGGCTTGGGCTGGGTGTGCCTGCCCAAGCCCTCACTCAGCCTCCTCTCCTCTTACCAGTGATCCT
This sequence comes from Trachops cirrhosus, assembly GCA_028533065.1. Lineage (NCBI taxonomy): Eukaryota > Metazoa > Chordata > Mammalia > Chiroptera > Phyllostomidae > Trachops > Trachops cirrhosus. The sequence continues at coordinate 15,310,803 of CM052547.1, read as the reverse complement.
TCGGGAGCAAAAGGGGAGACCCAGGGCAGGGAGGAGGGGACCCGCAGACACTGGGCAGAGCGGCAGGGCAGCACCCGGACACCGGCTCAGTGAGGGAGAGCGGGGAGCATGCACACTGCACTTTGTCTGCTTTCCAATGGGCACCTCTTTTCTGTCACTACCTAAGGGAAAAACATGTTATCTCAGCTTCAGCCCTTGCTTCAGTCTTGCAGAAAGAAACAGCTAATAAAAACTTTGTGCCGAGCAGGATGAGAACGGAACTTTCTCCCTCGATCTCGGGGCTGGGGTGTGTGAGTCCTGTTCACTCCACTTGCAGATTCTTTTGCCCTCTCTGCTGCCCATGTGGGCCCGGTGCCGGCAGGGCAGCTCGGGAGGCCAGGTGCGTGTCACACGCACGCCACTCATGCACCTGCCACAAGGAACAGCCCTGGGCACGTGAGACGTTCAGAGGCCAGTGGGACTGGGTGGAGAGTGACAGGCAGGCCCCATCAGGGTCCTGCCCCTCCGCCCCTGGGAACTGCCTGCTGACCGGACGGACCCTGGTTTTCAGGAGCTGAAGCCCACAGCTGGCTCTAAGGGTCAGAAACCCCTTCCTGACTCCTGGGGGCAGACAACCGTCCCCAGGAGTGTTTTAGCCATGGCAACACTGGATCCTGCTCTGGAGTCTGTCGGAAAGGAGGGGCGGGGGGTGGCGGTGAGCATACTTCTGGGGGCACCTCGTTGTCCCCTGGGCCTGCTCTCGCTGCCACAGTTTGTTCTCTCTCCAGCTAGGTGGGCTGGGGGCAGGAATGACCGCCAGCAGGTCTGTCTTGGGCGCCTCGCTATGCAGGACTCACGTCCCGCAGGTGTCCCAGCCCTCACCAGGCCTCTGGGACACGGCCTTCGCTGTCAGACCGGAGGCTGTTGTCCGGTGCTCAGCTACTCTCTGGGTCCGGCTGTCCCAGCATGCCAGAAGGGACCCCTGGGCTAGTCAGTTAGGAGGAGCTGAGAGCGGAGCGCCTTCCCTTCTCAGGTATCACAGGTACCTTCGACTAGATAGGGCCTTTGAGTAGCTAGGGGTGGCCCACTGGGAGGGGCCCAGGCTGGGCTGCAGTCCTTCTTGGGGAGGCCTGGAAGGTGACCGAGTTGTTGCTGAGGGGCACATGGGCAGCCTGCACTCTGACCCTCTTGTTTTCTACACAAGGTCAGGGACGGGGCGCGGTGTGGGGAGGGACTGCAGGATGGTGACTACGTTCCTGGCATTGACACCGAGACACGAGAACCCGGGCGGTGTCCTGACCCTGGTCTGAAGCTCCTTCCCTGCCTCACTCCAGCCTCCAGACCCTGGGGGCTGCTGGCCTCTGTACCAGGCTCTCCGCAACCCTGCGGTTCCCATGACCTCAGACACTCCGGTCCTAACCCTCTCCAGGGAGGCGCACGCGTGTTGCTGGGCTACCCAGGGAGGAAGCTGGCATTGACCCCGCACCGCCAGCCTCGGAAGGGGACACACAGTTCTTAATTCTGTGACCCACCAGGTGTTACGCACAAGCATAACAGCAAGGAGCCGTGCAGCCCAGTCACCCACAGTGCTCAGGAAGTCAGGCACAGGAGTGAATTAAAAACTAGTCAACCAGCTCCAGCCACCCTTTGTTCCCAGATGAAAGAACCCACTCCTTCCTGGAGCTTCTCCCTCCGGCTCCTCACACACCACTAGGGGCAGAGGCTGGGGAGGGCTTGCCACCTGGTGGTTGGAGAAGGAAAACCCAAACAACTCACTCACAGGAATTTGTTAAATGTGATGTCAGTCAACAAACACGGAGAACCTCCTGGGCTGAGCCCTGTTCCCAAAGAGGCCACAGACACACAGGAAAGAGCCGCAGACCCAGCCTCCGAGGGCGGGAGGCAGCACGGAACTGGCTGGAGAGCCTGCCATCCGGAGGGCAGCCCCCCCTCCACTGCCGCCAAGCTAGTGGGGAGGCCGGGGGGTGGCCACTGCTACATGCTTTCTGCACATCTCAAGTGGGAGTGCTCCGCGAAATTACCTGAGAAGTTTCTTCTAGACCTCTCATTCTATTGCCTGTTACACAACCTCATTCCCTGCAAGGGTCAGGCGCCAGAAAAGGCCTGAGCGGCATTTGCTTCCCTCTGTGAAGACTGAAGCTTAGGACCCAGCGCCCACCCCTCTGCTGGTTTAAGGATCTTCCTCCCTGTGGACAGAAACGGGCATGGCTCCCATCCGCTGGGAGCTGGTCAGCTCCCCATTTCTGAAATGACCACTTTGTGCTCCGTGCACGTTCTTATTTCCTTAGTTCACACCTGCACTTGCTACCCAACGGCCCAGGAGACGTCCTGGGACCTCTGAGAAACGGCCAGCAGCCACCCCCACACCACAAACAACAGAGAACCGTTTGAAACAACAGGCCGGGCCACACGAAGGTGAACTGTTTGGGCAAACAGGATGGCTGGGGACCGGCAACTCGGGGAGACCAAAGGGAACGTCCTGCTGTTCTGGGCAAGACCTCCTGCAGCACCTGGGGCGTCGGCCCGCAACTCCCAGTCCACCCCAAGGCAGCTGCACAAGCCCTTCCCGGTTAAACAAGGTCTCCGCTGCCAGGCAGGCCCATTAGGGGGTGAGAGGCCACCCAGGCTTTCCTGCCCAAGCCCAGGTGGCAGTAGCAAAGCCACTCTTTGCGACGAGGGCCTCCTACCATTTCACGGGACCTGTGGGGTGAAGAGGGCCTGGAGGGAGATGTCTGGGGACCCAAGAAACGAACTTCGCTTTGGAGCTCTAGAGACTTGGCAAGGCTGGGACAGAAATGGCCAGGAGCAATGGAACGCACTCTGTTCCTGGAGCCAGACCTGCGCCCTGGCCACACACCTGGCTCCTTCCCAGCTCCGTGACCCTGAATGCACGCCTACAGGTGAGGCCAGCCCAAGACAGCAGGGACCTCTGCCCTACTTGCCCACGCTGGGGACCCTCTCTGAGACCCGCCCTGACAGGCAGGCTCAGCTTTAAGATGCTCCCCCCACACCCCCATCTCTGCCTGCAGCTGTCAGTCTCTGGGGCGAAGCTCAGCCCTTGCTCCGGTTTTGCCCTATATACAACGGTGACAATGATGCTGGTTTCTCTTCGTTCCTGAGACAGGAAATGAGGGAGCTTTTTGGAAGCAGAAGTGCTATACACATTCCCATGGCCATTCCCAAGGCAGGCCCTCAAGGCTGGCTTCTCTCCAATTTGAAAACAGCAGAAAAGACACACATGTAAAAATCAAAACAGAACTCTGTAACTGGGAAAGTTGCCAAGTGAAAAAACTTTTGAACTTGGGGACCACAGATTCTTTAGAGAGGCTGTGATTGAGCTTGGCAGTGGGCGGGGGGGGGGTGTCTCAAATCCCTCTAGAAATCTAAGCAAAACTCAGTGTGTGCAAGCTCCTCCCACCCCTGCCCCCACCACCCACACATACCATTTCCATTTGAACCAGACCACTCTCCATTACAGGAGAGCAGGAGAGGGGTGACTCTGTGTGTTCAAAGACCCCTTGTGTCCAGGACAGCTCTTCTGGTAACAAGGCTGTTGGGCTCCAGGAAGCACAGGCTGGGTCCTCCCTCCCTGCTGGGACTCAGCACACAGGAGGAGAGGCAAACCACAAGTGTCACCTCCAGGTGGGCAGGCACCAGGTGGGGGAACCAGTTCTTCCAGGGGCAGTGGCTCTTTCCTGTTCTCACCTTGATTCACAGGCTACTTAGTTCCCTACTGCACCCTGGGCTTGCTGGGAATGGAATTATTTTAAGATACCAGAAAGGCTATTTTTATTTTATCACCAACATTATTGCTGCACAGGAAGACAAATGCAGGGTATTAAGCAGCCCCAGGAAAACCTACGCATGGGACGGCATCCCTGACAGCCATTTGGAGGAGAGGGAAGGAGCTGATAACAGTGTCCGTTCTGAAGATCAGGGAGATACGCACACTCGCTCGCTGGCCGGGCCCGGGTGAGCCTGCTTCTTTCTTTCCCTGGAGTTTTAAATATCACCTGTACTCCTTTTTCTTACTCGCCTCATTTCTTATCTCCACCCAGGATAATTTAAAATGACCAACCCCTGACTAGTTTCAGCACTGTGAGTTTCACCTTCGTTTTCTTTTCTCCCTCTGCATGGAAAAAGATTATATTCGTCTCAGCTGAAATACATTTAGCTTCCTCCTGGGACCTTCTGATCACGGACCCAGCCCGGAAGTCAGGCCTCCTGGATGCTACGTTAACTGTTTCAGGCCAGCTCCACCCTTCTGGGCCTCAGTTTCCCCACCTGTGGAAAGTGGCTAGATGAAAAGATTCAGAAATCAGACCCGGAAGGAGTGAGTGACTGGCACTCCTGCAGACTTCACGTGCTCCTCCAGTGCCACCTACTGACAGTTTCTGGAAGTGCGTGTGTTTTCAGCAATTCCGGACAAATGCTCAGTGATAGCTCCACATTCAGTAAGTGGAAAGCTGAAAGAGGGAGGCAGCCAGGGAAACGGCCCCTCCGTTTTCCCCAGTGTCCCCAGAGGCAGGAGCAGGCAGAGACTGCGACAGTGGAGACCACGGTGCTACCATGTTGCATCCTGAACATGCACAGCACTGTTCTAAGTGCTTCCTGCAGACTAACTCACCTGATCCTCTCAGTCGCCAGGTGAAGTATGCGGCTGTGACTGCCCCCATTCCCTGATGAGGAGACCGAGGCACAGAGCGGCTCTGAAGTAGTGACCAGCCAGCAAGTGACTGGAGTCCGAGTGCACCTTCCCAGGCCCTCTGCCACACAGCCTGGGGGCCTCTGCTCTGTGCCACGTCCCAGACCCTGCCACCTCCCTTCAACTGTCGCTCTTTGCCTGATCCCTGGGTAGCTCATGCTTGAGGAGAGGTCAAAGCGGGTCGCTTAACTAAAATCCAGGGCGACCTCACTGCAGCCAAGATGGCAGTGGTCACCTTCTCCCACCTAGCCTCTGCAGTGCCAGCCTGGGTTCCCTCTCTCGAGTGGCAGGCGATGGGCCACCACTGCGGAAGGCCCACGAGCGAGGCCGAGTGAAGACGGTATCACTGGGGCAGACAGCTGGGGTATGCCCCGCCTCCTGCTTAGGTGGGCCGCCTGCTGCCAACTTCCGTCTCCATGAGAAAAGCCACTCTGTCCCTTCCTCAGCCCCCAGTCACCTCCCCACCCCCCAGGGAAGCTCCCTTCCCGAGCGCTTTCAGAGGGCCTGGGCTCTGGGTGCTCCAGGTGTTCTGGAGTCTCACCAAAGCTCACAGCAGCCTCCCTAAGGTCACGGGGCTCGCTGTGTCTGCTCCTTCTCACGCGTCTCCTAAGACAGGTAAGGCCCTGACGCTGAGCGTGTGGTCAGTGTTGGTGAGGTGGCCTTCAAGGTCAGGCTGGGCAGGACCCCCTGCTGGCGCCTCCCCCAGGTACAATCACCAGGAGGTGGGACTTACCTGTTTGTCTGGCAGACCCCGTGATAGGCCTCGATGGCGTCTTCCTGATCCACGTGCTTTTCACTGTTAGGCCAACTTGTCCTGGCATTGATGTTCGGCTCCTAGAGGTCCCCGGTTAAGCAAAGAAACTCTGGTTATACAAGCAATGGTCATGAATGGACTTTATATCTCCAAAGAAATTCAAAACACTAATTCAAAAGGATGTATGCACCCCTATGTTCCCTGCAGCATTACTGACAATAGCCAACTATGGAAACAACCCAAGTGCCCATGAGTAGATGAGTGGATAAAAAAACTGTGGCACGTTTATGCACGGAATATTACACAGCAATAAAAAAGAATGAAATCTTGCCATTTGCAACAACATGGATGGACCTAGAGGCTATTATGCTCAGTGAGCTAAGCCAGCCAGAGAATAATAAATACCAGGATCTCACTTACATGTAGACTCTGGAGAATAAAATGAACAAACCAAACAGAAACAGACACACTGGGAGGAGGGTTGGGGGACTGAGTGAAAAGGTGGAGAGATGAAGGTGTACAGATTGGCAGTTAGAAAACAGTCACGGGGATGCACAGTAGAGCGTGGGGAATATGGTCGATAACATTGCAGTGACTATCTACAGCGCTGGGTGGGCACTGGAAACATTGGGGTGGGGAGCCCTTCATAAATTATATAAACGTCTAACCACTACGCTATATACCCGAAACTAAGATAAAACAATACTAAATGCCAACTATAATTGAACGATATTCTTACATGATTTTACGTATAGACAGATGTATAAAAATGAGCCTTTGGAAAAAGACAAAGGCCCAGGGCCTTCTCAGATACAGTAGTTAAACCCAGGCAGGGATGCAACTTTAAGAGATCACGTTGGTCCCTGGCTGGTGTGGCTCAGTTGGTTGGAACATCATCCCATGGGCCAAAAGGTCATGGGTTTGATTCCCAGTCAGGGCACATGCCTAGGTTGCAAGTTTGGTCCCTGGTTGGAGCATGTACAAGAGGCAACCAATCGATGTTTCTCTCTCACATTAATGTCTCTCTTCCTTTCTCTCTCTCTCTCTCTCTCTTTCAAATCAATAAGCATGTCCTTGGGTGAGGATTAAAAAAAAGTTACACTGGAAGAATCACAGAATGACAAGGTCTGGCTGTGAAAGGCAGAGTGTGGATGGCGGGCGTCCTATGGCAAGGACGGTGTCTCGGGGGGAGAAAGCGCCCCACATCCAGAGAAGGTGACCAAAATCTCTCAGTCTGGAATCCTCCACACTCAGTACTGCCTACCTACCCCACCCATGCTGGCCCTAGGTCTGTGCTCAGAGGTGACCCAGCCTCTTAAGAGTCCGGAGTGGCCCAGGTGGCCTCCGTCCCTGTCCCCCCACCCCACAGTCTGTCCCAGCAGGTGGAAACACCGGGAACAAACGCTACACTGGACCTGCCACCTGGGAGGACTGAGAGACAGGGAAAGCTTCCTTCACCTCGGCAACAAAGCCAACAGCAAGGCACAAGGTACGAGGTGGAAAACCCGGCCAGGAGCACTCCTCAGGCTGTGGGCCCTGCCTCTGATTCTGTGCCTTGTTCCTTTTGAATGTGTTCATACTGAGAAATTTCAGAAGATTCTAGAAACTTCCAGCCAAGTCTCTCATGAAGGGTGTTGCTGGGAGGGGAGCAAGTACCTTGCCCTGCCTTTGGAGGAGCCCCTCATGCAAAAGAGTCTGCTCTTGTAGGTGTCAACACCCTCACGGGTAAAGACATGTGAGAAAAACACCAAATCGGTCACCTGGAGTCACCCCGACGAGCCCGCCCGCGGCCGCCATCTCGTTACCGTGTTCTTGCCGGCAAGCCGGCGCTGGTCGGCGCTGACGATCTGGGTCCTCAGGATGAGCACCTCCTCCTTGCGAACCTCCAGCTCCTCGTGGGCCAGCTTGAGCTGGTTCAGCAGGAGGCTGTAGCCGTCAGGGGAGCTGGGGGCGGAGTTGCTCTGCGTGGCCTGGCCAGCCACGGCCTTCCTCAGCTCATTCAGGTCGTTCTTCAGCTTCTTATTTTCTGACTCCAGCTCCTGCCTCTGGAAGACAGTACGAGCGAGACACGCCATCACCCCCTGACCCAGGGCCCTCTCCCCGAGAGGGGCTCCTCCTCCCCCTTCCTCGACCAACCTGCCCATCCTCCTGAGAAGCCAGGAGCAGCCTGCCCATCTCAGCCACGAGCCCCACGGACAAGGTCCTGACTGGCACCGCCCGCAGCCAAAGCTTGGATTTGAACCCACGGCCCCTGATATGGGGGTGAAGCACCTGGGCCGATGTCTCTATGTTCTCCGAAGTGACCTAAGCTGATGTGGCCAGTGAAGCCCTTCCTTGTGGGAAGGCCAGCTTAATTTTACACAAATTAACAAATGCTTTTCACACAGGACTTCCTAGAGCCCCAGTACCGTGGTGATCTTTGTGACTTTCTGAGAGAGGAAACGGAACGCGAGCCGGCCCTCCTCACGTTGTTCGCCCCGCGGTGCCCCACGGGCTACGTTTTACAGGGCAGGCCAGCAATGCCCTCTGCTGTTCTGCCCACACAGAAGGCCACCAGTGGTCCGCGCCAGTGGAGGAAGAACTACCTGTATTCAGAGTCAGAAGTACCACCAAAACTCAGTTTGGGGACGTATTTAACTTTTCTGGATGAAATGCCTTTGTGTCTGAGACGAATTCAGACATTTAAAGTCCGACGATCACACACATGCATTGCTGGTGGGTCTTGGGGTCAATGCGATTCCCATTTCCCAGAGAAAATCCGAAAGTGTGGGCGAGTGGGCCACAGAGCTGCAGGATCACAGGGCCAGGAGACCGCTGGGCAGAATCTGTCTTTTCTGAACGAGCCTGGAGGCCAGCTGTTCTCACAAATGATCACACTTGAGGAGAGCGTGGTGGGGACCCCTGATTTGTAGCCAAATTGGGCAGGAGCAGGGGTAACCCAGGGACCCACTAAAGTGGGTGTCTGAAATGGTGGCAGTCTTGTGGGACTGAGCCCCTAGCTGGTGGTCTGTGCTCACTCCGGGCAGACGGTGCCAGAAACAAGTTGTAGGACCCCCGGTGGGTGTCCACAGAGAACTGGAGAATTGCTTAGTGTTGGAAGTTGGAATACCCCACGTTTTGGGTCAGAAGATTTGTGTACAGAGGGAAAAGCTTCCTATCATATAAATAGTTGTTCCTTGTAAATACAAAACTTCCTTCACTTCCAAGCGCGAGAAGGGGAAATGGCGTGCTCACGGCTTTACTTGTTAGCTGCCCAGAGCTGACAACCAGCTTCGAGGACGCCCAGCTTTGTCATCCGCCCTCCGCGGGCGGGAGTCCGGGAGCCTTACCTTCAGTGTATTGTAGGCGAGGTCTGCATCCTGGTCCAGATCCCCGTCATTCTTTGGCTGTTCCACCTGCATGGACGAAGAGACGGAAAGGTGGAGCGCAGCCTACCAGCAGACATTCCACAGCGGTGCTCCCGGGACGGTCAGGACGTGCTTGCGCTGCCCTCGCCCACGGGTCCTTCCCTCCCACCTGCGAAACGCAGCTCGCTGCTCAGGCCACCGGGCGCGCTCTGTAAACCTCTCTCCCAGCCGGCCCACCTCGCCCCTTCTTTAACTTTATGCACATGACCCCCACAGGCACCGTAGGTTGAATATGTGTGACGCTGTGCTAGGGGTTAAGTCACCCCAAAAGGTGTGATGAAGCCCTAACCCTGGTACCTGCGAATGGAACCTAGCTTGGAAAATGAGGTCTTTGCAGATGGTACCAAGCTGAGATGCAGTCGTTAGGATGGGCCCTATGTCCTTAAAGACAGACCCACGGGAAAGACGGCCACGTGGAGACAGGGGCAGAGATGGGAGCGATGCAGCTGCAAGCTGGAACGTCACCGATGGCGGCCACGCCGGGCTCAGCAGGCCCAGGACAGGCTCTCCCCAGGAGCCCTTAGGGAACTAGTGATAAAGCCTTAACTCTTGACCCTGAGCCTCTGGAAGCAGAGACAGTGGGTTCTGGTTGTTTTAAGCCGCCCAGTCAGTGGTGCTGTCTCAACAGCTGTAGGAAACAGCACCGTTAAGACTCATGCACTTATTAAAGAGGTTAATTGATATGTAAGAATTCTGCGCTTACTGATGAGGCTCCTGAGCCCCTCTTAGGTCTTCTGGGACGTGTGTGCGCATGTGCACTGGTTTCCCAGGAAATCGCCTGAGCACCACTCGGGGCGCCTGCTTCCTCGTGTCACCCGACGACAGGCAGTGTGACGGCCCGCCCCTCCGATGCCCAGTTACTGCCGCCTGACATCGGCACCCCACGCTAGCCTAGCAGACGGGGTGGCAGCAACTGGAGCACTAGTCCATCGGGACGCAGCTGGCCGGCGATTCCTGCGATTATTCGGGAGCTACTCACCTGTCCAGTGAGAAGGGACAGAAACACTTCGTAAAAGGTTAACTAACTGCTCGGGGTGGTTTGAAGTAATGGGTGACCATTATCTACAGGGCTGGCAACCTTCAGTTCGAGGCCAGGCCGCCCCCACTGTCCCACCACAGCCGGACGAGGTGTGCCTCAGGCTCAGGCCGGGACTGTGTCTGAGCCCCTCCCGCAGCTCCTTCCACGACAGGGACGGCTGCGCTGACCGCACTGTGGCCACCCGGCAACCTGGGAAAACGACGCTCCAAGGTGTCAGCCTCTGCTTCAGCTCCCACAGCATCAGCAGGGGGCTGTGACTGACCAGGGTCAGCCGGGAGCCCGCTGCCCAGTGGGAGGGGCCTGTGCTTGCATCCTGTGTGGTGTGGATTTGTCGTATGGCCCTGGACAGTTGCTGAGTGTGTTAGGCTCCTGGAAAAGAGCTCATCTACTCCATTTCGAGTAGCTGTGGGCACTCACGTGTGTGGATGTCATGTTTCTAAGTGGGCAGCCCATGGGAATCACGCTGGTGGCCAAGGTGACCTTGCCAGGCCTGGGAAATGGGAGCCGGAGAGATGGAAAGTACATGGGCAGCCTGGATGGCTGTCCCTGAGGCCCCATCCTCGTGGCAGGCTCGGTCACTCCCACACTGATGGTTCCCCCTACTCACTCTCCTGTCATTCCTTACACAAGGGCTGGCCTTTATCTAGGGCTGACACCCCGGTCCGTAACTCTCCAGAATAAAGAACCAGGTGTCTCAGGATTCTTCCTGGGACCAAGGGCAGCCCAAGAACACCATCTGTGAAAGCTTGGGTTCAGGGCGCTAGGGAGTGATCCACAACCACCTGCGTCCCACACCACTGCGCCCTTGGTGCTGAACCCCGCTGGAACGAGGTAGGTCATTCTCCCCGGACAGACCCTCGATGCAGTGGCAGGGCCGTGTGCCCAGCCTACAGTTCCAACCCTTGCTCGGTGATTATTTTTTAAGCAAAGAAATATCCCTTTTTATTTGGTATCAAGACAAACAAAAGACCTAAAGCCCACCTTTCAAAATGGTCAGGTATCTCTGTGGCGGGGAACTGGGAGAGCCAATCTCCAGGGGCAGCTGGGTGCACCAGAAACTTTTATGCCAGGCACCGTCTGAGGTCGTCTTTGCAAATGTCTGTCTGTCTTCGCGCTCAACCCTCAGGGCAGCTTCTAACTGAATGAAGTCATGTATAAACCTAGTCTTCCTGCTTTCCATTCTGAATCCAGTCTGCCCGACAGATTTAAGTCTATCAGCAAGACTTACCTCCCTACTTAGCGCTCAGGGGGAAAAAAAACAACCCAAGAAGGTATTAGTGTCTGTAACACCTCTGATGGGAATGAGAGGTCAGGTGTTACAAAGGGAGGCCGTGCAGAGGTCAGAGCAGGGGTGGGCTGGCTGAGGATGTGGGGAGCAGGTCGAACCCCTCAGGGGGCGACTGAGGCCTGAGAACAGACCACAGGTTTCGGACAAACCCACTGTGAAGGCACTAACGGTAAGACCCTGTCCAAATCAGCCTTGCACCCCATTAGAGGTGGCCCTGTCCCTCCCGAGACGGGACGAATGGCTCTCCCCCGGGTCACAGCGGACAAGCACCAGTCCATCTGCACCCAGCCTTGCCCCAGCATTGCCGCTGTTGTTTCCTACCCTTCGCCTGCTCTGTCTCGTCCTCCCCAACGGGATGACACGTTCCTCGATGGCTGGGGATTTCCCTTCCTCACACTTCACCTCCTCCCGTTTAATAAACATTTTGAATACAAGCCTGGCACCAGCACAGTGCTGAGGGTCCTTGAGACGGAGAGTGGGTGACATGCCTGGGGACACTAGGACTTCCAACAGTATCTTTCAATGCTCAGTGCTGATGAGGATGGAGGTGAGGGTGCGGGCATGGGGAGAAGGCTGGGGCCTGGGAACCTGGTCTGCCCCCGACCCAACGGGGCTAAGCTCAGGCCCACGCCGGATTCCAGCTAGGAGAAGGCAGCGCGTTTTCTCCGCTCTAATGTCACTCTGCTAGCACTTGTACTGATTGCAGGGCCCTGTCCTCTTCTCCAGTGGGTGGCGAGGCCACAGGCTCCCCGCTAGCTTTAACAGCGGACACCTTTGCCCTGTGGGCATCGTAACGCTCACTTCCTCCCAACTGGGGTGATCTGGGGCTCGTGCAGGGAAGACTCAATCGTGACCCAGCATGAGACAAAGTCACTCTCTGAAGCCCAGCGGCAGAGCGGCCCCAGAGGCCCTGACGCCCCTACCACAGGGCGCTGCCGTGGGCTCGCGGCCCCTTCCCACACCTGCACATTCTTGCTGTCCTGCTGCTCTCTCTTCTCCAGCTGCCCCTGCAGCTTCTTCCTCTCCTGCTCAAGCTCCCGCACTCTCTTCTGCAGCTTCAGGAAGACTGTCATGTCCATGGCCGCCTTCTCCAGGCCGATCTCCTTGAGAGAGAGACAGGGAGCAGGGGAGAGGAGGTGTGAATAGAATAAACGCCTCAGGAACCATACGGCACCTCGCTGCCTGCCGCTCTATCAGCTGTCTGTCTTCTCTCTCCGCCCACACGTCAATCCACGTCTCAGACACAAAGCCAATGCCAACTGCCCATCATTTCTCATGTTAAAGTTGGTGCCCCAGGCTCATTTTCTGTCTAGATAACATCTGAGTCCCAAACATTTATATTCTTCCTGTGTGGGCCACGTAAGATAACCGATCATATACTCCAAGAACAAACGGAGAAAGAGGCAGCCTTTTTGTTTGGAAGTTAAAAGGGCTCACTACTAGGAAACACTCTCACCCCCGAGAAACTAACACTCAGGACATCACGCGTCCTGACGAAGAACTGGTGTGGTCACCAGCCAGTGCGAATGTGCTGTCATTGCCACTTGGTTGTGCCCTGAAACAGAACCAGCACGTGCCCCACCAGGAAAGCCATTACTCCAACAGCCCTTCCCGCATCCATCGCCTGCATGTTTTTCTTTAGATTCATGCCTGGGTTTGCCCTCAGAATGCCCCGCGCCATTACTGCTGCAACCCCAGATGCCCCGGAACAGGATGCAAGAAAGAGAACGCACGTGGCGGTGCAATTTGCTGCGACCAGACTTTAACGAGCACTGTGTGCTCAGCCAGGGCCGTGCCTGCTGCTCTGGCTTTGGAGAACAAAATCCCACCGAGGGAAGTGCCACAGACACAGCACATGGGCGGCGCATCCGGGCTTCTGACGGAAGCCTCCAGACTTGAGAGAGTGCGGTGGTGAACCCAAGGGTCTTACGCTGGCATTTCTTAAATGTTTGCTAAGTGCCCCTGATGAGCGGCAGACCACCTGGGCTGCAAACAGACAGACCTTTCACCCGAGGCCCTCCTTGTCTAGCCTCCGCTTCTTCATTGCATTATTCTCGGTCTCTTATCACCCTTTATTTTTCTCCATAGCACTCAGCAGGGCCTGCAACTACATTACAAACGTCTTCCATCGACTGGTCAGACGAGCCGCACTCGGGCAGGGACCTTCCCGGGCTTGGCCCCCGAGTTTCTCCAGCCCCACCCAGCATGCCCAGCACAGACGTGCTCAGAACTCGTGCTCAGAACTCATGCGTTTTCATAACTGTCTCCCCTCCACATCTATCTTCATGTGTCTCATAACATTTTATATGCTTGTGATTTTCTTCTTTTCAAACGCCAGAGGAATAATTGTGTGTCTATGTACCTTTGACAAAACTGCAAGCAGGCTATAGAGTCCCCTGTGTAGTACATTACGTAGGGCTGCTAAGAGGCTATTACTGACAAAAACGCAGTCACTCAGTAAATATTTGCTGTCCTCTGAGCTTTATCCAGCTTCTGAGTCACGGGGGAAAATGTTCTCGTGTATTTATTGACATTACTGTATGCACTGGGACTCTAAATGGGGACAATACATTCTATCTATTGTAATGACTTAGCTGCTCCTTCTGAGGCTGGCCATGGCACATCTCAGCGATCAGTTCTTAGCTTTGTAAAAGGAACCAGGGACCTGCCGTCTCCCTCCTGCTCTGGAGAGCGGGTAGGTGAAAAATAAAGTATTGTTTTGCACAGGGAATGATAACTCCAGAGTTCAGTCTGTGAGTCCACTGTGGCCCCCACGGTCCCGGTGTCAGGAAGGAGCCCTGGGCACTCCGGGCACCACCAGCAGAGGAGCGAACCTCCGTGGGGGCTCCGCCCAGGTAACCGACACCCCCTCTGCACACGGCCAGCCCAGAGGCTGCCTCACTCACCTCCACCTGTTGGAGGGCATCCTCTGTGTCTCCGACCTCGGATGTGGAGATGGAGGGGTAATTGGAGTCCGATTCAAGGCTACTTTGGTTTGACGGGTTCCGCCTGTGGCCTGGGGTTTGCTATTTGAGGAGAAGAACGTGAAAACTCATAATGAACTAAAGTTACATAAGAACTACTGCTTTTCAAAGAACAGCAGGCCTGAGAGCTGGACTTCATCCTCGTCTGTAAGGATGGGGCACCTCTTAATGACACAAGGACCCCTGACACTGAGGCCACTCGCTCGCAGAGTTCCAGGGAAGGAGCCTGCATCTCCAGTCTTGCCCAACAGTGCAGACAGTCCCTCCAGGACACCTGCCCCTCGGGGCCCCTACTTCAGCACCTGCACCCCACCGAGTGGTTTATGAAAACAGTAAACCTACTAGAAACAGAGGTTACCATTTATGCCTTTTGTTTAAAAATACCTTTGTTTCTCACATCTGATTTGGCTTTGAGAGTAAAAACCGACCTTGGTAGGAATATTTTCGACTTCTACATTCCTATTCAGCTTCTCTTCCTGGTCTCTACACAATGAAATTACTCGGTCTTGTTTGAGTATGCATTTCTGGAGGGAACGTTTATATGGGTGAAAAGGCACGACAAACCCTGAAATGCGACAGTGGAAATTTCCACGTACGTTGCGTTTCATCAACAGCCAGTGCAGCTGAGATCAGATGCAAACCCGGATGCCCCCAGAACAGGAAACAAGGAAGAGAACACATCCACTTGGGTGGCATTTTCCTTAAACTCCTCCCTGAGATCTTCGTACAGCCCCTAAACCGGGAAAGGAGCCATCCTCGGGCATGACTCCCGGGCCCAGCTGCTCCCTATGTGATGGCTCCCTGCAGGCCAGGCAGGGACACCCTGGAAGGTGACACAGATTTACTGAGCAGCGCGTGGGTCAGACAGCTGCCCCTGGAGCGGGCGCTGCAGGGCCACGGGACCGCCCTCCTTGCCTTTAGGATGGTCATCTCGTCCCGAAGGTTGTCGTATCTCTGCTCCAACCGGGAATATTCCTTCACGAGGTTCTGGTACCGAGAACGCTCCTCCTCCAGCTCTTTCTTCATCAGGAGATTCTCCTTGACAGAGTTCTGGGCCAATTCATCTGGGAAGCAAGCAGTTGAAGCCACACTTTTTCTTTCTGAATGGATTCCCCTCACAAGCACTGACTCACACTTCCTGATTAACCTCTTGTTAAAAGGCTGCCCACAACCGCCCCTGGCGCAGACACTGTGAGTTCATCCAGCCTCCCCACCACTGCCCAGCAAAGGGAAGCTTGTTATGGAGGCTCAAGTCTGGCAGCAGCAGGAAGCTGACCCTGTCCCTGGGGCGAGGGGGAGAGACGCAGGCGGCATGGCATGCGTGACAGCTCTCTCCGTTACTGCGCTGGCCTCTCTCACACCCCTCTCGTGACAACTGTCACGGCGACTGCTGGCGGCATTCCTGGAAGAAGCCAGGTTTTGTTCCAGAGTTTCTTCCCTAGTCTCACTCTTTCCAGCTGTTGGAGTTCAGGAAGATTAAAGGGGATTTGAGGAAATAATGCCAAAGTTTATTTGGGGGGAGGGTAGGCAAAAAAATAACATGGATGGGCGTTTCTCCCCAAAAGACTTATTATTCATTTCGTGGAGTGAAACGATTTTTAAAGGGGGATTAAAACGAGTTTGTGCACTCAGGTGCTTCAGTTCCCTTGTGGTCCGGGGGAGGAACCCCAGGACGGGGAAGGGGAGTGATTTGCTGAAGGCCACCCTGAGTCAGGCGAGAACTGGGGCGTGGGGACCCCCACTGCTCCTCTGTGGTCAAGCAGGACATGGGGGTTGACAGCAACCCAGGGGCTGGGGGGTGCCTGACAGGGGGTGCCTGAGACCCATGACCCTGTCTTCAGCAAACACGAACACAGGACCCACTGGGGAGGAGAAACCATGATGGGAACTATGGGTGCTAAAGGCGCGTTTACAAATGGCAGTGACTCAGCTCCTGAGCGCTGTGTGTGTGTGTGTCTGTCACACGCCCCGTGGGTGACCCACGTGCAGCATCGGACCTCCTACATGTCCACTGAAGGCTAAGCCTCAGCGTCCACTTTGTGGATGAAGAGATTAAGGCCCACAGTTGTTCGGGGACTCACTCAAGGCCGCCCAGCAGTGCGGGGCAGAGTCGTCTTTGAGGGCTCGTCGCCCTGACTCCAGATCCCACGCCTTCCACTGCCCGTTAACCGTGAGTTTCACCACGAGAACCACACGTCGCCACCGCAGGACGCCAAGACCACCCCCTCCTCTTGCGCCATTTCCCCCACGGCAGCGTCCTGACTGGCTGCACGCTTGCTGGGAATCTCTGGGGGGACGTCACCGTGGCAAAGACGTCGAAACTCAGAACGAAAACTCAAGCACTTACCCTGCGACTGGCACAGGATCTGGCGGTTGAGCTGTTCTTTCTCGTCTTTCAGGAGAGCGTTCTCTTGCTCCAGGTCTGCAACTCGCTGAGAGAGAACAGAGAAAATGTTTCCCCTGTGAAGCTGGGCAGAGGAATGGCTCCTTTTGTGGGGTTTGAATTTCAGCTGGTTATGTTTAAATGCTCTTTTTATGTGAGAAAATTGGATCGGTCAAAGCTGCTTTCATTTCAGGGGAAGAACGTGAGCCGGAAGACGCACTCCCCGAACACCAGACGGATGAGCTCACCACGGGTTACGGTCTCCCAGGGCACCCACGGGCCCGTGCAAAGTCTGCTCCCAGCTCCCGCACCTTCTTCGGGAACTGATAACTGGCTGTCTTGCATTTGGTTGCTTGTCTTGCTAAATTCTGAGCCTTCAAATCCGAGTCTCGGGAAAGCCCGAAGCTCACGAGGAAGAACCACCCCTGGCCCGTCCCCTTGGCCCTGCCTGTCTTTCTGGCCCAGCGCAGTCCGGGGAGGGAAAGGAGACTGGCTGTGGACACTCGGCTGCCCAGCCTGGTGTCTGGCTCCCAGCCACAGCCCCAGAGGACACAGGAGGTGAATGTTACTGCGAAAATGGCAGAAAAGACGAGACTAAAGAGAGAGATACTAATGAAAAAAACATTCTGGTCTGTTCAAGGAAAAGGAATTAAAGCAGTGTGAGGCAAGCTTTTCAAAAAATAAAACTGTTTTGCTATTCAATATTGGAGCAAATATCTGTATGGATGTAAAAATGTAACAGTTCAGACATGCTCTAAGAGAATTAGAAATTATCAGTTGTTATACAGGACGATGAGAAAGGGGTCTATTTTTTTATAACATGGGGGCCAATGTGGCATGGGTCACCTTCACACTTTCTCTCTGGAAGCCCCTGAACTCATTTCACAGGAGGCCGTCCAGGGATCTTCCCCACTGACGTCACATCCCACCCTCGAGACACAGGTGAGGAAATAACTGTGTACTGTGGAACCCAGCCAGGGGATGGATGAGGAATGCATGCCTACAGTCCCTCAATTCAGGCTTTCAGACTTGAGCCCCACTTTCCTGGAGGCTGCCTGAACCATCAAAGTCACCACAGAGAGAACCCACGTCATGAGCCCTGGCTGGTGTGGCTCAGTGTACTGAGCACTGACCTGTGAACCAAAGGGGTTGCCGGTTTGATTCCCAGTCAGGGTACAATAAATAAAATCTTTAAAAAAAAAAAAAGGGAAAAAAAAGAACTCACGTCACGAGTGTGGCCTAAAGCAAAGACAATGACCGAGCTGCACAGCCCCACGTCCCGGCTCTGCTCGGCTCCCTCCCAGGGCTGTTCTCCGCATTAAACGAGGTGATGTGTGTGCAGGGCCCAGATGCAGGTGCTGCACAGAGCAGCTGATGGATATGAGCAGGTGGGTCTATATTCCCTTCACTAGACACCAAATGGGCACACGCACTTAAAATCATTCTATCACTTTGCAAAAACTTTTAAAAAATTAATTTCTAGTCTTTAAAACAGGAGAGAACACGTCCCAATTCCTTCTGCGAGGCCACTAAGGTCCTGATACCAAAGCCAGACAAAGATATCCCAAGAACACTACAGACCATACTCATGAGTATAGATGAAGAAAAAAATCCTTAACAAAATACTAACAAATGTTTGTGATAAAAACACTCGACAAACTAGGAACAGAAGGAACTTCTCGTCCTGGTGAAGAGCGTGCACAAAACCACACAGCTAAAACCGTACTTCATGGTCAAAGACTACAAGCCTTCCGCTCGGGATGAAGCCAAGAATGTCTGCTCTCACCAAACTATTCCACATTGTACTGGGGTTCTAGCCAGGACAAGTGGAGAGGAAAAAGAAAAAAAAGTATCCAGGTTGGAGGGGAAGAAGTAAGACCATACCTATAGCTGACAGGACCTGATATTAGAAAATGCTAGGAAATCCACCTCAAAACTCTCAGAAGTAACACACGAGTCCAAGCTGCAGAAAACAAGATCGATACACAAACCTCCATCGTATCGCTACGCACTGCACTGAGTAACCTGAAAAAGAAATTAGGAAAACAATCCCACATATTGTGATATCAAAAAGAAGAAAATATTTAGGAATAAAATTAACAAAAGAAGCGAAAACTACAAAATGTAAGAAATTAAAGAGGATCTAAATATATGGAAAGACAGCTTGAGTTAATAGGATGGGGGACTTAATATTACGACATAACACTTCTCAAATTGATCTACGGATTCAATGCAACCCTTATCAAGATCCCAGTCAGTTTTGCTGCAGAAACTGACGAGCTGATCCTAATAATCATATGGAATATCTAGGGATCCAGAATTGGCAAAATAATCTTGATAAAGAACAGACTGGCGAATTCACACTGCTCATTTTAAAAGTTGCTACAAAGCTCCAGTGATAAGTCAGTGAGATACTAGATGAGGACAGACACATGGATCAATGGCAGGAATTAGAGTCCAGAAACAAAGTTCACGTTATGATTCAGCAGGAATAACCTTTTCGACAACTATGGCTGGGACGACTGGATTTCCACATACAGAATAATGAGATGGGGCACTTGGCTCGAGGCCACTGTCAGGTCTCGGCCATGTGTCACCCAGTGACTTCATGGCAGCCTTCAAATCAGTTTGGCAAATCATCAGAACAGCCTGCGCCTTCCTTTTCTAGATGTACAAGTCACGGTGGACCGCAAAGAGCCAACAGGAACCCACGCCATCCGTGCCTCGGCAAAGAACGCTGAGTGGGGCCTGAGGTGAACCTACAGGTCAGGGGGACAGGACTCTAGTCACCCCGGCCAGGAGCAAGGCTGTCACCCCTGACTTCACTGACCACGGGAGGTGAGGGGGTGATTTCATAGCAGGTGGGAAGCTCCATGTTACCACCAAACTAGGACGTGGCCTCCCCTAACCAGCCTCTGAGTACACGGACAACCCACAAAGCAGGTGGTCCCGAGAAGGCTTCCAGGATCCCTCACCATCCTCGTCACCTTCCTCTGAGCATCCTGCAGATAGTCATGTCCCTTGGAAGACAAACACGTCCTCTGACTGATACAGAGCAAATGCCGTTACCACTGGGCTGGACCTGAAACCTCCACCCCACGAACGCAGCCGGACATCACCTGACTTTACCGCAGCTGCTTGCGTCCTAATGCCTCCGCAGAGACTGCCGTCTGGCAGAACCACGGCCAACAGCATGTGCCCGCTCGGGCCTCCCTTCTCCCCTCCATTGCCCTCCAAGGCTTTGATTCATGGAGGCTGGCCTCCCAGGGACCTGGCTTTGCTACTCTGAGCCATCCATCAAATGGCATTGGGGGCTTTCTTTGTTTTCCTTTCCTGAGCAGTTCTGGAGGGGGTCCCAGTTCCTGTTCTTTAGGGGACAGCAGGAGGAATGGGTCCGACACTCAGCCCCACATCCCGGGAAGGAAGAGAATGCTTCCCCCATCACATCTCCCCAGATCCTAGCTACCCCCCGCCTTCCCAGCCAGCCAGTGTGTGGACAGTTTGTGGGCAGACATGGTAGGTGACAAATCTCTGCAAGTCAGATGGCCTCCTTTTCTCAAACAGTCAGGGATGCAGGCGGCAGGGAAAGACACTTAACAAGCACCAGGTGCATCCCCTCAGCATGATAAATAACACCTCTGCTGGGTTTTGGGGGCTCCTTAACCCTCATTCAGCAGCCCCACTTTTTTGGGGGGGGTCTTTTAACTTTGCAGGCAGCATTACCAGGAATGTCTCCTCCTCCTAAAAGGTTATTTGGGACCAACCATCAGAGCCAACGCTGGGGTGAATCCTGTCACTGTCAGGCTGACACAGTCCCTCTGAGTTAAATGACACATGCGTCCCAGCTCTGTGCTCAAGAACTGCCTCTATCAGTTAACCCGTAGGGACACAAATGCACTCAACAGCTCTGGGCTCTGGTTTTGTCTTGATGTATTTCTTTTCCCAAGTTCGGCATTTATACTGTGAGCCAGAGGCAAGGTTTCTGGTAAACACCACGGAACAAACGGTTGGATGCTGACCACCAGGGAAGGCTCACGGGCCCACTGTTGTGCCTGCATCTCTGGTCCTGGATGCTGCGCACCCACCATCAAGCAGAAAGTCACAGGCATGGATGGCCCTGCGAGGGACAACACCTCTAATTCTGCAAAGTCCAGTGACGGGTACTTGTCTCTTCTCTGAGAGTAAAGTAAATAAGCATGAATACTCTAAGTACGGGGAAGTCGTTTAGTCCATGGGAAATGGGGCTAGGAAGCAGAGGAGAGAGAAGAGGAGACAGGAAGTGAGAAGAGGACGGTGTGGAAACACAATCTGAACTCACCTGCAACCCAGGGCTGTGTGAGGTGCCTGCGCAGTTAGAGAAGCAAAACCCAGGGTGGGCCGCAGAGCAGAGGCTCGCCGAGTGCGGACCCGGCCCAGCGCCACGGAGCTACCGTTGTTATTCAGCAGCCACATGGGACTGGGGACGAGAACTGGGTCCAGGCAGGCAAGGCACAGCCCTGCTCCTTGAAGTTACAGGCTGGTTGATAAGGACAGCGTTGACGGAGCTCTCGCTCTGCTCCGGGCCTTGTTACAAATTTATTTAATGCCTCTGAGGTAGGTGCTGTCATTATTTGCTTTTAGGGAAGCTAAGGTGCAAAAAATTAGAGAATTTGCTGCAGGCCACACAGCCAGGCAGGGGAATGGCTGGGGGAGGCCCCGGCAGTCAGGGTCTGGCGCCCAGCTCCTAACTGCTGGGCCACCCTGCCCCCTGACCTTTCCGAAGGCCGGCCTGGGGAGAACCTGGATGTCAACAGCCTACAGCCTCCAACGACTGGTTCTGGCAGCAAGAGCCCCAGGAAGGAGCTCAGGGCAGAGGGAATCGGTGCTTGCTGCAGGGATCGAGGGCCTGAGACGGTTCATTCTGCTGGTTTCATGGCCAACGCTGCCCTCAAGGACAGGAGAGCCTCCTGGTCAGTTGGATGGTCTCCTTGTTGGTCCTCGAACCTACCCAGCCTACCCCCACCTGTTCAGGCCTTGCACCTGCTGCTCCATTGGTCACTGGCTCCCTAGAAATCCACGGGGCTCGCCCCTCACCTCACTCGGGCATCTTCTCAGGGAGACGGCCTCTGGCCGTCGGACATGAAACCACACCTTCCTCTGTCCCCAAAAGCCCTCCTCTCTCCCCTGGACTCTGCTTCATTTCTCTTTGTAGCACACGGTGGATAATTTGTACTTAAGTCCTCTCTGCACATTCCCCCACAGCCCCTGACTATTTACACTCCATAAGGATGAGAGTTTTTGAAACTGTTTTCTGTTGCCCCGCTGTGCAGAACAGTGTCTAACAAATACGGGCTCTCAATAAGTGTCTGCGGAATGAATGAAGGGTCATGACCTTCCACGTTTCTGCAGTGACATACTGTTCTTCCACAGAAATGGTGGTGGAGACCCATGCCACTGTGAGGGCCCTGGTCCCCCAGAGTCACACCTCTCTGCTCCTGCTGGAAAATCCCCAAACTTTTGTACTGAATAGCCCAAGGTAACCGACTAGTGTGGCTGGTGGCTCAGTCACCGGCAACACACACAACGCACAGCCCCAATGCCACTAGCCTGGCCGCTCAGGGCCCGGGGCAGCTCTTCATCCCCTCGCAGGGGTCAAGGACCCTCGCTCAGAGCCAGCGCCTGGCTGTGGGCCGCTCTTCTGCACCGGCCCGCAGCCCTGCCCCATGCCAGGCCTTGCTGGCCCCGCCAGGAGACATGCAGAGCAGCTTCTGGATAACAAGCCATTGCCTCCGTGTCAAGGGCAGCCCTGGGAGCCACGTCTCTTTCATTAGGGACACAAAACAGCTCAGCTGCACAAGTCGGTCAGCATGGGATCGCTGACAGCTTTAAAAGAGAATAAAATGCCCACAGCACACAGGCTGAGAGGGACGGAGGCTGAAGGCCTAGGTGCAGCCCGCTCTAAGGAGGGGCCCCAACCACGGGCCTCTTCAGCAGAAAGGGTGTCAGCTAACTTCTGTGGCTCCGTGGACACGGGGTGAGTTCCTGCCCCAGGAGGACCTGGCCTCCCACAGCCCAGGGCTGTGCAGCCGCGTGGCCTGAACACCGTCACGGGAGGTGAGCCCTGTTTCCAGGACACCAGTTCCAACACAGCGTTTGCCGACAGGAACATTAGATCCGTTAATTAAACGTCCACCCGTAGTCTGCTCCCCCTCTTAGCTTTTCCTGTCTCGCCAATCTCACCCCAGGCAGAGCGGGCCCTGGACAAGCCCGAGAGGAAGCCGATTGTCTGGCTGTTCGGCATTTGTTAAGACTGGACACGGTGCCTTTGATAAACAGTAAAGCCCTGACTAGGCACCGAAGATGAAAGGAGAAAAGAAAGCCAGCCTCCCCCCTCCCTGCTCACCCCCAGCACCAGAATGAAAAGGCTCTGGAGACCCCAGAGAAGGAATAAATTTGCTTCCATTTCTTTCTCTTCCTGGAAAGAGGCAGACACTGCACTTAATGAATCATCTTCTGCCCATTTGTTCTCAGGTTGCCAGCTTGGGATTTGCTGATGTTTGGGGTCAGGGAAGGTGCTTTTCTGGTTCTGCCTCTGCATCTATTGTTCTATTGTTCACATTCTTGCAGTGTCCTTGAATTTCTTCTTCTTCTTGCCAGTTCCAAACTCTCCTGTATTTAAGACCTAGCTCAACACATTCCCAGGAAATAGTGACAATTTTTTTAGAGGAGAGGAGGAAGGTGTCCATTTCTCTATTTTGCTCTGCTGAGGAAGACTTTTATGTAAGAAGCCTTAGGCCCCCTTGGATGGAGACCTGGGTGTTTTAAAATGCTCTGAACCCTGGAAGGCTAGCTCAGTGGGTTAGAGCATTGTCCCAATATGCCAAGGTTGCAGGTTCGAGCTCCAGCCAGGGCACACACAAGCAGCAGCCAGTAAGTGCATAAACAAAGAGAGCAACAAATCAATGTTTCTCTCTCTCTCTCTCAAATCAATTAAAACAAATTAATCATGCTCTGAGACCCCGGTCACAGAGTCCAAGGAGCAGCAGCGCAGGAGGCTGGGGAGTTGATGAGTGAGGTGCCTTCTGTGGGTGGAGACAGGAGACCCCGTATTGTGGATCTGCTGGTATTGTGGATCTGCTGGGTCTACGGCCGGGCCTCACGTCTCACCTGACTGGCCCCTCCCTCTCATAGGGAACTCCCTGTTCTGTCCCTCCCAGGGCCACCGGTCGCAAGTCTCTCCAGTTCTAACCGTGGCTTCTTCTCTCCGCCTGGGATTCCCCTTTCTTATTTTTATTCACACGGGAGGCTTGCTGGTTGTATGTTCCCAAGGGTCAGCAGACAGCAAGAGCCCAGCTCCGTGGTCTGCAGTCACAGGCTGCAGCTCCTTTTCCCAGCGTAACACGCTTCACCCCAGAGAGCAGAGTTTACTGCAGGCCTCATGGTGGCCGAGCTGGCGGAGCTATTTGGGCAACACCCCGGGGGTGCGAGGGCTTCTCTGTGCCAGGCTGCCTGCATCGGGAAGTCCCCCGGGGACCCCACCTCTGACTCCCGGGAAACCCCTGAGATCTGGGAAGTCAGTGGCTGATGGTGCTGCAGTTCTGCCTGGGACAGAAAAACGCTGTCCCTGAGCCCAGCTCGAGCCGGCTCTGCAGGCGCTCATCTTAAAAGGCAGTCTGCGCATCTCCCACCGGAGCAGGTCACGGGCCAGGGAGCGAGAGGCCCTCCAGAGTGGGCTGAGACCCTCTGTCTTTCCAGAAGCCATCAAACACGATTCCGTGGAGGTGGCCAGCTGCAAGTGTGGAAGGGGCCTTAGAGAGGATCCCAGGGGTGGCCAACCTTTTGGTGTCTCTGGGCCACAGTGGAAGAAGAAGAGTTGCCTGGGGCCACACATTAAATACACTGTGACACGTAATCACAAAAAAAAATCTCATGCTGTTTTAAATAAATTTACGATTTTGTGTTGGGTCGCATTCATAGCCATCCTGAGCTGCATGCAGCCTATGGGCCTCAGGTCGGACACCCCTGATTCTAGACCAACATTTACAAAAAAACAGGAGTGGGAACTCAGGCCAGTGAAGGTCCCCAGGTGCGCTCCACGATGGCAGAGCAGGAGTGAGAATCAGAAACGCTGCCGCCGACCCCGGAGCCCTGTCTGCAGGCACGTTCGGCCTGCCCCAGAGCTTACTCGGGAAAGTCGTTATTCCAACATCAGGAACTCCTCCCTCCTCCCTCCTCGGATTCTCAACCTACTGAGGCCCTCCAGCCACAGCTGGATGCAAAACAAGAGGGCAAGGTGTCATGAGGGCCATTGTAGGGATGCCGGAGAGAGCAGCATTGTCCCGACTCCGCGGCAGGCTCTCCAGTGGCCCACGGAACACCCCTGGCTTGCACAGCTGTCTTGGGAATGGAGGACTGTTTGTTACCTGACTTTCACGATGGAGTGTGTGGGCCGAAGCCAGGAAGATCAGTCTCGTGGGTAGAGTGAACCTACAGAGCACTCCAGCCAGAGTGGGTGAGTCAGGCTGATACTATCAACACTTACACTAAAGTCCCCAAATCATGAGGACTTACCATGAATGGGGTGTCTGGAGGTTGCCTATAACCCCCGCAGGCAATGTCAAGAAGAAAAACCACTACCTCTGTACCATCCCTCTTGCCAGCGAAGACTCAGGCCACAAAGCTGACACAGTAGAAAATTCTAGGCTATCAGACACCCAAAGCCAGCCATGTGTGTCCCCCTCGGGAGGCCGTGTTTAGCTCACGGCAGAAACTCAGTGAACACCCGTGAGGGCACTTTACATCTAACGCAGAGGGACGGTCAGCATGGGGACGCTAGTGCCAGGGAAGCCCCGGAGAGCATGCTCTGCCGGCTTGCCCACCACCGAGCCGCCCCTCCCCGGCCCCACCGTACCTTCCTCAGCTCATCCTTCTCCCTGGTGTGGGTGTCCTCCAGGACCTTGCGCTCTGAGTGGGCCTTCTGCAGCTCGGTCCGCAGGCTCTCGACCTCCTCCTGCAGCCTCGGGCTGCTGTCCCCACCTCGGCTCTGCTGGTAGTGCGCCAGCTCCTTCTTCAGCTTCTCCACCTCCATGGCGTGGGTGGAGGTGACTGTGGAAAGCTGCTCCGACAGGGTCTTGAACTCTTTGTTCTGCGGAGAGCAAACAGGGAGAGGGGAGAGGTGGAGAGCAGCGTTATCCGGCCAGGAAAAAACACGAAGGCAAGTTTTAAAAAAAAAAAAGGGACACTCAGGCTGGAATTAAACCCCACACTCACTGCATGCCACGTGCTTTCCGGCATCTCCCTAACACAACTCTGCTGTGGGCCAGGAGAAGAAACACAGGAAAACAAAACCACCCATCCTGGTGCTCAAGGAGCGACTACGAGCCGAGGCAGAGCTGGCAGCTGGCTGACGGCAGGCAGCTTTCTGGGCCCGGCTGGACAGACCGCACGCCTCGATTTTCAGTGTGGGAACAACGTAGCTGGCTTCCTGGGTCTGCAGCCTTGGCTTTCCTGAATTCCCTGCTCTGCCACAGTGAGCCCTCCTACCCTCGGGCTCGCCGGCACAAAGAGCTGCAACCTAATCTCTGGCTCTGAGACAAAGGACCCCTTCAGCATCCCTCGTCCAAGGAGGCCCTCCACAGGGCCCTGGGATCCCTCTCACCACCTGTCAGCGTGCTCTGGAGGGCTCTGACTCCAGAAACGAGGCCCGGGCAGAGTCTGTCCATGCTGTGCCCCACAGATGGCGTGCCCACTCACGTGCCCGCTCGTACACATGACAAGGCTATAGGTACACATGACAAGCATTTCCCCCACGGGCCTGGCGCAGGTGTGGGGGGCCTGGGAAGTGGACGGCAGATGAGCTCACGTGGATGAAGCACTGAGGACCCAGGACCAGTGTCGAGTACCAGTGGACACATGGGCAAAACTGGTCTTGCAGTCACTGAGAACATCAGCTGCAAGTGGTCAGCGGGGAAAGTGCAGAGGGAAGCAGGGCTCTCCAAATAATCAATCAAGCAACAATAGTCACTGGTGACTGTTCGTTGCCAGTCTCTGGGAAAAACAGAGCTCCTGGCTAAAACACAAATAAGCTGGGGCATCAGGAATCAATTGTTAATTTACACCAGAAATTAAGCTCTAGAGGAAGCAGTGAGGAGCGAAAGGACAGCTGTCGGGCCCACAAAATGCCACACATGCCATGGGACCTCAAGGCTGAGACCCCACCGGCCTGAGGGCAGCACCACACCAGGGCTCCTGGTTAGGGGATCAGTGTGTGGGCTGGATTTCAGCCCCACTGTCCGCTCGGCCAGTCACCCTGTGCAGAGCACAACTTGAAGAGCTGTACGCAAGGGCCTCTGAGCGGTTCCCACCCAGTGGTCTACAGAGAGGGATGGGGCAAGTCATCCCAAGACAGTCTGCAACATGACAAATGACACACCCCACACACAGTACTAGTACTTAATGGGTGCTTGCCATGTGGCAGGCGCTGTGGTGCATGATCCAGCATATTAACACATTCACTCCTCAGAAAAACCCTATGTAGTGAGGCTGATTCACAGCCCCATTTCACAGTTGAGAAAACTGAGGCACAGAAGGCCAGAAGCTGTGACTTGTAACATATATTTCAAGTGTATATGGATGCTTTTGTAATCATAAACATGAAAAAAATTTAACATATTTACTGAGTGCCTACTAAGTGTACTCAATCAAACTGATTTAAAAGGCTATTGCCCTGGCTGGTGTGGCTCAGTGGACTGAGTGCCAGTCTGTGAACCGAAGGGTTGCAGGTTCCATTCCCAGTCAGGGCACTTGCCTGGGTTGCGGCCAGGTCCCCAGTGGGGGATGCACGAGAGGCAGCCACACACTGATGTTTTTCTTCCTCTCTTTCCCCCTCCCTTCCCCTCTAAAAGTAAATAAATAAAATCTTTAAAAATATATAAAAGGCTACTGACTTCCCTGGCTGGTGTGACTCAGTTGGTTGCCGCAGAAGCACTGCCCCATATGCTGGAAGGTTGAGGGTTCGATCCCCAGTCAGGCACACAACTAGGTTGTGGGTTCGGCCCTTGGTCAGGGTTCGTATGAGAGGCAATTGATTGATGTTTATCTCTCACATCGATGTTTCCCTCCCTCTTTTGCCCTCCCTTCTCCTCTCTCTAAAATCAATAAACATGTCCTTGGGTGAAGTTTAAAAAATAAGGCTACTGACTGAATTCATATGTTTCTGTCAATGTTTTTCAGATAAGATATATTAAATATAGCCTTATATTCATAAAGGCCTAAGAAACTTGACCTTTACTATGCAAAGTTCGCAGGTGCCACTGAACTAGTCACTCTACACGTTGTGCCAGAGCGAAGCTGCATTGGTAAAGCTGAGTTCACAGGTCACAACATTTCTGCTGAAAAATGTCACAGCACGGCCTCGACCAAGGACACTGTAAAAACTGGCCGCAGGAACTGTCACTGTCACTTCCTGCTCAAGAATATTGTGAAGCATGTGCCTTATTACATCACGTTACAAAAACACACAAGAAGCGTCAGCACCAAGGACAGCTCCGGCCTTTCCCTTCTCTTCCAGCAACTCTCACGTGACCCTGCTTCCTCCTTTCTGTGGTGTCCTCCGAACGACGTGCTGATTGTGTTTTTCTAGTTGGGTGCACAAAGCTTACATATGAACTTCGGGCGCTAGCCTCACCCTGGTTTCATTTTTCAGTTTCCTCCCTTGCTGACTTCTTGACAACTTAAAAGCACCAACCACAGCCCCCCCATCCACCCTGGGAGTTGGGAACTACTCCTCTAGCCCCACCATGGTGTCAGTGCATTGTTGAGCTAAGAGTTACCTTAGAGACCTTAGGCCAACCCTCCCCCACCCCTAGAAGAACTCAGGGTTCAACGGGAGGTTTGGCCCTGATTCCAAGCTGTCAGCTCTGTTGCAAATGTCACTGAGACAGAACTCAGGCCTCCATCCAGCCAGGAGCTCATCCACCCCATACTGGCCGACAGACGCTTGGAGATGCCTTTGTCTGCGTCATCCCTGACACACGTGTCTCCTCTCCCTCTGCTGGACAGCCCTGTGTGTTGGGGGCAGCCCGAGTCATTCCAGGCATCACTGAAAGAACAGAAACCCACTCACTTTCCGGTGGTGGCCCCGCTGCTGAGAGGTTGCCCTGATGCAAGAACCTCTGACGAGCTGGTGCCACAGATTACACGGACGCCCCCTCGCACAGCAGAGTGCCCGGCGTGGCCCATGACCCCAGGGCTCACCCCACTGTAAGGCACCAGCCAGTCTGAGATAACACTGTCTGCACTGGTCAGAGGTGGCAGAACACGCTCTGGAACCAGAGTGCCAAGGCGTGCTACTTACTAGCTGTGTAACCTTGGCCAGGCCACTTAACCTCTCTGTGCCTCAGTTTGAAATGTGAATAATATTGGTATTATTTCACAGGGTTACAGTGAGGGTTAAATAAGTTCCTATGTGAATTTGAGAATAGTGAATGGTACATAGTCAGGCAACATGGGGAGGGGTGCAAGGAAGCAAGATCTGATGCACCCTCCCCACCTCCTCTGACCACTCCCCACTCACAGGGCCCCTGCCCTGGGAGGGTAACACCCACCACCACTCACAGATGCTTGCCAAGCAGGAAGCCAAAGGCAAAAGCTCTTTTTAAAAATAGCCTTTTAAATCTGCTTCCCTTTGATGTTCAAGCACGTGAATTGTAAAATACCAGACCTATTTTTAACCTCTCAAGTCAGCTTTGGAAATCAGCAAAGCCAACGCCAGGCCTGATGGGCTGAGGTGGCTGGGCGGTGCCCAGGGCACTGGGCAGGGTGCAGCCGTGCCCACAGAGCCTTCTTGTCCCTCTGACTATTCTTTGCTCAGAAGGTAATTGGCAAAATTGGATGCCCCAAGTATCCTTTTGGTCAGATATCATCAGCCGCAATAGCAATAATAAAAAACTTGGACACCTTTGTGCTGGCATTTTTCAAGTGTCCGGTCCCAGAGACTGGATCTCTTCCTTTCCACTCCTGTCCCTCTGAGCGGGTGGCCCTTCTCCCCTGACCCTGCACATCGCTGCAGGCAGGCGCACTCAGTTGTCTGCCTTGCTTCCCCACCAGGGAGCCGTGCCGACCCAGACACTCTGCAAAACTCACAGAGAGAAGGGAAACCTCCAGGGTGATGGACTCCTGTGAGGAATTTTTTTTTTTTTGCAAGAGCAGAGGAACAAGAACATGGTACTGCCATCTCTGCACTGCTTTGGGGCTCTTGTTCTGGGTGGCTGGCTCTGGTATGAAATGGCTCATTTATTTTCTTGCTCTATTGGGGTCATGAGAAACCTAAAAATTGCTTAGCATAGAACAGGTACAATGAAACCAAGTGACCTCCCAGGCAATGTCTGGTGGCCCCAACTCTAACTCACCCTCTTTCCCCACGTGCCACACCATGCACACTCGTTGGTCCCCTCCCTCCCTCTCCGAAAACCCTCCGGAAGCTGCAGGGGCCTACTCCTGTGGTCCTCCTAACACCGTGCATGAGCAAAGCAGCACTGAGTGAGCTCCCTTCCAGCTCTGGGAGCCCAGCTAAGCAACGGCACAGGAAAGGACTGAAGCATTTCTAATGCTTGGGATTGAAATGTTTGCATTGCCCTAGTTATGGTGGTGGGGTCAGACACCTGGGCTGGAATGCTGGTTCTAGACCTTTCTAATTCTCTGACCTTGGCAAGGTACCCAATGTACCTGATCCACAATGTCCTTTGCTGTAAAATGGCCTTGCAAAGCTGTGCAAAGATCAAATGAGAGGGAACATGAACCACCTATCGCAGGGCCTGGTGATTGGAGAAAAGCCGGGGTGGCGTGGGCCCCACTGGGGTACGGCCGCTCCCTCGCAACACCGCCCCCCGTGTGTGTCGGGGCTGTCCCTGCTCACTGAGCCCACCACAGCACCAGCAGTAGTCCGTCCGGTCGGTCTGAAGAGAAGGAAGACTGGCCCCTGGGCCACCACAAAGTGGTGCCTTGCCTTTCCAACCTGGCGGGGGAGTGGGTGTCCCGGGTCTGTCTCGGATCCCTCCCGGCACCCTGCACAGCACCCCGCACTCGCAGGGACTCGATCGACGACTTGTCACTCATGTGGCTCACTGACACGGGAAGGTGGCCAGAGAACAAAGACAAAGGAGAACGCTTAAACGCAGTATCAACGATAACCATTTCCTGAGTTTCCTGCAGCACGGCGGGCTCTTCGTCAAAGACCGCCCACTTATGCCTCTGACAGCCCGATTTTACAGACCAGGAAACTGAGGCTCAGAGTGCTTAGAGCAGTCACTCAACTTCTGAGCAGCAGCGCTGACATCGAATCGGACTCTTTCTAATTCCAAAGTATGTGCTCTTCCCACCATACCACACCATACCACACACCACACCATACCACACACCACACCACACACCACACCACACCACACACCACACC